>MNCI01020044.1:1411764-1448235 GCA_015680685.1 Gnetum montanum
GAGAGAATGGGAAGCGAGAAGGACCTTAGTTAGAGGGAACACTTTTGGTTCCATAACCAGTGCTTGTAGCCTAAGTTTATTTCATCTAAGGGGTGTGCTTTGAATTATCACTTAGTCTTTTTTCTTTTCTCTTTTTTTTTGTTTTGTGTTTTTATGCATGAGAACCACACCATGCAAAGACTTGTTATTTTTATTGTCTCAGCTTTCGATAATTGGGTAACATCAGAATGGCAAGAAAACTCAAGAAGAAAACATCCAAGCACCCAAGAGAATGGCCAACACAAATGCATCAAGTTCCCTTAAATTCACACCCTTTTCAAACCTTGAGTCCTTCATTAGTTTGAGAAATTCCTAGTCACCGATTTGTTAAAGTTCTTATTATGAAGGACATTGTACATTTTCAAGCGAAGAGAGACCATAGAAACTTATGGATGGATAGATGAAGTGAACTTATTGCCTGCCATATCAAAAGAAGAATACCTTAGTATCAACATCGTGACTTAAAGGTAAAAACCAAACATTAGCAATCAACATGAAAACAGTTCACACCATCATGAAGAACACTTATTGGGTGACAAACTTAAAGGGTGGATAATACTCGCACACACACACATAAAATGGAAAAGTATAACGATGTTGTAAAACAAAAACAAGAAAAGTTAAAGAAAGTTGTAAAATAAAAACTAGAAAATTTAAAGAAATTTGTAAAACAAAAATGTGTAAAAAAAAACTTAAAAGAACTGAGGGCCCCATATGATTAGCATAGATGGCCATCTCCCCCATGACTGAGTGGAAAGGGAGAGATTCAAAATAATGAGCACCTATTTAAATTTCTAAGATGTGTCCAACTTCTACCAATTGATGATCTTAGATTAAGGGGTGGAAGTTGGCGATGTTCACATTCCAACGTATCTATTCCTTTGTTGTTGGCATGGTTTGTCTCCCTAGTTTGTTCCATGCATATTTGGTTGCTCCTTCGAGTAGCTGTTAACCACAGGGTGTCTAATACTTCTTGTGTGGTTTCTACATACAAGCATCTTTGTTTCAAAGTTTTAAGAGCACACCTGTTATATGGAGGCATTTCCTCCATGTCATCACCCGATGAATCACTGTATGTGATGCATGGAAATTTCCTCTTCTCGATCTTTCCATAAACATTTATCTTAGAGATTTCCAAGGAAAGATCATGGATCCTAAGGCATGCGTCTACTGTACTTAGCCATGCCCTTCCCATTATAATTGGAAAGTCCCCTTCATTATTGTTGAACTCAATCACCAGGAAATCAACTAGGTAAGACCAACCACACACAGTGGTAATGATGTCATCCACCAATCCCAAGCAAATGGTGATGGACTGGTCTACCAGCTCTAGTTGAGTGTTACTCTTCTTAATTTGGGGTAGATTCTAGGCGTGATACATTTCTCATGATATTAAATTGATTCTGAAACCTGAGTCAATAAGAGCCCTATGTGGATCATTTCCAACGAATTGATGGTAGATTAAGGGACTTCCTGGATCAGTTAGTTTCCTGGGAAGATGGCCCACCTTGATCCAGTCAATTACAGTATGCATCAACATAACTGTATGCGTTAAGCTCTATTGGACTAAAGGGTGCTCCAAAGTGTTAGATGATGGAGGAGTGTACATGGGCTCAACCACTTGTTGTTGCAAGAGTTTGTCTGGGATTTTGGTTCTGAAGAAGGGTCTTCTCTTTTTACAGTTGTTAGAACTAGTAGCAAGTTGAATATTTATAGCTCTCACAGCGTGATGTTGCTACGGTTGAGTAGGAAGTTCCCCTTGCATTGTTGGAGTAGGAGGTGTTATGGGAAATACTTTTGGAAGAGGTGTGGATGGATCTGGATGGTGTGGGTATGGAGTGTCTCCCGGAGGAGAAGGAGTCCTTCTGAAGTACTCCCAAACTTGGTAGTGACAGTGTGGAGTTGTGTGACTCATAGAGTCACTTGGAGAAATCGGTTGTTGCACATAATATCTATAAGGGTCAGGCTACCAATAAGGGTACTGATGTTTCAGCAATGGCATCCCCCATGACTATGGGTATTGCCACTGCTGATGCTGTCCGATGGGTTGTGGTGGAGTTCCACTTGGATAATACATTAATGATTGGTGGAACTACCTTGGGTTACCTTGGGGATAAGGTAACCTATGGGGTGTTTGCTGTTGATTAACTCTTAGATTAAGTGCATACACCCTAGACTCTTGTAGATGTGAGATGATTGGGCAACATCCCTTAGGATGGTCATAGTGGCAAATCTCACATCCACCTTCATCGTCTATGTATGAATCCACAAACACATCAGAGTTAGTGATTTTCCCCTTACCCTTGTTATGTGCAGGGCCTAAATGTCTCCACCTTGTCTTACCTTTGTCACTACTTTGTTCTACCTTAGACTCTTCTATAATTTTTAAGACAGTTTCAATTTTAGAGTCTAAGGAACTCCATACGTCATCTACCTTAGTTGCTATTTCTGTTGTTAACTTTTGAATCGGCAAGGTTTCCCTGTTCACCAACTCTTCGATTGGTGACTCATCCTCTTGATTGAAAAATTTCACTCCCTTATTTCAAAGAGAGGGATCACGGTTGTATTCTTCCACACATTCTCTTTTGAATTGTTCACCTTCTTCTTTTGTTATTTTCTCCAATAAGCAATGTACTTCATGGGCTTTAAGTTGTGATAGTCTCCCTTGGGCATAAGTCCCAAGGGTTCTTCTCATTTCATGCCTTAGCCCACCCACGATGTGATGAAGTTGATCCCACTGAGTGTACCCATGGATTGGGAAACAATGTAACAATGTGTAGTAGTGGGCCATGGAAGCATCCAAGGGTTCATGAATACCCTGCTTCCAGCCTTGGATCTTCTTACACAAATTAGACACTCTGGAGTACATTTGATACTTATCGTTGAAAATTTCTAGCATCGTACTCCACCTCCTGATGGTTTCTGGTTCTAAGGATTGGTACTAGCTCTCTACTTCCTTGGTGAGTATCCTTGGGAACAACTTAAGTTTCTTCCACTCATTTTCTATGTTATGCAAGGCATAGGCATCGTGGAATGCTTGTAAATGATGTTTCAGATCAGTGTTGTATCCCCCTTCAAATCATGGGATGTTGTTCATGTCTAAGCATTTGATCCGATTATCTTTTAAATGCCTTGTGGGAATTCTAACAACCTCTGTTATGTCAAGCATACTTCGGGTTGCAAGTAGGGGCTCATCATAATCATCTCTTTCATGACACCTGTGATGTCTTCATCATTCCCTACTTTCACTACGTCCTTTCCCTTGTCCTCTCTCTCGAGTTTCTCGTCGAGGTCTCTTGTTTTGTCTACCTTTATCCTCTCTGTTGTGTTCATGATGGCTACGCCTAGATGTGGAAGGAGAGGGTGAGTGCTGTGAAGAAGGGGAAGAAGAAGGGGAACCATTGCCATGACGATGTTTCATGCCTTCTCTTCAGCTGCTACGGCCCTGATCATGGTGACGATCTATGTGCTTGTCCTCAGCATAAGTTGTTGTTCCCTCTGTGAATAGTTGGTGTTCACGGGCATCAGAACCAGGGATATGTATCGTTGATCATAGGTTTTGATACCCTACCTCCTCACTTTCGTTAAGAGGGGGAACATCTCTTGATAGTGAACTAGTTATAAATGGTTCACCATCTCTAGTTTCACTAAGGACCTGTGGGACCTATTTTCCCTTTAATAGTGTATGTTGGCTCTACTGCCTTAAGTCCCTCATACGTTGTGCTTCTGTGGGATAGTAATGCCTTGAATCAAAGTCTTCCACAATGTACTCTGCATACAATTCTATCATGTCAATCTATGCTAAAGCACAAAAAAGCATGTTAGAGACTGATCGATCTGGGGGTAACATGATGTTACCTTGCAAATCTCTCTATCACAGTTGTTCATCTTGATGGATGATAAAGGTAAAGTTTGGAATATACTCATTGGGATGAGTATAAACTATCTTTTATTGTTTAGAACTTAGCTGATTTCGGCTATGTGTTTTATGTTGTCGGTTATCTCGTATATGGTCCTTAGGTGATGAGTTGCTCTTATGAGAAGAAGAAATTGTTATCGGTGTGCTAATTTTACCATTATATAAATTTTTCTTTAATTAACCTGAAGGTTCTTTTAGGCTCCCAACGATGTGAGTGATATCCTTTATGTTCTATTCAGCGCACAAACACTTAGTCCTCGGCAATGGCGCCAATGATGAGTGGTGAGGTACCCCTACACTCAACCATACGAAATGAGCATAGCACGCGCAATCCTGTCAAACTCCGTAGACTAAGTGCCTACATGCCCCATGGAACACTTGGGGTTAATCATTCATTGTCTTTCTAGACTTACTTGTAGTTGTCATGGTGTATGGTTAAGTAAGTCTGATGTATATGATTTTTATATCTTTTTATGTTTTATGTCTCCTATGCTAACAAGTTGAAGGGTTGAGAAACTAAGTACTAATTCTAACTAATGACTAATTCTAAATTAACCTACTGTTAGCATCCATTCCCACTTACCATACACACCCTGAACAAATGCAACCATGGCTACCAAATGCTAATCATTGCTGGGATCACCATGCATAATGCATGTGCTCGAAGTGATCGTACTAAGGCACTTAACTAGGAGGAAAGGGTTAAGAGAATCTAATCTAGCCTAAGTGTGATGAGCAGTTGATTCCTTGACTAACCGTACACATCTTAGTGCATGAATACCACTGGGATTACCAAGTGCAGATCCTGAATACACCACTAGGTTACCAAGTAGTCACACTAGATGCTCGTAATCAAGTCGTACTCATACCGTGTTATAGGAGTTTAAGGGTGAGAGAGAAAGCAATAAATAAAATCTTATTCCATGCACTACAAGGTTTATCTAGGAAGTTCATCTTTATTTCTGTACACAACTTGTGTTCAGGTACAATGTTTCTCGAATAAAGATCCATTCACTTTAGGACTCCTACTATAGGCACATGGAAAATATTCTATCTGTGGAGTGATCAAACAACCAAAGTTTTCCTACTTCTAACTCAAGATGGGGAAACAAGGGAGAGCCGCCTCTTATTTATAGACTTGGCGGCAGACTGTAATATCGTGTACATGATATCACGGCTCATGCAAATCGTGTCTCATCAATAATCTCCACACTTAATTCCATACCTATCAAATCATACCAAGGAGTGCTCATGATGGTGAAATAAGGTTGCAATGGAAGGAAAAGAATTTTGGTAATATGATCATTACATTGGCTATCAAAGAATGATCACATGGGCTAAAAAGTAATTCCAAATATGTTGACATCACTGTTATCTCATAGTGACATAATTGCTAAATGAGAAGGTGTTCATGCTTCATGCTTGCATTGCTAGCTACTATTAATGTTTTAGAGTAACTATCCCTCTATCACAAACTTCATTAGTCACTTTTCTTATCCATTTTTTAAAGTTTTTTGTTTCAATTTAGGCTACATTGACCTATTAGAATTCTTGGCATTTCTTCTCTTTCTTCTTGGGCTAAAATATTCTTTGGATTTCATTGGTAAGATTAAATTTCTATTTTACAAATTATTCAACAAACTTGATTGATGGGGCATGTAGGAGAAGATGTTAAATGGTGATGGTGCCTAATTATCAAACATTAGTTTTCATCGTTAGCAAGGTAAGAAGGGATAAAGTTTAGTTATGAGGTTATAATTCAAAAGGATTAACAAAGATGATATGAAACAAGCGTTGTTAACATGGTCAAACTAACTAATCAAATCTTGTGTATTGAGATCATATAGTAACTCACCACTGCAATGGTTACATCTTTGTGATGACTTTAGGATCATCCTAAAACATACAACTCCAATAATACAAGAAAACAAGTCAAAGAATACATGTGATTACAAAATGTTAAATGAAAATATAGGCCATTATGAAATACAATCAATTAAACATGAGAACTCTGTATCTTGCTATGTAGGTTTTAAAAAAACTTTGAAATATTTTAAGATGTAAAAATGATAGAGGATCATGTAGGCTCACTTTTTGTAGACTACTAGAGTTATCAATGTCAATCATTCACCCAAGCCTATGAATAAAGGCAAACAAATGCTACAAGAAAATAGGTTAATGTTAGATATAATAAGGTTTGAGATAGAAATGATTGAATGGATTGATCAATATATTTCCATTCATGTCTACCAATCTAAATGCTCCATTTCCATAGGCTTTGGTGACTTAGAAAGGTCCTTCACAATTGGCCAATATTTTGTATGCATGTTCATGAATGTTCTTAAGGATAAGATCTCCTTCTTTAACTTTCTACCTATTTGGATCATGACAATGATGCTATTTATACTTCTATTAATATCATTTGATGTTGGCAAGAATTTTTATTAATTTTCCTTCCATCAAGTCTAGGTTAGTGATACATAGCTCATTATTCTACTCATCATTGATGTAGTCAACCAGAGCTACCCTTAAGGTTGGAACCTGTAACTCAAGAGGTAAAATAGCTTTAGATTCATAAACCAAGCTATAGGGTGTAGCATTGATTATAGTTCAAAGTATTTTTCTATAGGCCTAAAGTACATAAAAGAGTTTTTCATGTCATCTACATTTGTTATTATTTTGTATTTTCTTTAAATGGTCAATGATGGCTTTGTTGCTGGCTTCAACATAACCATTAGCTTGTGAATAATAAGGTGATGAAAAAGAATACTTAATGTTTAATTGTTGACAAAAGATCTACATTTCTTGGCTACTAAACTATGATCCATTATTTGTAATAATGGTTAAAGGTAGGCCAAAATTGGATACTATGTTATCTAAGATGAATTTATAGACATGTTGTAATGTTTTTTATTTTATAGGGATAGCTTTAATCCACTTTGTGAAATACTTAGTTTTAGTGATGATGAAGCTATGTCATGTAGAGGAAATAGGAGTTATTAGTCTGATTATATCAATTCTCCATAATGAGAACAATCATGTGATCTAAGTAATGTGTAAGTTAATTGATGATATGTGTATAAGGTTGTTGTAATGTCCCCATTCCCAAATGATTCTAGTGAATAATGAAGATGGTGCTTCTTCATAACAAAGTGTTATTATTATTATAATAAAACCTGAAAAGGGCATGTTGTAGTTAAGACCTGAAAAGATTCATTGTAATAATGAACATGTATCTCAAGGTGACCATTGGGGATTTGACCTAAGGTATTTATACTTGGGCTTAGAGGTTTTTCCAGCATGGAGTTGCAAAGCCAATGAAGGTGAATGATGGGTGTTGAGTAAAGTAAGACATGAAGAGAATTGACCATCCCTTCTAGCTAGTTGTAGGTCTAATTGTGGTGGCATTGCTAGATTGCCTCTAAGGGATAGATGCTAAAGGAAGAAAATCCGAAGGAACACTCTTAGAGTGTGATCCAGATACACTATTCCACATCAATAAAGCATTCTTTTCTTTTTTCTTCTACATTTTCCCTATTATTTTCATTATGCATAATATCAAATGTTACATATATTTGATGTTTGGTATATTTTATTTTTATGAATAATGTCTGATATAACATATATTTGATGTTTTCCATGACATCTATGAATAGGATTTCATAATTGGTATTGTAGCAAACCATGATCCAAGGGATAATCAGAACCATGGGCTAACTACAACCTAATGATTAACCATGGAGCCAAGATCCAAGGACGACCACTAGATGCGTCATATGTCTAGGATGATCCATACATCTACAAAAGAACCATGAATTGTATCATGTTCAACATAAACCCACCAACCAAGATTCATTCAAGGATATTAGTGATTAGGAGATATTACTATGCCTCACCAAGATTCATCAAGTACAAGGAACATTGGTACAATAAGGATACACAAGTCTAGATAACTCTTATCCATCTTGTAGTTATGCTAGAATGCTAATTTATTAAGGTTATTATTAATTTCCCCCTGAAAGGTTACAAGATTCAATCTAGCCATAAGATTATTTCATTTCTAATTAACCAATAAGGGTTATTACAATGAGATCCATTGGGAAACCAATGATGTTGTCATAATCTTCTCCTTAATACCATGCAATGGTATAGAGGGTAGATATATATCATGTTCAACATTGTATGCTATATTTTTTACATATTTATCTAAGGGTCAATACATCAATTATAATTGAGACCAAGTTATCTTAGAAGATCTCAAGTTACTCATATGTCAGCCACGTAATGTAAGTTCAACAAAATAGGCTCTTTTGGTCTCTTAATTCCTAAAATTCAAACTTCATTTCTAAATAGTAAGACTATGTCTAATGCATGGTACTCATTGCGATGATTCCAATTATATAAATTTCATCTTAAATGAACTTACAATTTCATAGATATCACTATTTTAAGTTTCTTGTTATGCATGCATTAAAATAATAATAAATTGTTCAATTATTTAAAAAATCTAAAATTTTAGGATCAAGAATCAAACTTGTAATCACTATTTATCCAAATTGAACCCACACCTTATCTTTTTCCAAACCACCACATCAACCGCTGAAGCAAGGTAGAATAAAATAATAATAAAAACTTGAAAAAAAGGATAGGAGGTTGTGGATTCAATCTAAACTCCCAATTTTAAAACCTTAACTATTAATTTTAAACATTGAAAAAAATTTAAAAATTTTGTTAGGGCCTACAATTGGCTAGTGATAGAACATCGAGATGGTCATGTCATGCCAACTAGCAAGGCTTGCTATGCCACTACCTGGTAGGGCTGCATGGTCTAGCCAGATAGTGTCACGTCAAGCCAAGTTACCAAGGAGTGCCTACCTATGGTAAAACCAGCTAGGCTATGAGAGCAATGTCACTACCACACTATGCCTTTTCTACCCCAATGTCAATGCCCTCTACTACTCCTATGCCAATGCCTCTTGCCATCATGCATGTTGTTGTCACCACTATCACTGCTATCACTACACCTTCCAATGCACCATGGATGCTCCCAGTGCTAGAACTTGCTGCCTCCTCCAATTCTCTATGGACATCACCAACCCCAAAAATCACTACCTCTTCTAGCACACTACATACACCATCAATGCAAAAAATCACTACTCCTTCTAATGCATCATGGACATCACCAACACTTGAAATCAATGCTACTTTTGAAGCACCATGCACACCACTGGCGTCGAAAATCATCACGCCCTCTTGTACCTTGTGGACACTACCAACATTGGAAATCATCGCTCCCTCTATCTCTACTATAGGAAAATCCTTTTCACTACTGTGTAGGCCATGGTAAGGGCTACATAGGTTTTCCTAGGTCATGCAAGCCTTGGTGATGGTTTCACAGGTCTACCTATTTCATGTAGGCTCTGGTGAGGATCATGTAGGCTCCTCCTAGGCCACATAGGCCCTACCAAGGACCACACAGACCTACTTGGGGCCATGTAAGCCTAGCCTAGGCCATGTAGGCTCTAGTGATGGCCGTACAAGTCCTAGAAGGACCACATAAGAGCTAGTTGTACCACCAAAAACCACTGCTACCCACTACTACTCATGATTGCTTATCGATGTTGCCACATTGCTTATGTCACTATCACTCTCCTTAAATGCCTTTCCTACTACTCCTATGCCTTGTAGTTGCTACCATTGTTCCTCCTCTTGTCATCATCCTTGTTCTTACCCAATGATAGGAAAATTGTTTGTCAGCCAATGAAAAATTAAAAATTTTCATAGTAAGAACATTAGTTTAAAATTAGGAATGCAAAAAAGAATTTTTAGAAAAGGTATTTAAAGTAGTGGTAACAATTAAAATGAAAAATTCATAATTAAGCACACTCATCCTAGAGTAGTACTAGAATGGATGATCTCTTAGGAACTTTCATTTTTTTCATCAACAGTTCTAGACCTCAAAATCCATAACTTTTAATTTTGAAAGCCTTTTTTGAAGAGTCATTTCCTACAAATTTTAACCTTTTAGGAACATTGGTGAAGTTATATCTACCCCATGGAATCTCAAAAATTAGTTTTCATCCCTTTCCTAACATAGTACGTCAACACCCTTAAAAGTTTAATTTTAGCATAACTTAGGCATACAATGTTTATTTTTAACATATGAATAGTCATTTATAATATTTTTCACCCTTTTAAACTCAATGGTAAGGTCAAATTTATCATCTAAAAACCAAATAATTCAATGATATCATAAATTGTGCCCTAGAAGATTATAACCTAGGGTAACTATCATGTCTAACAGTCTTAAGATCACTATGATGTCTCATTAGTTACATCTTTGAGGTCACTGTATTAAAGGGGGTAGAAAGGTCATTAATAAATAGATAATGTAATAAATATTACCAAATCAGTTAATAGGTTGGTAAGCCAAAATAGTCAAGAAGATGTATATCATTTTTTTTTTATAATCAAATCATATGGTAGAACAACATGGATAGTCATAATCTTATTCCAAAAAGATATATGATACCCATAAAGAGTAATGATCTAGCAGAGAATCCAAGAATAAGAATTAAAGTTGCAACATACAATGTTCTTGTAGGATCCCTAGTGAGTGAGAAACAAAATCCGCTATATCAACCATTGGCCTTGGATTGACATGAGTGTTAATACACACACATCTTAGCAAAGTTACAAGATTTCGATGTAGATGTCTTAAGCCTACAAGAAATATTACCATGGAATGTCCTATACCAAGTCCAACTAGACTTGGGAAGGATTGGATACATAGGTATTTATTAGAAAAAATGTTTTTATGAAAGTTCTTCTTTCAAGCCATATAGATTAGCCTATTGTATAAATCACAACATGGATGGTTGCGCAATCTTTTATAAAGAAGCCAAGTTTGAAGTAGTACAAAGATTTGAATGGAGTTTAGCAAACATGATTTTTGAAATCCCAGAAGTTCAAAGAATGGGAAAGAAAGAACAATCAAGATTTTGGAAAGTTCACATATCATTGGCATTGATACTAAAAATCCTTGTATCAAGAAGATGTGTATGTGTAGTTAACACACATTTAATTATCAACCCAACATGTTCAGATGTTAGAATATGCCAAGGAGCATACTTGATTAAGAAAATAGAGGAGATTTTGAAGATTAATTTATTCATAAGCCATATTGATCCAGTGCAAATTATCCTCTGTTTATATTTCAATGCAAAAGTTGGAAGTAGTGTTTATCAATTTTGAAAACCTAGATGTGTAAAAAAATCCTTGGAAGATGAACCTAATTTGAAGAAGATGTTCTCATGAATTCAACATACAATTCAATTAGTGAGGGTATATTTTGCTTAATTCAAATCTTCAATAAATAAATCAGATCCCAAAATTAGGAACAAATGATGTTAATGGATAGTACTCATCAAGAATCATAGTTTACTAATTACTCTACTATGATTAATGAGGATGTGTCAACAACATTCTTCATTAAGATTCTAGATTATGTTAGGTACAATGTTCAATTATTCTAAGTTACCAAGTTACTAGAGTTAATTTTTAAAGAATAAGTAGAGAAGAATCAAGATTAAGCCCTTCCATCCCAAACAAGACCATTCGATCATATACCACTTATGGTAGAATTACAATTACTTCCATTGATTCAAGTTCAGGAAGTGTCTCACCCTTATTTTTATTTATAATCTATTATTTTCTTCATTGTTTAATTTATATTTTAATTAGATAATTAAAATATCTAAGGTAGTGAAAGTTGGGAATAAAGGATTTACCCTACCTTCACTTGGATAACCTGATACAAGTTGCACTTTATGTGATCCTAGTTAGGACTAGTGATGGATGGTTGGTAGATCTTTAATTCATCTCTTTTAATTATATTAGAAAATTAGGTAAGTATTAATAAAGTAATATTTAATTTTTCATATACTCTTCTCACATATTTTTTCCTAAAATAATCAAGAAACAACTTCACGTCCAAAGGAGAAATCAAATTATTAAGGCATAGAATCATAACAAAAGCATTGGAGATGGAAAAAGATAGTAAACATGGACTCATTCCAAGATGAACGAAACCTAAGGAGGGTAGATTATAGCATCTTCATTCCCAAATGATGCTACTACATAAAGAAGATTATGCTTCTTCATAACAAAGTATTATTGTTATCATAACAAGACATGGATAGAGCATGTTGTAATTAAGACCCATAAGGGTGCATTGTAATAACAAACATGTCTTTCAACGTGACCTTTGGGGGTTTTACCTAAGGCATTTATATGTTGCCTTAGAGGTCATACCAGCATGGACTTATAAAGCTCATGAAGACAATTGATAAGTTTTGGGTGAAGTAGGATATGAAGAGGACTTTCCATTCCTTTTGGTCGATTATAGGCCTAACTATGGTGGTAGTGCTAGATTGCCTCTAAGGGATATATGTCAAAGGAGGAAATCCCCAAGGAACACTCTTAGACCATGATCTAGATGCACTATTCCACATAAATAAAGCATTATTTTCTCTTTTCTTCTATATTTTCCCTATGATTTTCATTATGCATAATATTAAATGTTACATATATTTAACATTTGATATATATATCTTCTTACACATAATGTCTAATATAATGTATATTTGACATTTTCCATGCAATATGGGAACACGATGTCATAGTTTTTGTAGAATTGATTACCTTCTAGAGTTATTCACTTTTCATATAGGTCAAATAGTATCCTATGCATCTAATCTTATCATCCATGGCTCTAGGTCCTATATCTTCCCCACAAACATCATCACGAATCTATTCTATGACCATATGGGCTTCTACTTTAGTTAAGCATCCTAGTAATACACCATTGTAGGAGTGTCAACATAATGTGTTATCTAATACAATGACATATTATTTTGCTCATTTATGCATGACGTCCTTCTGAGAAGTAGTTAGGTTTTATCAAGGTTCACCATGCATGAGAAAAAATTGATGTCATCATATCATTCATGATCAGAAATATTATCTATGATTGCTATAAATTTTTTTTAAGTATTTTATGTGATGGGAAGAGCACAATTTTTCATCATGAAAGATAACTTGCTAAACACATCAAGCATGAAACCTAAAGCTAAGGTATAGATGGCATTAGCAAGTGTATTTTTAGCTTGGGAAATGTGTTGTAAGTTAATATTTATAAACTATACTAAAAGTATTTTGGCGAAATCATAGTAATTTTTTAAATGTTTCACTTTTTAAGGATAGACTTTGATTAGTTGGTTGATCACTAGTTGAGAATCACCTTTAATCATTGAAAATGTAAATTCACAATCATGAGCTATCATCATTTTTTTGATTAACCCTTCATAATTTTCCATGTTGTTAGCGTAGGAGAACTTGAAATGATAGGAAAAAGGTTGGATTTTACTTGAAGGAAATGTAATGATGACAACTACATTGGCTCAATGTGTAATTGAAGCTCCATCAAAGTGCATGATGATCTCATATGCTTGAGGTACATCATTGATAATGTTGACATTTTCATCAAGGAATTTAGGATCTATGGCTACATTATCCTCAATTTAGGAAGTGGTTAGTTGTATGGCTATGTCTTAATCTTTGATTGATGCTTGGGAAACATAGTACAATTCAATCTTGACTATTAGGGTTATCCATTAAGCTATTCAGCTACTCTCATAGATGTTGGTCATGATGGCTCTTGGTACATTATTCTTACATATGACATTGACTTAACTCCTTAATAGGTAGTGTCTTCATTTTTTCAAAGAAAATACCAAGGTTAGATAGTGCTTTTCAACCTCAGTGTATCTAGTCTCATAAACTATTAATGTATGGATTAAATAGTAAAATGATAACTTTGCTTCATCATCATGTTTTTGATAGAGCAAGGATAGCATAGATGTGTTAGAGATTACAAGGTAGATATAGCATGGTTTACCTTTTGAGATGAGTAGATAATTGATTCTCTATTGATACTATCAAAGGCTTCTTTGCATTGATTCATCCATTCATAGTGACCCCCCTTTTTAAGCAAATATTCCATGGGTTATAACTCATCTATGAGCCTTGAGATGAACCTACGAATAAATTGTAATCTACTTTGCAAGCCTCATAGTTCCTTAAGGTTAATAGGTGCTGATAATTTTGTTATAGCCTTAACCTTATAAATATTGATACGTACTCCTACCTTAAAGAATATAAAGCCAAGCATTTTCCTATTTTTAACACTAAAGACATACTTCATGGGGTTGATTAAAATTTCATAGTTAGGGAAATGTTGAAGTACTAAGTTTAGGTTGTGTGCATGTTCACGAGCTATCTTGGATTTTATAGCTATATTATCAATATAATCATTAAGTAAACCTAGCATATAGTAACTAAAGATGTAGGTCATGTCTTGTTGGTACATCACACTTGCATTTTTCAAATTGAGTGGCATCATTGTGTAACAAAAGATTCTCCAAAGGGTCATGAAGGTTGTATAGAGTTGATGCCATGTGTTGATCCTAGCTTGGTTATATCCCAAGAACCCATTCATAAAAAATAACAAGGCATGACCAACCATACTATCAATGAGTTGATCAATACTAGGCAAAGAAAAGTCATCATTAATGATTTTCTTGTTGAGAACATAAAAATCAATACATATATGAATGCTCCCATTCTTCTTAGGTACTATCACTATGTTGGATATCCAATTAGCATAATTGATAGCTTGGATGAAACCTTTTTGGTAAAGATTCTTAATCTCATCACGGACTACTAGGGCTAGGTCTAGTCTGATCTTTTGCACCTTTTGTTTAATAGTTTTAACCTAGATTCAAGTATAATGTTGTGTTGAATGAAACATGGGTCAACTCTAGGCATGTATTTATAAAATCATGTAAAGGCCATAATGTTATTTTAGAGAGCCTTAATGATGTCTTGGAATAGCTGGGGTTTAAGTAAGAAACTTAGTTTCAGTGTTTTACCCTTACCATTATGGGTTATAATAGGAACTTCAACTAGAGAATCCTTTGTAATGTCTTAGGCCTCTAAGTCAAAGATTTTGACTATGTAATCACGCAATTCCAAGGATTTCTCTATTGAGGTAATGCGATCAAATAGGCTCCTAGGCTCAAGATCTATGTATCCAAGATCAATTGATTGCTTGATGTCAACATAGGATCCATTCAAGCTTAAAGGTCAATCAAAGTATTCCTTTGTATCCATAATTTGATCCTACATATCAACAAAATCAAATTAAATGTAATATGTATAATCAAATCTATTAAATAAGGATAAAAAAAGGTAAAATACTAAAAAAATAATGTAACAAATAATATTATTTATTTTTTTGATTATTATATGATTAAAATAAGCTAAACTTTACTGAAAAATGCTATAAATGAATAACATAATGGATTTTTAGGTCAAATAAGCTGTAAAAGGCTAAATATTCTCATTTCTAGTTTGTGAGAGCTAGTGTGATAATGTGTGAAAATAATGGAGCATATCCATAATTTGTAAGACTTAGATTAGCAACGTGCGGACATCCTCAGATAGATCCTTAGCATGTAGAATGTAGATTGGCAACTTATGGGCATTGTTGATTAGGTTATTAGCTTGTTTAGGCTTGTATGGTAGTGTATGAACTATATGAGGTAGGTTCATAGCTTGTTTGACCATCCTAGACAGTGTATAAATAATGTTTACTAGGTAAATAGCTTGTTTATATCACACAAGATACCCCATATGGTGGTGCAAGGTATGAGTAGTGTATGAGATAATTTCCAAGTTAATTTCACATCCACAGCATTTTTAACTCTTACTTGATTTTTCTAGGATCTATGGGATCCACTAGGTAGCATGTGGAAGATGGGTGGGTAGTGTAAGGGACAATAAAAATTAATTTAACAAGAGATTGCAACATTTGATAGAAATTTCATAGCTAATTTTCCATCCCTAGCACACATATTTTTTCCCATGGTCCATAGAACCCACCTATGACCAAAATATGCATCAAAACATAGCTTATGAATCTATTTTCATCATCAATTTTCCTTTCCTAGTGTGTGAGCTAGCATGTGAAACCCTAGATATTTTTGGCCATGCTTTGTGAGGCCTACACCTCATTTGAATCAACCATGCTTGTAGCATGTGGAACTAGGAACCAAAAATCTCCTTCAAAGGTACCATGTGAAGCTTATTTCATTCTTAATTTCTTATTGAAAGTGTCTAAAAGATAGTTCTTAGTTTTGGAGGAAGTTCATGTGCACCATGTAGGCATTTAGAAGAGGTTTTAACCACCAAAGCCCAACATATGAAGATAATTTCACTTCTAATATTCGTTGCCCAACATTTGAGAGTTATATTTGGTATTATAAACTCATTTTCATAGCATACATAAGCTAATTTTCCATTTTCTACCTTCTATGTTTAGTGTGTTGGAGCAAACGCAAGAATTTTGGGCTTCTCTTTGCAGTAGTAAGAGGCAAAACTTCTGAAATCTTGTAATCATGGTAACAAAATGTGGATCAACAAGCTGAAACCCATTACACGAAGAGGTAGAGGAGCCTATAAAGATTATTTTAAGGCTTTCCAATCCATCTATGGGAGAACTATCTTCATCAATGATTCCTAGGTACCAATTTTCTCTTCATTTTTCTCTGTTTTCCAACCTCGATTAGCAATGTTCTAGGTTTTTTCTAGCCATGTGTAATAGGATTTTCAAATTTTTATTGGACATAATGATTGTCTAAGGCTTTTCTACCATCATAGGGATGGAATTATATTTTTTATATTTTTTTATGGTGAAGATTTATATTTTTGTTTTCCCAATATGCATTGTTTTGGCCATAGGCTTGTTCTTGGACATTTGCAATTTTTTTATGCTAGATTGACAACGTTGGCAGGGTTATGGCCACATATGGTTAGTGCCCTTAACCTTTGGGTAGGGTAGATGCATTGTATTAGGATTCCAAACAATGTTTGTAATTTTTAAAGTTTTCTTGAAATTTTTCTATGGTTTCTTTTCAATTGTAACATAAGGTTTTTTCAATCTAATTTTTAATGAAATTGGGATTTTTCCTATACCTTTAAGTGTAGTGTTTTCATTAGTCTAGATTTTTGTAGTAATGTTCAGTACATTTATGATTCAAAATAATTTTTAAATTTTTTGGGTTTTTTTCCAATATTTTTGCATGATTTTTTTACCTCGAATTGGGTATTTTATGGTAACAAAAAGCTAAGATTTCTTGTGAAATTCTACCCAAATTAGTAGTGTTTTGGTATTTTTCCATTTTTGAGACAATGTTTATTATTTTTGTGAATCAAATTATTGTATCTACATGTTTTTTCAGTGAAATTTTGACGATTCTTAGGTTTTTCCTGCACTTATGTATCAACGTTTAGGTGATTTTTGGGTTGTTTTGACAATATTCATTCCACCTATGGCTCCAAATAATTTTTTAAAATTTTCTTATTTTTTTCCTAATCTTGGGAGCCTACGTTGATCACATTTTTGCTTGGAAACAAGGCTTTGAATTTTTTCTAACAAAATTTTATCGTGTTTAAGTGCTTGGTGTCTGAATTAAGCGTTATGGATTTTTTTTTTTTTTTTAGTTTTGTTCTTAGTGTGTAAATTCCTGGAATCTTCAAGAGTATCATATGACACTCCATGGCATGATAAGGTAGCATATAGGGTAGTTTGGAATTTTTCATATGGGAAGAATGGTAGCATATGAGCCTCTAGAGTTCAAAACTTTTGTGTTTTTTATCTTTTATTTTTCATACCTCAGCGTTTTGGACTATATGAGCTCTTTGGCCACTATTCTTGTAATTTTTGTGTCCACCAAGCATTAGTGTTGTCACTCTTGGTTATATATTTTTGTAAAAACTAGATTTGGAAAACCATGTTTAGCATTTTTACAGACAACTGAAGATTCCAGGAATGTTTAGTTTTGTAAAAATGTTAAACATGGTTTTTCAAAGTATTAACTATCTTGTTTTTGTATTAAATAGTTATTCAAATGTCAAATTCAGTTTTTTCTATGTTAATTTTGATTATATATAATATATATTTTTAATTTTTTTCTATTTCAACATTAGCACTCTTAAGGCTATTTTTGCTTAATTTTTTTTCTTTTGGTTTTAAAGGTTTTATGGTCTAATTACTTTATATTTTGGCTATGTGTAGGCTCTACTGAAACCAATTTTGGTTGTGTTGGAAATGGCAGATATTCTGTGGTATAATGAAATGGCTTCCTTGAATAGTTTAATGCCTTATATGACCATTAATTAGCATACCCATGCATGGTTTAGGCCTAGCACTAAAGACTTCCTAATATACTTAGTACAACATTTCAATGTAATAATGTGGTCACACTTGGCTATAGATGTTGCAAATGTAATTATAGAGACTCTTGTGGCAGGGTCTTCTAATTACATCCTACACATCCTAATTGATAATATTGAGACCCAAATGGAATTAGAACACAATAGAAGTAAATACTTTGCAAGGATTAGATAGTTATCACGCATATGGGAGATGCTAATCTACTCACAATATAGTACCAACAACACTTTGATGCTGGCTCATAGACTTGTCACTTTGTTGCAGAATCCTTCTAGAATTGTTTGCCTCATGGAAGGTTAAGCTTTGTTTTAACTTGATATTCTTTTTAATTTTAAGGCTATTTAGAGGATTAGAGTTGAACTAGCTTAGTGCATAGTTTTCTATGTACAAGATGCAATACTCCCAAGCATACCAGAAATGTATGACCACTAAACATGCACAAAAATTTTGGAGTCTTTAAGATCTAGGAATATGTATATTTGTTCATCCTAAGGTTCTAGCTTTGCCAAAGTCATGTAAGTGAAAATTGTTTAAATTTTACCAATATTTTTAACATTTTTTTATTTTTGTTTAGGTTTTTGATATTTAGTTTTCTAAAGTTTTAGTTATTAGTTTTTAGTTTTTAGTTTTTATGGTTTCTGTATAGGCTACATTGATTATTTATAGTTTAATGTGCTAATAGGCTAACTATGTTATTTGCCAAAGATGTTGTGCACAATTCTACAATCACCATGGTTACTTGTAATTGTACCAAGAAGAAGTTTCTTCTCAAGTGGAGTGAAGTAGAAATAGAATAGGAATGAATATCTAACAAAGCCCTATCAAATATCCAACAAAGAGTCACTGATGCAGGTTTGTGTGATGTATTTATGTTTCCTAGTTCATCTATATCATAGACTAGGATGTTAAATGTCATAGATTCTTTTGATGGAGTCACAAAATTTTTTACTTTTTTTTATGGTTTTCATATTGTTATGAATATTAATGATAAAATGTCTAATAATCTTTTTGGGATATATTCTATTTATGTTAAAGTGATCATTCAAGTAGGGAAAGATGCTAGTTGTAGAGGGGATATGGAGGCTTGTCTCAAATCACCTCCTGGTGCAATGTTGTCTTTTGATAAGTGTGACATTGAGAAGGTGAACGAGTTATACCCTATTTTACACTCTAGAGTCCTTTCCATGCTATTATCACAAAATAAAATCATAGAAGTTCAACAAGCTTGCGCTATGAAAAGGATTTTAACTGATGGTACTAGGTTTGATTGGGTTACTTTTCTTGTTATTAGTTTGAGAGGTGAAGTGTAAGAACTCCATAAAAACCTTTTAATCTGTGTATCATGTGCATTTTACATTTTTTAGTGCATATCTTAAAAGGTTTATGGAGTATCTACTGATCAAAAAGATAGAATGTGTGTAGCACATAATGATTTCCAACTTCCCGAGCCTTAGGTTACACGTATTGTTGATTTAATGTGTGCCTAAGCCCCACTCATGAAGGATGTAGGAGAGTTGTTGTCTATTACCACTAAGAATGGTAGTGGTTTATGTGATTACTTCATTGATAACATGGGGGAAGAGCCATGTGCTACCCATGGCAAGGTAGAAAGGGCCAAAAGATCATGCATGGAATTACATGGTACTGCTAAGGAGAAGATAAAAAGACCAAGGATTGAAAAAGATTTTCTAGTTCCCAATTAGCAGGCACTTGGAAAACTAGGAATTAGGCTCGAAAAGGTAAACTATTGATGGTATGTATATATATTTTTAATTTTAATTTATTTTTTGATTTTAATATTTATTTTGTTTATATTTTATTGTTAAAAATGTTTACTAATTTTCGTTTATTTTTTGGCTTTATTCGTATTGCAGTTAAAAAATTGGAATTGATTGTCAAGGTTGTTGCTGTGGAGGAGTAACAATGCAAAGAAGAAGAGAAACAGATGATCAATGATGCACAAGATATCTTAGATTCCATCTGAGATGATCTACCTTTAGAAGGCCACCCTCCAATGGATGTAACTCATGATCTTCCTAGTAAGTTTTGGTTATTTAAAAATTTTTATTTTATGTATTATGTTTTTTATATTTTATTTATGTCATAACCATGGGCAATTTAAACTTTTTGTGGCTACTAGAGAACATGAACCTCCTCTAGGAACTTTCATATTCCTCTCTAAACCTTGAACAGAGGCACTAGATATGATGGAGTTCATGAAATCAATGATGGATGACATGGTTGATATGCTATAGCACCTGGCTCTTGGTAAGAAAAGTGAAATTATTTTTGTTTTGCTTTTTTAGCTTTTATAGTTTTGTGTTTTCATGTTTTTATGACTTTATTTTTTTTCTAGTTCTAAATGGTTTTAAGTGTTTTTATGTTTTTAATGTTTTTCATGTAACAATTTCCAAGGTGAAATGGAATCCTTCATGAGACTTTGAGTTTGATGAATTTCCTATGATACCACTTGATGTGGAGAATTTTCCATGAAGATTATACAAGGGGATCACACAATGTGCTACATCATGTTCAAGAACATTTTAGAAGTCCCAATGTTCAAATGAGTTCTTGTGGGAATAGATCATGGCATTGGAAAAGTAAAATAAGTAGTTGGCAGGTTGAAATAGGAGCTTGAGAGATCAAAAGAATCTCATAGAGGATAATGTGGTGAATAAGGACTTTTTGCAAACAAAGGAAATTGAGTGATCTCACTATTATAATGCAATTTAGGGAAAGGCTACTCTAGCCAAGAGCAACATAGAAAAAGATATGAGGCTAGAGATGATGGTCTGCAAGACAAAGAAATGGCAAGATCATTGTGCCTTGGTTGTAGAGTAGGGAAAGAAGGAGAAAGCTCACAAGAGGCTATACAAAGTGAAGAATGAAAACTATATGAAATCTTGACATGAGGAAGCTATGGTAAGGAGTACATATGAGTTGTTCTTGTAGGGCATAGGTGTAAAAGATATTTTCAAAAGGTTCGAAGAATCTATAGTTATCATTGATTCTCCCATTCCTCATATCATAACTACATCTAGAGAGACTTCTACGACTACTTTCTCCCATCGTCTTGCTAAGTGGACTAATGTAGAGAATAAAAAAAAATCTTATTATGAGTGGACTTAGGAGATATTGATTGCGCTAACATAAGTAAAGAAGAAATTATTCGTAGGTTGGAGGTTGGTATCCAAAGATTCACTTCTAAGGATATTGCTCTTGAATTTTCTAAGGTTTGTAAGATTTTGTTTTAAGTTTTATGTTATTATTTTTATTTTATATTATGGTTGTTTTTATTGTTGTATGGTTATGTTTGTGGCTACTATGGTTACTAATGGTTTGATGTTTTATTGCTTAGAGGCCCTAGGTGATGATGGTGATGGTTCCAGGGATATTCCTTCTCCTCCTCCTCCTCATATGTCTTAGATTGGCTACTAATGGACTTGTGATATTTTTCCATTTTGGCTACATTATTATTGTTTTTATTTTGCTATCATAGCCTTATAGACTATGTGTATTTTTTTTCATTACTTTTCTTTTTATCTATTACATAGTGCAACTATGGCTACTATTATGATTTTGGTTATGTTACATGTCACATTTTAGTTTCAATTTAATGTTACTCTTGGCTACTATCCTAATTTTTTGTTTTTTATATTTTCTTTTTTTATGTTTTAAGTTTTCTATTCTTCTATTGTTTTGTATTTTTATATAAACATAAGGTATGAATTAATGCAAAAATGCAAATTAACGCTACATAGCAAACTAGAAAACATGATGTGATAAAGTAAAACAAAATTGTAAAAAAGGCTATTGAATGAATGGCCACATCATATGTACAAGGAAGAAAAGAGGAAACATGTTAATCATGTAGTTGCTTCCTAATTTTTGATAGATTAGGAAATTTATAAGGCTTCTCTCATACAATTTTATATTCCTTATTCCCTTTGCTCATGAAGCTAAATGGGAGCTCTTCCCAAGGTTCATTCATAGCCAAAGGATTGTTGGATTTTGCTTGGTTAGGTTCATTATGATCTTTGGATTCATTTTTTACTATGAAAGTTTCCTCTTGGAACTCCACCCAAGATCCTTGTTCTATGTTAACATTGTTGATGGATAAGGTGACTGCACTATCTCCATGAATAATGATCTCACCTAAGAGAAATGAATTTTTTGGTGGATAAAGGAAGAAACTACTTGCAACATGGCCAATCATGATATTTCTAGGATCAAGTTAAACCCTGGTGTTTTCTTGACAACTAGGAAATCAGCAAATGTGAGGAATTGTTCCTCAATCATGAAGTAAAATGAGATGAAACATGTTACCACTACATGTGATCCATTAAATGATTTAAGTTGAGAACTAGAGGTGTCTTGGATGTTTTTAACCAAGCCTAAACATTCAATAATGGGTAAGGGAATTATGTTTGTAGCTTTTCCTTCATAAACATGTACATAGTACACTTTGTATTGGACAAATTTAGTGGTTATGAACAAAGGATCTTGTAACACCTCACCAGTTTATGCATTGGTCTTTACTTGATTATCAAAAAATTTCAAGGTAGTTGCTTTTGTTTCTTCCTTGAGTGAAAGCAGCACTATCACGAAGTGGATAGAGTCTTCATTGGTAAGGATGTTCTCACTTATAGGAATTGAAGTAAAAAATTTGATCAAGGCTTCACAGTGAGTGGTAGAGGTCATGACCAAGTCATACAATCTCAAGGAGATGTTCCTATTAGATCACTTTTTTATTTTTCTAGCTTTGACTTCCTTCATTCTACCTGGGATTTTGACCTCATGTTTTAATGTGTGTTGTTTTGGCCACTTTCCTTTTATTTTTGATTGCCTTTGCTAGGTTGGCTAGCTGATGTAGGTTGAGCATTAAAACTCATGGATATAGCTAAAATCTAAGTAGGATTTGGTGAACCTACTTCTTTTTAGACTTTTTCTTGGTTGGTGTCCTGAGCTTTAGGCTTAGGAGCTAATTTCTTCTAATCTTTGGGGGATGATTTCTTGTTTTTTGGATAAGAAGAGGTTGAAGCATTGGCATTTAAGGAATGATGTTGGTCAACTTAGACTACAAGTTTATCAATGTTGAAAGGGAAAACTTTAATGTTAAAATATTCTTTGGAAGATGTAGATGGTGGTATCCTTATAAAAAATGGGGTTCTTGAACTTGTAGAATTAAAGCCTGTTCATTAGAGAAGGTACCAAAACCACAAATGGATCCCTAGTAATTATAAGCTTATTATTGATTTTGAACATGGCTATAGGGAATTGATTGTTACTAGCATTTAGTGGATCCTTGTAAACCTGCATGGGTTGGTTTTGAGGCCTAATGGGATTAGATGCATTTAGGAATAATTCTCCACTATCTATCATCTTCTGCAAATCATCTTTTAAGGCCAAACAGAAGTTAGTATCATGGTGAGGAAACTGATGATAGTGATAGAATTTATCCAACTTGAAGTGCTTGGACATAGTAGGATCATCTTTTGTGGCTATCATAGGATCCTTAGTTATTTTACAAAGATAATCATGTCTCTTGTGAGCATCCTGAAACACCACAAAAATTTCGAGTTTGGCACTTGTCCAGCAAGAAACAGGTCCCCGTGACCCTCAGACGACCTTGGCTACATTTGGAGTCACACATGGCAATTTTGAGGATCGAAACACTTGGTTTTTACCAAGTGTTGCACCAGCATCTACGCCCAGCGTATACGCCCGACGCCCAGCATACACGCCTCACATGCACACTCAGCAGGTGCAACAGGAGCAAGAATTGAAGCAAGTCAGCGGCCAACATTCATCAATGTATACGCCCAGTGTATACTCCAGCATCCATCAGTGTATACGCCCAGCGTATATGCCAGCGTCCATCAGCGTATACGCCCAACGTATATGCCCAGCGTCCACCAAAGTTCACATGCCCAGCAAGTCCAGCGTATACGCCCAGCGTATACCATATTTCTAAATTGTACGCACCCAGTCGACATGCCACGTGTCTCCCAACCCGATTTTCCCAGTAAAACCCCACCTATAAAAAGCCGAGTTTTCCACGTTTTCATGGTCGGCAAAAATTTACCAGAGCAAACCCAGAGCAATTACGCTGCAAACCAAAGCCTGAAACCCTCTACGCTGGAAGCCCTGTACGCCGAGCACAGTCTCTACGCTCCGCCTACCATGCGAACCAGCCACTTCCCTGCACCCACTAGGGCTTTATGTCTGCCTTGTGTTCAGCCACAACTGCGTTAGACCGTTGCACCACATTTCCACTCCATAATACAGTTTACAGTTTATAGTTTACAGTTTACGCTATGTTCACGTTGCTTCTGCTTACGAGAGTTTACATTTACGCTCTGTTTACGCTGTCTATGCCCTGTTTACCCTGTTTACACTGTATACGCCTTGTTTACGCTATACACTGTCTACGCTCGTTTATACTTACACGTTTTATGCCGTCTACGCTCTGTTTATGCTTTACGCTGTCTACGCTCAGTTTACGCTTTACACTATCTATGCCCTATCTACGCTGTGTTCCGGTCTACGCTTAGCTTACACTGCGTATATTAGTTTACACAGTTTACACAGTTACGCTAGTTACACTTTGTTTATGCCCTGTTTTCATTGTTCGCTCCGTTTTACGCCCGTTACACAGTTTATGCATAACCCAGCGTATAACACTTTGGTGGCATTCGGGGAAATCCTTGTCTGATCTACGTGTGTACCACCCAAGGTACCCTACCTTCGTGCATTCCAGCTCACCCTCAGGCGAAGGTAGGATCATCTGTGCTCGTCCTGCGATCCCGCGGTCTCTGTTTTTTCCTTCCAGCTGGGGACCGACGATTTCAGGCGGTACAGAAATTGGCGCTAGAAGGAGGGCCTCCGCTTAAACAAATTGACTGTACGCTTCTCAGCATCTACGCTCATCAGCATTTTCACTGCCTTGTTTAAACCCCTGACTCTCAGCGTCTACACTGTTAACCTTCCAGCGTCTACACTGCACACGTGCCCTAGCATCTACGTCACCTAACTTACGCCAGCGTCTACGCTGCACAGTTACACCAGCGTCTACGCTGCACGCTTACGCCAGTGTCTACGCTGCACACTTAGCGTCTACGCTGCCCGTAGACCAGCGTCTACGCTGCACACTTAGCATCTACGCTACCCGCAGACCAGCGTCTACGCTGCACACTTACGCTGTAGATTCGTCTACGCCGGCCACATACACTCAAACCGTTTTACATACACAATCTATCATCATGAATCCCGTAAACACCACTGCTGCCACTACCCAGAACATCAACGTCTCGAACACCATGGCTGCCCAGTAGTCTAGCACATCACATTTGGGAGGGCAATCCACAATGGGGCCTCGTCAGTCTTTGAGGTTACAAGGAAGAGATCCAGCCGCTAACGTTATAACCCAAGACGAGTATAACTTCATCTGCATTAAGATACAAGCCGGCCTGGCAGTGGATCGGGCTGAGATCGAAGTAAAGAGACAATTCGAACTCTTTTACAGGGGAGGACACAAGTTCATCCCTTCCCCATACGACGTAATCCCCGTTCCAGAACAATTCTCGGAGCTCTTTACTCAGCTCCTTCTGCACAGGAGCCAGTCATTGTACCAACCCGCGCTAGAGCCTCAGCCAGAGGAAGAAGATGAGTTCACTGCCCAATCTGAGCAGGGAGACTCATACCACATCTTGAGCCCCCAAGCACAGATGAACCCCATTTTCCATCCCAGGACAGGGGAAGTCTTGCCCGTACAATGCCCTAGATTCGCCCAAGTTTAGATGCCACCACTAGAAACGCCAGCACTCGTACATATTCCACTCCCAAGCGATTCCCAACCTCACACCTTCCCTCTAATAGTTACCCCTAATGCAGCTGCGGGTCCATCCTCACAAGCATTGCCTCCTCATGATGGCATGGGACCAACGTTCCCACCTCGCGTGATTGGGATTCCACATGTGATCCCCGCGTCTACATTAGCTCACTTCATACCCCATATCCAGATGCATACAGCTCCCCAAGAAGTCCCAGCCCAACAAGAAGTCCCCGTATACAACGTAGCGGGACAATGGCCAACAAGGGGGGCGTCATCATATCAAATTCCCCATCACCACGTCCCACCCCACGCAATCCCCCCGATCAATGCTCCTCAAGCACAGCCCCAGCTGCAGCAACAACAACAACCACAACATTTTCCTTTTAACATCTCTGCCTTAGCACCGCCCGTCGTTAACTACCCACAGGCACAACCATCGATCACCCAACCTTTGGCTTTTCAACCTATGACCCAGTAATCTAGCTGGTATGCAGCCCCGCACCCCCAACCTGTAGCTTCACCAAGTGCCCAAGATTGGGTAGACACTAAAAAATTAATGCAGGAATTAACAGATGAAGTAAAGCGCCTCAAAACCGTCGCTAATGGAGAGCTGAAAGTAGTAGGCTTCTACAATGATGACCCTATCAGCTCCTCTGTCCCGCCATTAACTTTGCCCAAGGGTGTCCCCCTTCCAACATTGACTAAGTATAACGGGGAGACAGACCCAATGCCCACCTCATCACGTTCAGATTAGAGTACGCACTCCTTCAAGCATGGCCCCACTCCATACTACGAATATTCCCCATGTCCCTCGCGGGAAGGGCACTCGACTGGTACCGGGCCTTGCCCAGGAATTCCATCCTTTCCCTAGATGATCTTCTATGTCAGTTTGTGATCAAGTTCAAGTATAACTTGAAACCCGAAGCAACACTGGATAGCCTCATGCAGATCAAGAAGGCACCACTCGAACCGGTGCAGAAGTTCATTTAGAGATGGAGCGCAGCTCTCAACAAGTTGCATGACCCAATCTCTCAAACCTATCTGCTCACGATTCTGAAAGGGGGTGTCAATGACTTCTTCAAGTCCAAAATGTATTACCTCAATGCGTGCAATCTGAACAAAGCATTTGAACAAATCAGAAACATAGAGGAAGCTACTCAAAACAGCAACAACCCTGCTTACCTGGCCTTCAGAAACCAACACACTAAGAAAGAAAAAGAAAAGGCCAAGGCGACTGTAGTAGCGATAGCGTGGGCACAGCAAACAAACACCACACATCAATACAAACCACCTGTTCCCCCCACTAACTACTATCAGCCCACTCCCACAACAGCCCCAGAGTCATCATCAAAAAACCCGACAAACCGTATGCGTAACTTCGAGAGGAAGGAATCCTCTCAGTACATGCCTTTACCGATGAAGCCATCCCAGCTCTTTGATCAACTCTTAAAGGCTGGATTGATGCAACACAAGCAATTGTCCCCAGCGGCTATCCAAAGACATGACCGGTTCTGTCAACTTGTACAGAACCCAAGCTTGGCAACGCCGGATGAGCCGCCCGTGCCCAAAGGATTCAGGATGGATCGCTTCTGTGACTATCACAAACGCAACGGGCATGGACCGGATTACTGCTTCACCTTGAAGCAGTACATCTAGAGGGTGATTGATGATGGCAAGATCACCTTCGACGGGGCTAACCCCGTCCAACCGCAAAACCAGACCATGGGGATGTATAAAGACCCCCTGAACGCTAAAGAGACACCGTACGTAATTACCTCAATCTATTGTGATGATGACTCTAGAACACCCCACATCAACACCATCCATCCCGAAAACAAACAAGAAACATCTAACAAATCATTTGTGGTTTAGATCCCTTCCGCTAACTCTGCACCTCAATCACCCCACACCCTGCAACGGCCATTCGTAATCCAAGTGCCCTCCATCATACCCACCTCTAACGTCATGATGCGCCAGCAACCATACGTAGTGTGCATCCCTCCGGCTAACCCTGCAGGTAGACCAACCCCTCACGCTCGGCCTACCCCTTTCGTAGTTCGAGTACCACCTGCAATTGCAACGACAGAGGCCCAGCCTCCGCCAAGACCAACCTCGTACGTCGTCAGGCTACCGGTGCAAACTCTAGCCCAATCGTACACTCAGCCCCGCCCTGCTCCCCACGTCGTAAAGGTTCTTGGGCAATCCCAGACTCCAAGGTCAACTCCACCTCCATGTGACACACGAGAATGCCTGGTAGATAGGCTTACGTGAGAACGCTTGGAGAAAGAGTGCCAACGGCTAGCTCTGGGGGCACCTAAGCCCACTCCCCTAAACTCTGTACCCATGTCATCATCTAACGATCAACCAAGCATAGGCAATGAAGGTGAGTCGTCTGAAAGACACGAATCATCTAAGGTGATGGCTCTGAAAACTGAAAAGTCAACAAAACGAGAGATAAAACTATTGGGTCTGATGGATCCAGTCAACACCGATAGAAACACCCCCAACAGTGAAAACTTTGGAGCCACCTTGACACAAGTCACACAAGCATTAAAACAAAAGAACACTTCACTGAGCTTGTATGATTTAGTCCTAACATCTCAAACGCATCGGGAAGCTCTAGTACGCATGTTAACGTCTATCCCGGTAAGCGAGGACTTACCCCCAAACGAACCCTCCATCCATGCGGTGATGTTCTCACCTCGCGGGACTACTCCTAAGCCACTAAGTTTTCATGATGACAACACCAAGGTGGATAAGAAAATGGAGGAGGTAACAACAGCCCCCATGTTTATAAAAATATGTATAAACCGGTTCAAAATACATAGGGTCCATGTAGACGATGGAGCTGCGACGAACGTTGTGCCGTACCACATCATTGAACAACTAGGACTTACTGAACTACTTAAACCAACCACGACTACATGTTTAAGGTCATTCAGTGGGTCACGCGTAATGGTGAAAGGTACAATAACCTTAAACTTCATAGCAGGAGATCAATTCCCAACATCTGCCGATTTCCTAGTGGTGGATGAGATGCCGGGGTTCAACCTAATATTGGGAAGACCCTGGTTAGCCCAACTGAGAGCTGTCTCCTCGCCTATACATCAAGAAATTCACCTGCCTTATGAAGGCGGAGAAATCGTCATACGCGGTGAAGCAGCTACTCCTATTATCTCGTCGCATATGGACATGGACCAAGGCTCGGAAGTTGAACTTGAAAAACCTAGCCAAAATAACGAGAATC
Organism: Gnetum montanum; assembly: GCA_015680685.1. Classification (NCBI taxonomy): domain Eukaryota; kingdom Viridiplantae; phylum Streptophyta; class Gnetopsida; order Gnetales; family Gnetaceae; genus Gnetum; species Gnetum montanum. Next base: position 1,441,160 of record MNCI01020044.1, read on the forward strand.
CGCAACCATCGGTAAGCAGTAAATCTTCCGACATGGAACAAAAGCCTCCTCAAACAGAAACGCCTGTACCTCCTCAAGTAGAAGCTAATATAGAGCTCCCTACGGACACTGAAATATCTGAAAACGCTAACACAAAAGACATTCCATCAGAAGTCCCTTGGGCCGAATTACCGTTTAATGTAATCAGCGAAGGGGACACTGAATACCGGATCATACCTATTGAAACATCGTCTAACATTAAAACGAAAAAAATCAAAAAATTCTGAAATGATACTATCACTCCTAGTCCAAAATGACGTTAAACTATAACAAGTCCGAAATGATACTAAACTACTATAAAACAGGAAAACAATTAAATGCCACTCCCAGTCCGAAATGACATTAAACTATTATGTCCGCAATGACATAAAACTAGCCACGATCAGCAACGATCGGTTGACCGAGAAATCTATCCACGTCCTCCAAAACATTTCCTGATTACGCAAGGGGCCCAGAATGGCCATAAACTACGCATGGTGCCCGAAATGGCCATAAACTACGCATGGGGCCCGAAATGGCCATAAACTACGCAAAGGGCCCGAAATGGCCATAAACTACGTAAAGGGCCCGAAATGGCCATAAACTATGCAAAGGGCCCGAAATGGCCATAAACTAGTACATGCTTTTCACTTTACTTTTATAATCACATTTCAGTAATACACTTAAAAAAGAAAACAAACCAAAATATTTTTACATGTTTATCTCATGATAAACTCAAAATCAACAAAAAATATTTATATAGTTCTTACATACAATCAACCATCTCTGTCCATTCCACAATCTTCAAGTTACAGTTCCAGTATAAATTTGAGTCGAAAAACAAAAAGACAAAAAAAAACTCAAGAGCTAAAATGCTAAACATCTGGGACATGACGATCGTCCCCCTTGGGCCCGCCAGCATCAGAGGCCTCTGCTCCACTGGGCCCAACTCCTTCAGTTTCACCGCCACCTTCATCCTGGAAAGACCAAAAAAAAAAAAGAAATAACCGACATAAGAATAAGCGAATTTCAAAATTTCAAACATTATTCAATCAACTAACTTCATAAAGATGAAATGCTTACCATAGGAGATCCCCCCAAGCCAAATTCCAGTCGCCGCAGGATTTCCTCTTCGGAAACCCTTGCCCAATCTGTCCCATCGAGACCCAAGTCAACATCTGCGAGAGCCTTTCCCTTGTCAACATCCGACCAGGTGGGACATTTCAAATGGAACTCCCCCACTGACACCTCCCCGGAAGCGGTTGTTATCCGTCGTTTAGGGGATTCCATCTCTACAATTGTGTTTTGGGCGAATGTGTCAAAGGCAGAGCGCAGACCAAGGCCTTCCACAAACATTTCTAACTGTCGCTTCTCAATAGACACGTCTTTTAGCGACTTCTTATACTGGTGCTTATGGTTCTTCTCATCTTCCCCCATTTGCGTACTTTAGAGGTGAAAGCCTTCTAGTCGTGGCATTTGGTGTTCAGCAATTCAATTTGAGCCCTGCGCTCCCCTAGTCTCCGTATCAATCCTGCGTGATGATTGAGTAGGTTCCAATACCTCATATACGTGACCTCGGAGGTCCACCAAGAGCGATCATTGTCTAATCTGGTTGTGGCGAATTCGTACTGGGCCTTCAGATCATCACGTTCCACCGTTAGTTCAGAAACCTCTTTCTCTTTCGCCTAAATCTAGAGCCACAATTCCTCAATGGATTGCCTACACATCCATACTGCTTTAGCATTGTGAACAAAGCCCTCCACTACCTCTTCGTAAACGGGTCTGGGTACTTGTTCAATTTCTGGGGAAAGTGTGGGCAAACTCTCCATGTTGATAGTCTCGGACGGATCCCACCTCAGTTGGGCACCTATCCATAGGAAAAAGATAAACGTTAGAACAGAAAAAATCGAGAATCAAACTCTAACATAGTAAGGATCTTTAGATGTTCCCATACCTATCTCAGGATGGATGCCTTCGATCCGCTCAACGACCTCCTTAGCTACACCAGCTACGAAATCCCTTTTACTTGGCATTTCCATCCAAGTAAAAGGTCCATCAGGGCGCGACGTGCTGACCTTTGGCAGCACTTTAGGGGGAATCTCTGGCTCCTTCTCAGGGATGGTCTCTCTCTCCTCTGAGTCAAACGAAAAATCCACAATGAGATAAAAATATATTATGTTACACAACTAAGTAACGAGACATACCATTCCCTCCAGTCTCCTCCAATGTGGAAGGGGCTCCAAGGTCCAAGTTTCCTGTGAGAAAATTACTGAACATCTCTTCAGTCTCCGCCTGATCATCTAGTGGTTTAGTGTTTCTAATTCCTTCCCCCAGCACTTCAGTCCCTCCCGCCGGGTCAGTTAACTCTTCATCCTCAGGTATAGTCTGCAAATCATGTCTCTTAACTTCTCAACACAAAATAGATGAAGTTAGTCGCATACAACCATTAATCATTAAAACTATCTAAAAGATAAGCGAAGTAAAGAAAACGAGAGGTTTACCAGGTATTTTAAACCGAATCCACTTTACTTTGGGCAATTCAATTTCACTGGTCTCCTCAACTGTGCGGTCACGCTTCGCCAACTTCGATTTGGCTTTGCTTATTGTGTTCTTGACTACCCGCTCTAACTTTTTGGCAGTGTAGGATACTTCGTCCGGTTCCAACCCTACACTATCGCGTGTATGGAATGAGGCGCCAGACAATCCACCCGTAGTGATCGTAAGGGACTCATCAATCCCCTCGGGGGCATCTTGGGACTTAGCCGTGTCGAATAGGTGGTTTATCCAGGGGCAAGATAACCGATTCCTATCGCGCAAAACATATTTTTCCTCCCCACGAACCACTAAAAATTCGGCCAAGCGACGAACGTAACCGGCAAAAAAGGCAAAGGTGAAACGGGACTGAGCGTCTATGTTCAAACGTAGCCGCACTATCTCTTTAGTCATGCCCAATAATAAGAATTCAGCCCAATGGTAGTGCACGCCAGCCTCTAGAACAGTACGCACGACTCGCACTACTTCAACCTTGAGACTCTTAACCTGCGATAGAGTCTTCGGAAACAGATGTGCCCGAAATAAGGGGTAAATCTCGTTGACTTTGTCAACTTTCGTCCTCCCCTGCATTGGAAATCCTTTGGCGCCTTTCGTCACCCCTAACCAATCCTCTAAAGCGCAGATCGCGTGAATTTCTTTGTGCATCCTATCTAAAACAATCTTTACACCACCTGTAGGCACGCCAAACAAGTCCACAAAAAATTGGGACAATAATTCAAAAATTATTTTAACGCCCTTAATACGAGCGCTATAGCGAGAAACAGATCTGTCAAACGAATCCACGATCTCGATCATCTCCACTATAGACACGTTCGGGCTAGGGGCCGCAAAAAGCGCCATGAGGCCGGCATGTTCTAAACAGGCAATAATGGATGGCGGGGCTTTTACCCATAACCACTTCTGGGCGGAAACGGTTTCACCGAATTTCATGGAGAGAGTCGCTTCAGTCTGCCCGGTTACAACAGAATCCCCACTAGAGGTAGTGCCAGTTGTAGAGACAAATCAAACACCCTCATATTAGTTTAACACTTGGCGATGGAACAAACACATCATGACATCTAGAAAACATTGCCACTTACTCTCCGTGTTAGATTTTGAGGTTTCACCCAAATCAAAAGCAGATGGAAAAATTGATCCATTAGGGGACCAGTCAGCATGCAACCATCCACGCGTGGTGCATTGTGCAAACGCCTTAGAAAACTTCTTGTGGAAGTTCTTCATGGCACCACTAGTGTGGGCCAAAACGGCCCCACGAAGGCTGGGGCCCACCATGAACACCTCCAAAGCCGTGCGTGCCAATGCAAGCCCATCATCGCCTGCGTAGGCCCCTTCTTTCATAACTTTAGGCCTACGGAAAGGCGAAAACATGTGTTAAAACAAGAGCAAATATTTGAATATAAAAAGAGAGGAACAACCAGAGCTAAAACGCAATTACCTTTCCACCCGATATACTATGCCAAGAGGATTTTGGAACAAGGTGTGTGCGCGGCTAGCTAGAAATAATGTGTCGTTGATATAGTTAGGCCCCCGTGGTAGCCGATCCCACACACGCGTCAATGGACGGGCAGATCTTGGACCACCGGGGGGAACACCCTCGGCAACAAGTGGCCCTTCATCAATATCGTCCATAAATATTCTAATACCCTCCACTGCACCAGGTAACATGGCCTCGATGATGCTCCGTGCCACATCCTCGCCTAGGATGGACCAAATCACAACCCTGAAATGGTCTAGTATGAAGGCCAAAAATTTTCAGGTCCCGTCCCGAAACCAGACCCCATTGTTCTCAACGGTTAAGTCTGGGGTCGGTTCACCGCCCTCAATGGGACCAAACCATGTCAACACCCCAACTAGCTCAACCACTAGAAGGGGAGGTTCAAGGTCCCTGCAAGCCATTAAAACAACCCCAAAGATTAATCATATCGAAAAACTTCATTTGAAAAATAGACATTCGCAAAAAATTTTTCTAACAGTTACGCTCGGCGTATACGCTGGGCTTAGAGACAAACTGTTACACTCGGCGTATACGTTGGGTGTAGAGACAAACAGTTACGCTCGGCATATACGCTAGGCGTAGAGACAAACTCTTATGCTCGGCGTATACGCTAGGCAAAGAGACAAACAGTTACGCTGGGCGTATACGCTGGGCGTAGAGAAAAATAGTTACGCTCGGCGTATACGCTGGGCGTACATGCTAAAAACTGTCTACGCTGTACATAACATGACTTTACGCTGAACAGGCTTACACTACGAAATATCCAACTTACGCCCAGCATATACGCTGTAGAAACCCTCGGCGTATACACCGAGCGTAGACCATCTACGCTAGAAGCCAGTATAAGTGTCTACGCTCGGCGTATACGCTGAGCGTATACGTCGACAATCGTCTACGCTGAACACCGAAAAATGAAACCGTGACAGTCTACGTTGAAAACAACACACGCGGCGTCTACGCCGGTACAATACCCTGAACCCTCTACGCTCGGCGTATATGCCGAAACACTGTATGCTAACTGTCTACGCTACAAAAACAAACGCGAAAAAATAAACAAAAACAGAGTCAAGAGCCTACTTGCTGGAAGATCCAGGCTATGCGGGAAGGCTCGAGCGGGGTAGGCACTCCAACATCGCCTCGCTCTCCTCCGCGAACGTCAGCTCAGGTCCTTTCTTTCCTCGGCCTTCCATTTCTTTACCTCTGCCCATCTCGGCATCTACGCTGGGGTTTCTCTCTCAGCGTCTACGCTGGGGTTTCTCTCTCAGCGTCTACGCTGGGGTTTTGCTCGGCATCTACGCTGGGGTTTAGCCACAGTTCACGCTCACGCTAGGAGGGACAAATGAAAATGAAGCCCCTTTTCCCCTTTTTATAGCACGCTGACGCCGACGCCAACGCTGACGCTGAAACCGATGCTGACGCCGATGCTGACGCTGACGCCGCCGTCGCCCTTCAGCTTTTCTTGCTTTTTGTCTCGTTTTTCGCACTTTTTCATATTTGCCTTAAATTTTTCAAAAATATATAAAAATTACATACATAAACTAAATAAAACGTAAAATTTTGGCATTAAACTACCGTTCGTTGCCCGGTAAGGCATTAAACTGCCGTTCATTGCCTGATAAGACATTAAACTGTCATTCGTTGCCCGGTAAGGCATTAAACTGCCGTTCGTTGACCGGTAAGGCATTAAACTGCCATTTCACTATTACGTTAATCCACTGTCATACATATACACTAAAAATTGCCAAAATACATAAAACGACCATCGCTATCTTACCAGCCTCTCTATTTATTGACAGGAACTAGCCTAATGGATTGCAAGCGCTTAACTAAGCCATTGGTTATCGATCGATCATACAGCGAGCTCATCAACAAACAACGCAACAATAACTTCAACACAGCAAACGGTTAACAACTATGAGGGTATGACAAAATCCCTCGACATAGAAGCCAAAAATATTACCGAAGATCCTCTAACCGAAAGTCCCATCACCATGCCGGATGGGGAAATTAAAATTCTAAAATTAAGCGCATTACTAGAACCGTGTCTAGCTAGAGATATCGAAAACGTGCTTAGGGACAATATGAAAGCGTTTGCTTGGTCCTATACAGACATGCCCAGACTAGACCCTCGTATCATCCAGCACAACATTATCCTTGATCCAAGACTAAGGCCAGTGAAACAGAAAGCACGAAAGGTCAAGCCCGAGGTAGCATTAGCAGTTCGTAGTGAGATTACCAAGCTCTACCAAGCTGGTTTCATTAGGGCTGTTGATTACGCCGAGTGGGTGTCAAACATGGTTATAGTCCCAAAGAAGAACGGAAGTATCCGCCTATGCATTGACTTCCGAGACCTCAATGTAGCAACCATAAAAGATGACTTCCCCTTACCTAGCATTGATCAATTAGTTGACTCAACCGCTGGGCATGCCCTGTTATCTTTTATGGATGGGTTCTCGGGATATAACCAGATACGTATTAATCCTGAACACCAGCTCCGAACCACTTTTATAACACCTTGGGGAACCTTTTGTTACATGATGATGCCTTTCGATCTCAAGAACGTTGGGGCCACATATCAAAGGGCGATGACATACATCTTCAGCGATTACATCTTACATTCGCTCAATGATTACGTGGATGACATAGTGGTTAAATCAAAAATGTCAGAACAACATGTACAGGATCTTGACTTAGTGTTAAAACGTTGTCTAAAGTACGAACTAAGGCTTAACCCAAAGAAATGAGTCTTCGGCGTCAAGACAGGTAAACTGCTTGGATTCGTAACCTCGGAAGTAGGGATACGGGTAGACCCCGAAAAGGTTAAGGCCATTACAAACCTAAAATCACCTATCAACCTAACCGAACTTCGAGGGCTACAAGGTCGATTACAGTTTATCAGGAGGTTCATAGAAAAATTGACAAAAAAACTAACACCTATGAACCACCTACTACGCAAAAATGTCCATTTTGAATGGACCCCACAGTGCCAAGAAGCATTTGACAACATTAA
>MNCI01020044.1:1448360-1483345 GCA_015680685.1 Gnetum montanum
TAAAGAAATGGCGACATTATCTTTTCCAAAACCAAGCTAACATAATTTGCAAAGATAATGTACTCAGAGCTATAACTGGAAATATCTACGAATCAAGCAGGATAGCCCGTTCGAAGGCCATCATAGCTGAGTTTGACCTGCGCTACGTGGTACAATCGTCAGTCAAAGGACAAGCCATAACAAATCAAATGACTACGTCGCCAACACAAGATCTAGGTACAATAGAACCTGAATTCCCAGAAGAAAATGTAAATGAAATAGGTACAGTGCCAGATAACTACGAAACCATTCTAAACTTCGATGGAGCATCCACCTCTCGAGGAGGAAGTGTTGCCACTGTAATCACATACCCCTCTGGGAAAATTAAACCTTTTGCTTATCGCTTCAATTTTCATTGTACTAATAACATAGCAGAGTATGAAGGCCTCCTTAGAGGTCTCGCAGTCGCACTAGCTTCGGACATTACACGGCTTGTAGTCAGAGGGGACTCACAACTAGTCGTAAACCAAGTCACAGATGTTTATACATGTAAAGCGCAACACTTACAACCATACTATGATTTGGCTAAATACCTACTTAAACGATTCGAAAGCGTCGATGTCCAACACCTCTCCAGGAACGACAATACCATTGCAGACGCATTAGCAACCTTGGCCTTAAACATATCCCCTGACATGTTTCACACATTACCAAGCTCCGTAACCAGTTGTGCTGAGCCCATAACCAATACTCTTGACATGTTTCCAAGCGCATCTGTCAGTACAACACATGCTAATGAATGGTACGATGACATAAAAGAATACCTTCTGCATGGCGAAATGCCACAACATCTAACAAACGCACAAAAGGATGCAGTACGCAAACGTTCTAGACAATACACACTAATAGGAGATACATTGTGTCGTCGATCCTACAAGGGCATACAGCTGACATGCGTCAATAGTACCGAAGCCCAAACAATTGTTGAACAAGTACACGACGGAATATGCGGGGGACACATTGCACCGAAGGAAATGGCAACCAAAATAAGATGCTTAGGCTACTATTGGCCACACATGGAGTACGATTGTCTGTCCAAGGTCAGAACATGTAGTACTTGTCAAAAATACAGTAATCTAATCCATATCCCACCAAATGAGTTGCACACAACACAGATCACATGGCCCTTCCAGAAGTGGGGATTGGACCTTATGGGCCCGATAACACCCACATCTTCTGCCGTGCATGGTTTTATCATAACAGCAACCGAATATTTCACGAAATGGGTAGAAGCTGCGCCCCTTCGAAAAACTACTTCTAAACACATGTGCCACTTCATCCTCGAAAACATTGTGACACGTTTTGGCATTCCCATGACTATCATCACTGACAATGGGCCACAATTTAGTAGTGCCGAGACCAAAACGTTTTGTGATAGTCTAGGGATCAAACATTCATTTTCATCCCCTTACTATCCTCAGAGCAATGGGAAGGCGGAAGGGACAAATAAGACAATCATTACAATACTCAAAAAGATGCTTGCTCAAAGTAAACGAAGATGGCATGAACAACTGGTGTATGCATTGTGGGCATACTGTACTACACATCGGACTTCAACAGGTAAAACTCCATACAGTTTTGTTTATGGTTCAGAAGTTGTTTTACCTTTGGAATTACAGGTACCATCTCTAAGGATCATGCTTTCTGGACTTCTCGAAGATGGGAAAAACAATGATCTACGCATCATTAACCTGGACTCAGTGGAGGAGAAGCGCGTACGCGCACTCGATCAGATCGAATGGTACCAAAAACGACAATGGCAATGACATCGACATGACGTTCATAAGAATCCCATCAAAGAAGGAGACCTCATGCGTAAGGCTGTTCAAGAACACCCAGATAAGTTCTCATTCAACTAGGAAGGACCTTACCTGGTCACCAAAGCATTCGACAACAGAGCATTCAAGCTAGCTGACATGGAGGGAAAAGAATTTGCAAATCCGACCAATCACTTGTTCCTGAAACCGTTCTATACATAAATTCGAGCTCAGGTACGTATTAGTCCTGGAATCATGACTATAAAATGATACCACAGCTAGTCCTAGAATCATGACTATAAACTGATACCACAGCTAGTCCTGGAATCATGACTATAAACTGATACCACAGCTAGTCCTAGAATCATGACTATAAACTGATACCACAGCTACTCCTGGAATCACGACTATAAACTGATACCACAGATAAGTCCTGAATTATGACTATAAACTGATACCACAGAACAGTCTTGGGTTACAACTTAAAACTAACACCACCATTGTCCTGGCATCATGACAATAAACTGATACCCCACAGTGTCTGCAATGACGATAAACTAGCATCCTTCTGGCATGACAGTAAAATGTCACTGTCACAACCGTCAGAGTCTGCTAAGACTATAAACTAGCTTGCCTCTACATGGTCTGCTAAGACTCGAAACTGGCAACGTACCGTCCGCCACGATGCTAAACGGGCAATGTCCAATGGGTTACGACACAAAACTAACCCTTGATAGCCCGTTAAGACTGTAAAATGGCATGTTCATCTCCGACTCCTCACTCCGCAGCCGTATTCATTCATCAGACTCATTGCATCCCTCATCGACACACAATCTCATCAACATCGTCGACATCCGCACTCAGTGCTCAGAATCGCCCCCAATAATTTTGTTCACCTACAGCTGTTTAAGTCTAAGCTCATTTATTCACTCATGGTTTTCTTGTCTCCTTGGAGTTATGTTTGCAGGATGATGCTCAGAGGTGCTCGTACGAGAGTGCATTTCATCATAGGCAGCAAGATGAAGCAATGTCCATTAATCCACCTGGCAAGACTGAATCAAACCGTTAACCCGTACATTCCCATTCTCCGAAAATTCACCATCTGTTCACCAAACTATTGCACACTGTAAAACATTACAGCAGTCGCAACACAAAACACAATATTCGCACATGAGTACAAGAACAATCTTCGCAAAAAAAAAAACGGGACCCTTGGCACTTCCCATACAAGCCCCAGGCAGGAAGATATCGGTCTTGAAAATAGGTACTCATGTCAAAAACAATCAAGAAATATCCTGTTGCATGGCTTTGGCTCTTCACTTATAATTTCCCCAAAGAAGGGTGCTGTTCCGTCAAAGAATGCAAACCATCACCCCGTGGCTTTGGCCTTGACAACAAGCTCTCTTGAACACTAACTGAGAGCACTGTTCCACCAAAGGACGCGCATCGCAGGCCTGAGTTCTGAGTCTGCCAAAAAAAATGGCTATCGATGAGGACCAGCATGACGCACACCTAAGCATCCCATTTCCCCAACATAATCCCTTGGGGCAGTCACCAATCCCTTCTCTCCTACCAGCTACCAATCTCACCTTTTTCAATCCCATACACTACTAAACACGGTACGATAACATCTAGTCAAGTGGCAAAGGACAAAGCCTTTATCAAGTTGCTTGTGGTGTTTTGCGCTTCTTTGTCGACGCTTCTCGGGTCGATTCCTCCAAGCGTCAACAAAGAGGGGCCAATGAAACACCACAAAAATTTCGAGTTTGGCACTTGTCTAGCAAGAAACAGGTCCTCGTGACCCTCAGACGACCTTGGCTACATTTGGAGTCACACATGGTAATTTTGAGGATCGAAACACTTGGTTTTTACCAAGTGTTGCACCAGCGTCTACACCCAACGTATACGCCCGACGCCCAGCATACACGCCTCACATGCACACTCAACAGGTGCAACAGGAGCAAGAATTAAAGCAAGTCGGTGGCCAACATTCATCAGCATATACGCCAGCATCCATCAGCATATACGCCAGCGTCCATCAGCGTATACGCCCAGCGTATATGCCCAACGTCCACCAAAGTTCACACGCCCAGCAAGTCCAGCGTATATGCCCAGCGTATACGCTGGCCTGATGTAGCGTATACGCCCAGCGTATACCATATTTCTAAATTGTACGCACCTCGTCAACATGCCATGTGTCTCCCAACCTGATTTTCCTTGTAAAAACCCACCTATAAAAAGCCCAGTTTTCCACGTTTTCATGGTCAGCAAAAATTTACCAGAGCAGACCTACAACAATTACGCTACAAACCAGAGCCTGAAACCCTCTACGCTGGAATTCCTGTACGTCGAGCACAGTCTCTACGCTCCGCCTACCATGTGAACCAGCTGCTTCCCTGCACCCACTGGGGCTTTACGTCCGCCTTGTGTTCAGCCACAACTGCGTTAGACCGGTGCACCACATTTCCACTCCATAATATAGTTTACAATTTACAGTTTACAGTTTACGCTGTGTTCACGCTGCTTCTGCTTACGAGAGTTTACATTTACGCTCTGTTTACGCTGTCTATGCCCTGTTTACCCTGTTTACACTGTATACGCCTTGTTTACGCTATACACTGTCTACGCTCGTTTACACTTACGCCGTCTACGCTCTGTTTACGCTTTACGCTGTCTACGCTCAGTTTACGCTTTACGCTGTCTATGCCCTATCTACACTGTGTTCTGGTCTACGCTTAGCTTACGCTGCGTATATCAGTTTACATAGTTTACACGGTTACGCTGGTTACACTTTGTTTACGCCATGTTTTCACTGTTCGCTCCGTTTTACGCCCGTTACACAGTTTACGCATAACCCAGCGTATAACACTTCGGTGGCGCTCGGAGAAATCCTTGTCTAATCCGCGTGCGGACCACCCAAGGTACCCTACCTTCGTGCATTCCAGCTCGCCCTTAGGTGAAGGTAGGGTCATCTGTGCTCGTCCTACGATCCCGCGGTCTCTGTTTTTTCCTTCCAGCCGGGGTCGACGATTTCAGGTGGTACACATCCTAAGATAGTTATTTATGTTGAACACAATTACTCATGAGTAACTAATTGAGAAGATCTAAAGGTTTCATAGGAAATTTGGTGTACTTGGATTGGTCTTTTCATTTAATGTTGAGCTTTGGTGGATTGGAGATGAAAGTACTAGAGGTTGATGATTGAGAAGTAGTGGTAGTGGCTTTAGGTTGTATTATTTTTGGTTCTTTGGTCACTATGGTCATGGCTACATGGGTTTGTTTTTCCTTGTTCCTATTCTACTTCATGTGTTGGTTCTTATAAGTTGTATAGGAAGAATCATTCCAAGCTTTAGCTACTTCTTTAATATTCTTGATTTTTGAAAACACTTGGCTTAATGATTGAGGTTCTAAGTAATATAGTTTTAACTTGATAAAGTTATTGACTATTGCCTTGAAAATGGCTAACAACTATTTTTCAGATATGAGCTCTTGAATTTCATTAAGTCTTTCTTTTCACCTCTAAATAAATCTTTGCACTAGTTCAAGTGACCCCTGTCTTACTTTCATGAGTTGGTCTAAAGTTATATTAAGCTTTAGGTTGTATTTGAAATGGTTGATAAACTGGACTATCAAGTCATCAAGAAAGGAGATAAAACCTATCAGTAAGGGCTGGTACTAGACAAAAGCTTTTCCCAATAAAGATATTGGAAAGACACATAGCACAGTGTGTGGTCAAGATTGTAGCAAGAAGTATTCCAAATGAAAGATAATAAGATGAGTATTGAAATCACTTTCACTATTGTATTTGGTAAATTGAGGTATTAGGACACCTATAGATTAAAATATATGTGGAATAGTGGAACTAGTAGGATCATCATGGTAGTACTAGCCTCAAGCCTTTTCGCCTTCTCATGCATATTGTATCCATCATCATCTCATGCATATTGTGTTCATCACCTTCTCATATATATTGTGTCCATCATCACTTCTCCCTTATCATAATGATTTTGGTTTGATCTATTTATGTTTTTTAAGATGATTTTAATAATCATTATGATTAATTGAGTTACTAGGCATTGGGTGATCATAACACCATTTGAAAACAATACAAGTATTATGCTTTCTATATATTATTCATGTTATATCATATTATTATTGTATAAAACCTCCTTTATATTAGATGTTTCAATAATTTTATGATTCTTCCTAATACATCTCAAGGCTTTGGTTTTATTAGTTATGTTGGATTATGGAGGATGGGATTTATGCTAACTTATCATGTTATTATCATGGTTAAGTGAATGTAGAACATGTGAGATTAAAGAATGGTTAGCCATAATCACTAGGTGACCTAAGAAAATTCCATTTCTCTCTCATAAGCCCTAGCCCTCAAGTGTGAAAATCCATGGTTATCCTATGAGCAATAGGATGAAGTGTGTTCCTCTTCACTTGAGAACCGTTAGTCACCTAGGAGATCTACTATGATGTGATCTAGCTCATAATTAAAGGCACATGCACAAGGGTTGAACTACACCATGAGTAAAGTTTTTGAAAGGACCATGTTCTTTGGTAGTGCAGCTAATCATCGAAACTCATGTTGGAATTCCTACCTTAATAATGAAGTGCAGCATAAGCAAAGTTTTCTCAAAAAAAAAAAAAAAAAAAAAAAAGATCATGTTCACTAGTAGTGTAATACGTTCTTAAGACTGATGGGGTTCAATAGCAATCCTCACCTTAGCCTCAATCCCTTTTTTAATCCATTTCCCAAAAATTTAGAAGAGAGAGAGAGAGAGAGAAAAGAAAGAAAATATTCTCCTACATTTTCCTAAATTTCGTTAATTCATCTCATTTTTTCTTACCACTTTTCACCATTTCCTTTCAAGATAAAAAACAACTAAGGAAAAATCTAAAAGTTGTGGCTAGCCATGATCTAAAAGAAGCATGTCCTTTTCATAAAGTTTAGTATAAGTCTTGTGATCAAATATGTCCTCTATACTAATGACTTTTACCTTGTGAGATAATTGGGAATGAAGTATTAATTATAAATTATAATGTGTATATAGTTAAAATTATGATTTATAAAGCTGACATAGTCTTGAATAAACAAGGTGGTGTGATAAGGATGGCCCATGTTTAGTGCTCTTTTTATTATGTGATTATTTTAATCATGTTTAAAACATTATAGTTTACTTACAAGTTTTATTTTATGTCCTTATTTTATGATCTTTTTGATTCATTATATTTTACATATTCTTACACCCTTTTAAAGTTTCTATTACTTTTGCTATCCTTACACTTGCATGCAACTCAAAGTTTAGCAGCTAAATGTTGATATCAACTCTTCCATGCTAGCACAAGGCCATGATTAATAAGTTTAAATCCCATGAAAATTAGAAAAGTTATAGGGGTTAACCCTATGCAAATTATTTGTGATGGTATTATAGATAAAGTAGAGTAAGCTCAACAAATAATAAGAAAGATGTTTTTACTAAACTTGATCTAGCAAGTATTTACTGTTCATTTAATATATCATTTGTTTCTTTAACTTTAGATAAAAACTAAAGAGTAAAACTTATGTATCACACCCAAAACAATGTAGGTCTGAAGAATGATAATGACCACATTTATTATATAACTACATGTAGACCCACTTTAAATTATTGGACAAAGGTAAGATAATGATACTTATTATTACTTATTTATATATATTTCACTACAACCATAATCCTATGACATGTTTAACAGGTAACATTTCACCAAATAACTTGCTTTACCACCTTTTCACTAATAGGATGAGTTTCAAAAGATGATTATTGTTTTGGATGTTAGATTGAACTTTTACCAATCAAGCAAGAGTTTGTGTTTGATGACCTTAAAATTGATAAAAGAACATATCTTTGAGAGCACATATTGTCCATATGCTTGGGGCTACAAAAAGCTATTAGTAACAGAAATGCTCAATCTAAATTGATCATAAATTGAATTATGAACTTAAACATAGGCACAAGAGAGATTAATTTTCAGTTTCTTCCCCAATTTCATTTGAAAGAATCTGCAGTGCTATAAGCTTTGGAGATCTTGTTATGATACTGTCAAATTATGTTCTCATGAAGCTACTATTCTCTCTACAAAAAAAAAATTTGTTTAATATTCTTTGTTTTTCTTTCACAATAGTTTGGCTTTCACTTTCATGGGTTTGGTGTACAGGTTTCAACAAGAAAGGAATAAGAAGAAGGTTAGGTGGCAGCAAAAGGAGGGGAAACCCAGAACTGATAAAACCTTCCCCATAGTTAGATGCAGGTGGTTCAACCTTGGGAAAAGAAGGGGGTTTTTGAATTTTGACAAAGTTAGTTAGAGTTTTTTTTTCACCTAATCCTTCTCTTACCCATGTACCATCTTCTTATTGCTTCCTTTTTTGGATTTTCTTGACTAGTTTTAGTGGTCCTAATTTATGAGTTGTATCTTAACAAAGAGTTCTAAAGTTTACCGGTGGTCTAGTAGTTCCAGAACAAGGATCTATTGAAAAAGGTGTATTGACCGGAGGTGCGGCCTTCTTCAACAGGCTTCAAAGGTAGTAACAAAGTTTTATGGTTTTATAATGAGCTAAGTGCTATGGTTTTATAATGAGCTAAGTGCTATGCCCTTTTTTGTTTAGTTTCCCTTATTTTTTCTAAATTTTAAACTTTAGTTGTCATTTTTGTAAGTTTGGGTTATCATTTTAAACTAGGTTTTGAACAGTTTCAAAACATCAGCAGAAGTCACCTTCATGTAAATATTTGATAATAAAGTCTTTTATTTTAGTTTTTTTGTTATTTTATTTTAATGTTACTTTCTTTGAATTTCAGATATTTTCTTCCCAATTTCAAAATCTGTTACAGTCTATCTTTGAGTCTCAAAGTTTGTTTAGAAATCTCTTTCTCAATTTAATACTTATGTTCAATAAAACCTTAATTAAGTTTGTTTAGAAATCTCTTTCTCAATTTAATACTTATGTTCAATAAAACCTTAATTAAATTAATTATATTCGTCTCTTTAACAACAGGAAGCACTGCAATGTGCTCTGAGTTTCATACCAATACAAAAGGCATTTTAGGCAGTAATCCCTTAAAATGAGTCTTTCAAAGGTGTGCCCGCATGACCCATATTTATGCATCAACACCTACACCTACACCTACACCTTCCCCTTTTTCTTTTCTTTTATTTTCTGTTTTGCCACTTCTTAGGCATGCAGCCCTCTGGCGTCTTATTTCTATTACTCATTGGAATTTTCATTATTATGGTTACTATATTCAGTGTTATGACACTCACAGGGTTTCTACGAGTACTCGCAGAGTCACGGGTTTTTTCTTCCAAGGCAGGTAAGAATTTGAAAATATTTGGTACGGTAAAAGGGGTAAAAATCTAATTTTGCAGGGGTCATTTGGACCTTCATGCAAGTTACCCGACTTGTTGAGTCCGAGTTTATTTTGGAAAAGAACGAGTGACTCAGAGTCTCGTAACACTTACGCTATTGGCCTCCATCAGTTGGGCGTATACAGATTACGCCCTTAAAAGGGAAACTGCCGAATCTGTGCACAATGTAATTATGGAATATGATTTTTCATCACTCATTCTATGGCATATGGCATATCATTGTTGTGTTACTTATACGTCCATTAAATTATAAAATCTGTTCCTTGCAAATACATAACAGAAGAATGGCTTTGCTTCGCAAAGTCTTTTTCCCTGAATTTCCCGTTAGTTAGTTCTTTCATTTTCAAAATAGAATTTCAACTCGGGGAGAAAACTTCGTTACTATGTGTAATTCATAGAGCCTAAATACCATGAAAATGTGCATTAAATAAGACGAATTATATTATACTTTTGTAGGTTCCAGATAAATGTTTTACATGATTTTTCATTCTTAAACCCCCCATTTATTCGGTCTAACTTGATCGGTATCGACTTACTAACTTATGAAATTATAAGACAAGTTTAATACGATGAGTCAGACTCTTAGCATTGTACAAAGGATAATAATTTTGCAACGGATCATTAAGGTTTAGCTTACTACTTCACACAAAAAAAAAAAAAAAAACAGTTCACTTTAATTGAATATTATTTCCTTCAAAGTGAGACATAATATTATTTTTATTTCGACAAAAAATGTTGAAATAGAATCTTAACAAGCACTTGATGGGATGGGATATCCAGTGAATCAGTGATAATCTTACGCCCTCTAAGCCTTGAACACATAATGGGTCATAAAAGAGGAAGAGCGAGTCATCTACGCGCTGAGCAAAGGTTTAATGGACATGTTTTGATTTTTAGGTAATATTGGGATATTTTAGTAGTTTTCAAGTTTTCAGGACAATTAAAAAATACATTTTACTTTGGGATATTCCTTACCTGGTTAAAGCATGAGCCATGAACCTTATGTTCTGAAAATCACAAGTTACGTCTATATTTATGCTGCAGACACCTGCCATCACAGTCAAATTATCGCCAAATTCTTTGCTGCTCTACCATAACCGTCAAGCGGCTATCGTATGTGGGAATGGATAAAAGGAAAAATTTTAATTGCGATCTTTCAGGTTTCGTTTATAAATCATAGATAAAAGAAGAAACATTGCACAGCAGAGCCATACTGCACATCTGCAGTTTCGATTCAAGTCACAGAAGAAACAGTGATATACTTGGAGAGAGAGGGAAAGTGGATTGTCATGACACTGGCTCGTATTGCTAAAGCAGGAACATATGCTCAGTTTAATGTAAGTGACCCTGAATGCCTGCCATGGAAAGGAATCTGCGATCCATTCTCTTTTCAAACAAAAAACAAAAGTCCATCATGCCTTGCTATGATTTAAATTCCAGTACCATATAGTCCCGCATGGAGCATGAACATACATTAGGGGCGGCAGCAACAGAGTGGCGTTCAATACCAGAAACAAAACACTTACATTCTAATCAGTTTCAGAAAAACGAGGAGAAAATGGGATGCTGCTCCTGCTGCAGGAACCGAATAGTGCGCAAGGGCTTCTGGTCTCCAGAGGAGGATGCCATGCTTAGAGACTTCATGACCGGCACAACTGCCCGTGGTCGTGCTTGGTCCAGCTGGAGCTCAGTCCCCGCCTTAGCAGGCCTTGAGAGATGCGGCAAAAGTTGCAGACTGAGATGGCTCAACCATCTCAGGCCAGGCCTCAATTTCAGCCACTTCTGGCCAGACGAAATCAACATCATCATGCAAATGCACGCTCTACTTGGAAACAGGCATGTATAATAATCATTAATCAAAATTTTTCTATTCAGAATCTTGTATCAACACCAAGTTTGTAATACAGATTTTTCGTTTTTTTTTTTGTTCTTATTTAATTTAATGTCAGACATTTTGGTGTCTATTCGGTGTTTTGCTCGCTTCATTGGCAGGTGGTCCAAGATAGCTGAATTTCTGCCCGGAAGAACCGACAATCAGATCAAGAATTTCTGTAACTCTAGCGTTTACAGAAGATTTCTGCAGTCGCCTCAACCTTATTACGATAATGCCAGCTTTATGAAGGCCAATCAGGGTGGTGTTATGCATGACACCCATATTCTTTTGGACACTATACCCGATGTTGAAGATGAATGGATTTTGAACGACAATGCCTAGCCAAACCATGAATGCAGCAGTCTGAAACTTAAATTATATAACTAGTTTGCTGTTGGCAATTACTTTTTATAGATATATTGCTGGTTGGTATTTATTATTGTAAGCGCCTGCAGGTAAGAAAGAATCTACATGTCCTGTTCTTGTAATGCAATCTCTGTACTTACCCAGGAAAGCATGCATATCTCATGTTGAGCTTTTGCACGAAGTATCTTCTTTATTCCTTCTCATGGGAATTAGATGCAGGATAGTTGCCGAATGAGAAAGTGTAACTCGATGGAGAATCTGCTCTTATTCTCCTTTATTTTATGGATATAGAAATTCCTAGGGAATCCTCTTTAATTTCCTGTGTAAGTCTTTATGTCACCTCCAGCAGATGTGAATGACTGAAAATACGTATTCTGGAAAATGCTAGGCATGGGGATCCAAAAGACTATTAGACTTACACAGCTGCCTCACAGTTTAGATGCAAATGCACGTTAATTTTATCATCATATAATAAGGCGTTGTTCTAACAAAACTAGAAATCTGGAAGTATATCTAATCTTTAAATTATCAGAACCTTTGAACTCCATTTATGGTATTTTTTTTTATAATGGTTTTCTTTTGCATGCAATCGAAACTTCAATAGAGGATTTATTATGTCCAAAGATGCAAAGGTGCAAAAATCTATTGGATATGAGATAAATGTCATTCATGGACTTTAAATATTGATTTCACTAAGGAACCCAGTTCCATTTATGCAACAACAATACATCTTTAAAAAATTAACGGTTTCCATGAGCTATATATATATATATTTTTAATAAGCTTTCATTAAAGGAATAAAGCAAGAGCAATTAGGAAAGGAGACTTCCCTCACCTTGTAAGACCACAAGTTAGCTTTTCACATTTTAAATGTTACATTTTTACTTTAAATGAAATACTTTTTTTATTCATGTAAATTTATTTTAACAAAATCTATGAATATTAATTAATGTTTGATAAGTTATTAAAAAGAACACCCCATATATTCTAAGCATAAGAAGATACTCCACTATCTTTGCTCACCCAAATCCTAAAGGTAAAATGTCTAATTCCTTTGCTCACCCAAATCCTAAAGGTAAAATGTCTAATTCCTTGTGATGTGAATCTATCTACTATAGAAAAATCTTGTGCATTGTGAAGTTGTAGCTTAAAAAGCTTGTATTTTGCCATCTATGAGCTAAGATATATAATATTTGTGAAGCAAAGAAAAGAAAAAGGAGAGGGATATATGACTACATCAACTCCTAGGACATATAGCCAATACAAAATTTTTGTAAAATATAGATAGAATATAATGATGTGTTAGATTAACATATGTGCTGAAATTGAAGTTATCACTTGCCAATATGCATGCTCTAACCAATTGAAGGGTGGAGGCCAATCATAAAAATAAAGTATATTCATCTTGGTGTCTTTATCCCATCTAGGATGGATTAACCATTATGATGTCTTGGTACTTAGATTAGAAGAATTATAGAGTCACCTATCACTAGCATTATTATAAGTGTTTGAAGTTTTATTAATTTTGAGGGTTTCTTGTGGAGATATTTTACTAAAACACTTTGTAGTGAGGAATGATATGAGGATGAAGAATACTAATGTCTCTTAAACTTTAAAAATTATAAAGGAATCTATAGCTTTTGATTCTATTTTATGTGATAATTTATCTAAATCTTTGTCAAAAGATATCACATTTCAATATATATTTCTATTGATTATTTAATTTATTTTCTCAAATAAAGAGTTTACACTAGTGATTCAAATTATTTTTGAATGCTATGCAATTAATATTTTACATGCTAATGATTTTTTTTATTTTTTTTCCTTCTCAAACTATCTAGTTCTAAAATGCATGAGAAATCCTTGGATCTTAGAGTTTTATGAATCAACATAATACTTTTATTACTTAAGAATGGAAAGTGAATTTTCATCCTAGGTCTTTTGATTATTGTAAATTTGCTTGCTAAATTAAATTAGAAAATTTTCATTTTAATTTTCAAAGTATTAAAAGTAAAATTATTAGTAGCATTGGTATTAGAAATTATCTAGGGTGCTCATGTATCTTATGTTCCTTATAGGAGTAAGATATTCATATTAATGAAGATGCAAGTAACAAAAATAAAAACCATGGCTTACATTGACTTGTAGTAAAAGTCATGTACCTTGAGTATTCATATAGGTCTATATGGTTAGGAATTTATTAAAATATATTACATACACACCCATGTACTCAAATTAGTTGATTAGTGTGAGCACATGGGTAACCTATGCTCACCTAACTATCAGCTAATCTAGGCCTAACTTGGATCAACTACCCTAAACAATGTTTAGTTAACCACCCTCTAAGAGCTATAAAAGGAGGTGTGTGGCTAGTTATTTCACAATATAGAAGGAAGACATCTAAGAAGGAATTTTTTTGAGGATTTTAGAGAGTATAGAGGAGATAACCTCCCAAGAGGTGGAGTGTACTCTTAAGAACCTCCACCTCTAAACTTTTATTTTGTTATTATATGTGAAGTATGTTTTCCATTATGTTGTAACTCTAAGCATATTAAGAGAATGTGAGAAAATCCTCCATTGTGTAGATTAGAGTCAACAGTGCTTCTTAAGCATCTCTTCATGAGGAAATTTATTTTCTTTACCCCTACTTTATTATTATTGTGTCTCTTTCAAGTTGATTACTTTTTGTTATCATAATAATTACCATTCTCATGGAGCAGTAAGCATTAAAAGTATTAAGCTTATTTGGAAAATGTTTAGCATATTTTCAAATTAAAATAGGATGATTTAACTCGATTATTTAAGCTATTTGAAAACGTAATATGGTATTTTTTTGATAAGCTTTAGAAAATAATTTTATGAATTCACATTGAATTTTGGCCCATAACTTCATTTTCCTAATGTGTGAGTACATAGAATGAAAATTCCTAGATGAAATATGAATTTTATAAAGGTAAGCTATTTGCACAAAAGTTTGGCAATTATAGCTAGGGTTCTAAAAATGATTCTCAATAATGGAAATTTTATGTATTTTAAAAGGTCAAAAGTTGTTTGGTAGTTAAACATACGAGCTCTTTAGTTAAACTTCAAAGAATTGACATGAAATGTCAAATATTGAGCGAAAGCTGATTCTATAGGATACCCTAGTGTAGCACTACATAATTAAGAAAAGAGATTGCATGGACATAATCTAATTAGAAAGATTGTTTAAAATTTATTTAGGAAGTTTAAGATAAATAGACCTTGCTTCATAAAAGAATTAGATCTATTTCTACTATGTTAGATTATAGCATAGCAACATTGATACAAATAATTAATGTAGAAAGTCAGATCACTAACTTAAAGCTATATTAGTAAAAGCTATAAAAAAAAGCTCATGTTATTTAGCCACATTGGCTTGTAGAGTTGGAACCATTTGTAGAACAAAATACTGATTCTACAAAGAGCTCCGAAATCCGTTCTATGAACCACATCAACATTATAATGTTTTTTGCGTAAAATGTTTTCACACATGTTTAATTCTAATTTTTCACACTTGCCAATAATAAGCTGAATGTTAAGGTGGATTATAAATTTGGTTATGTGCATAATATTTTATTCTATGAATTTTCTTAAACTATAAGTTATTATGGATTGTAAAGCTACTTGTGCTTTGAATTGAAATTTCTCACACATGCTTAATTCTAATTTTTATCTAGCTCAGCAAGGCTCAACATAAAAAGATCTTTAAAGATTCAAATAGAACTTAGAAGCCACATAAGCTCAATATATAACAAGAAGATCGTAGAACCAAAAAGTGGTTCCATGAGTCAATTCATGAGCTAGCTACAAATTGGTTCTACCACATCAACTAAATGTAAAACGAAGAATTAGTAGAACCAAAAAGTGGTTCTATGAATTGGTTCTACAAGCTATATTAAGATGTGAAGAGCTCTAATTCATAAATCCAAACATTGTAATGAAAAATATTTATGCTCATGCTTAATTACAATCATTATCTAGCTTAACAAATCATAGATCGAAAAAGAGAGAATGAAGGAATTTTTAAATCTAATCAAGAGCCACATAAGTAGATGTCTAGTAAAAATTGGTTCTACGAAGAATTCAAAAATTTTAAAGAATGATCAAGGTCTAAAGGAAAAAATCACATGAAGGAACATAGAGCTCCACATCAGCAAAAGTTTGAAAATTATCATGAAGCAAGCTCTTTTTTAAGATTAATTAAAATCACTCTTATAAAATGATTTGAGCTTCAAATATGATTGCTACATAAGAATGAAAATTAAAAGAGCTTGTTTGTAAAATTAACATTTAGTTCTACAAAATGATTATACTTACATGTCATGTTAATCTAATCACTCTTAGTCATTTTAAAATAAATTTAAGAGAAAGATTAATAAAAAGTAAACCTAGCATTAAGACCTAGCCATCCATATTAAAGCTTGCATCCATCAATAGTAGTGATAGAGTAGCTAAATGAATTCAAAGACATACAACATGTGTTGAAAAATGATTCAATAATCTTGTCTTTGAGTGAGTGAATCAAGAAAGCTTTAGGTATTAATTAACAAAGCCATACTAGATTTTGAATCATACAACTTGTAGCAAGTAGAAACTGAGCATTATAGTAGAGCAAGAGCTACAAGATAAGTACAAACTTTTCATAAAGTTCTTCAATATCTCAACTTAAGATATCTCACAAGGAAAGAGAGGAAATGTTGTAGAAGTTTCAAGATATTTATACCTTTAGCTTCTAGAATTATCTCCAACATTTTAAGTTCAACATATATTAACTTTGATAATGAATTGATGATAGGCACTTTGGTTTGGAGCAATAGGAGAAAGAATGATTTAGCTTTGATGAAAATTATGATTGAATCATGAAAATACAACTTAAAGGTTTAGAGTCACTAGAGGATTTGTGAGAAGTTTATGAGAATACAAGCCTTCACAAGCTTGGTTTCAAGCCTAGGGTAAACATGAAAAAGGATGTCATCAATTTTCTAATAGCTGAAACTATTTATGAAAAGGAAAAGCTTCATTTTAGAGGAAATACAAAAAGTTTCATTAACATTAGCATAAGAAAAGCATATGAGCTCTACAACCTCATCAAACTTGTATAATAGAAATAGAAGCTTAACATTATAATAAGAAAGTACTTAGTACTAGATTTTGGTTACATCCAAAAATAGAAAAGTTTTTCAAGCTCTTACTAGCAGAACTTGCTAAAGCTTATGGATATTATAACACTACTCTAAAAGCTATAGAGCTCAAGTTTCCTCATAAAATTTTTATTTCAAATTTGAATTTCTATTTAATATGTCAAATTAATCTTATTTTTGATTATCTTATTTGGATGTGAATAGATTTAGAGAATAAAAAAAATTATTTTTCCTATATAGTATATGAATCACATATTACAATATAGTTTAGTAGAGATTCATGAATAGGGGTCTTAGTTAAGCCTAAGCTTATTTTTAATACACTATTTATTAAGTAAGATTCTAGACTAGAATGGACACCTCTAATTTTCATTAGGTATGCACCAATAGTATAGACCATGCCATGAATATCCTTGTTACTATTTCTTTCTAGTCATAAATCAAAGGAGCTATTTTTCAATCAAAGCCTAAAATTTTTTGATGAATGGTGTATATTCCCATTTGTTTAAGTTCATCCTAGGGGCTTTTCCACTACAAATAGACTACAAAATCATCAATGAAATTAAGAATAAATTCCATGGAGCTATTTTTCTGCATATTCACTATACTCAAATTTTGATAGGAGGATTTAAAGAATAGGCATTTAAGATTCCAAGGTTTGTTGCTCCATGTCTTGTGACTCTAGAAGTGGGAAGACAAATGTGGGAAAGATACTTAAGAAATGAATATAAGTATAAAATTTTTTTCCCTTTGTAGTTCAATTTTTGGGAATTTATCAATGTAGGCAACTTGAAAGCATGATAAAAAGATAAAAGGAAGATTATGATTTTTCTATAGCTCCAAATAAAATATATTCAGCTACCAACACTTGCAAAGTTCATAAACCAGATGAAATAGATGTTATATATTAAAGGGCTATTGATAAAGAGAATATTCAAGCCAAGGATGAAATACTAGAATAGTTGAAGAGAAGCTTCTTTATGAAGCTTCCTATATTTGCCTATGAATGACTAGTAATTAGAGTTTATAGATGGATTGAAAGCAAATCTCATCCCTTGGATAGAGGTTTTCTTGAAGAATATCTAGCTCTAATGAAGGAAAATTACTTCTCATGGAAGCTTAGGGAACCTAATAAGGCTATGTCTAAGAAGAGATTTCTTTCTAATTATGTTGAATATGAGTGGCGAGGTACCCCTACACTCAACCATACGAAACGAGCGTCGCACGCGCGATCCGGTCGAACTCTGCAGATGGACTAGTTGTGGTATCTAGATAGTTAGCCTTAGGTCGCAGTTTGCTATCTTCCCATCTAGACTAGTTTTGCATATGTCACGTATGGTTTAGTCTAGATGAGGTGTATGATGTGTTCTAATTCTAATGCTACTCCTGATGGCAGTGAAAAAATAATATTTAACTAAATCTAAGCTAAGAGGAAAAGGGTAAGAAAATCTAATCTAGCCTAAGTGCGATGAGCAACCGATTCCTTGATCAACCATACACATCTTGGACTTCGTGCACGACTGCCACTGGGACTACCAAGCATAGGCCTAGGTATGCCACTAGGATTACCAAGCACAAACCCCAAATACGCCACTAGGTTACCAAGCGTAGATCCCCCTAGCTACATTACCGGGCTACCAAGCAATCACACTTAAATGCTCGTAATCAAGTCGTACTCGTTCCACTTCTAGGAGTTTAGGGTTGAGAGACTAATCGCGATGAGTAACCGATTCCTTAACTAGCTGTACACACCCGTAGATGCTCGTAGCTAATTCGTACTCAGACCGCGCTATGAAAGCAATAAATAACATGAAATAAATAACAATAAATAAACTAAGTGAATGCTGCAATGATGAAGTAATCTCGATCTTTATTGCCGGTCATGTGTGTGTCCAAGTACGGCACACTCGAATAAAGACACCATAAAATCACATTCACCACACTGCGGGCAGACACGGGAAAATTCTAACTCTGGAGGGATCAAACTGCCAGAGCTTTGCTACACTAAAACTAGGATGTGAAATGAGGGAGAGCTGCCTCTTATTTATAGAAATTGCGGCTGACTGCGATATCACGTACGCGATATCGTAGGGAAGGACGTGATATTGCGGGGGATGCGATATCGCGACTCTGATACGACAGGGTGGTGATATCACGACAACTGATACAACAGGGCTATGATACAACAGGGTGGTGATATCACAGCCACTGATACAACAAAGCTGTGATATCACGACTATTAGCACTATGAGCAATTCACGTCTCATCAATATGCAAGAAAGCCATGAAAATAAGAATTTAAAGAATAAAAGCCAAAAAGAAAAGAAGTTAAAGAAGCTCCCTAAGAAAGAGTAACAACAAAAGCTTCTTAAGAAACAAATAGTAGTAACAACAATAAAAGGAGGGGGAAATCTCATCATTAGTTTTGTCAACTCTAGATTTTTTCTTATGTTATTTGATGAAGGAAGAAAATTAGTCTTTTAAGATTAAGGAAAAAGAGGGAAGAATCATCCTTAGCTAAAAGCTTCATAAGAAGTGAAAAACTGAAATATGTGTAATTTTTTATTATAAGAAAGACGACCCTCAAACTGGAGAATAAAAGCTTATGATATTTCACCAAGATATATTAGAGATCATACATATTGTAATTAGAGATATGAGATAAGTAGTTACTAGCCAAATACCAAAGCTAAAAGAATTCTTAATATAGAATGAGCAAGAACTAGCCAGATTAAGAGAAGAAATAAAAGACTTCAAGGATGTAAATGAACATCTCAAAGCTATGATCATAATAAAGTAGTTATAACTTGAAAATAAAGAGTAGGCTTTGATGTAGTTAGAAGAAAGATTAAGTATCATGACCTCAAAATTAGAACCTAAGAAGATCAAAGATTTATATCATTCTTATTTGATGTAGCCTAGTATTTGAGAATTAATTACTGAACTTAGCTATCATAGAAAATGAATGTATGAAATTCAAACTAAAATTGAAGAGGCCTAGTTAGAATGGATCTAGAGAAAAGAGAAGCATTTTCATCATATAAGAAGAATTTCTTCGATAATATGATGATGATAGTTGGAAGAATAATGAAAATAGTTAACTCAAAGGAGTTAAAGCTAGAGTAGATTTTCTCAACTACATGAGCTACATTAAATGAGATAACAAGTTCGTTAGCTAAATTAGATGTCAGTGAAGTACATGTTGAAGATATTATAAAAAACTTAACAACATAGAGCTAGTTATATTATTTAAGGTCATAAAAAGTTTTCTCAATCATAGAAGAATAACTTAGTAGTTACCAATAGAAGGGCCCTAGTTTTTGAATATTAAGAAGCCTTATCAAGAAGTCAAGCAATTGTCTAATGGTTTGCAACTCTATGAGGGTAACGTGTTGATGAGTCATGGTCTGTCAGGTTTCATGCTCTGTCAGGTCCTATTATCATATCCTTATTATTTGACTTCTAATATTAGGTATAGGATACCAGGTTTGATAGGTCCCGATATCGGACCCCTATTATCGAGTACGCGATAGAGTGACCTCACAAGTGACATTGGGTACACGATATTGTGGTTCCTATGTGGGCCTATAAATACACATGTAGGCACATGAGAAGATGGAGTTTTTTTAGTGAGTCAGTTTAGTATTAGAGTAGAGTCTTTTTGTCACTTTTTCCTCTCAACTCTGTTCTCCCAGTGCATGCCCACAGTGTGATGATTGTAATTATACGACATCTTTATTCGAGTGTGATGTAGTTGGACACACACATGACCAGAAATAAATATCAAGATTACTTCATCATTGTAGCATTCACTTAATTTAATTATTTAATTGTTATTGTTATTTATTGCTTTCGTAGTTAATATCTCTTCACCCTAAACTCCTTAAATGTAGAATGAGTACGACTTAATCATGTGCATTTAAGTGTGACTACTTGGTATCCCAATAGTGTACCTAGGCCATGCCTTGGTAATCCTAGTGGTAGTTGTGCACAAGGCCCAAGATGTGTATAGATGATTAAGGAATAGATGCTCATTACACTTAGGCTAGTTTAGATTCTCTCCCCCTATTTCCTCTTAGCATAACTCTCTCCCCCTTTTCCTCCTAGCTTGGCTAAGATTAATTTCCATCTCCTAGAGGAGTAGTATTAGTTTAGGAACACATCATACACCTCACTTTGGACCAAAACATACGTGACAAAGGATATACTAGTCTAGGTGGAAAGATAGTGAACTGTGATCAATGAGTAACTATCTAGATACCGCAAACCAGATCATGCGTGAAATACTCGTATTTGTATGGTTGAGTGTAGGGGTACCTCGCCAGTCATCATTGGCACCGTTGCCGAGGACAGTGCTAGTTATTTAGATTAGTTACATCATACAAGATCATTGTAACAAGTATTAACGATATATCTTTCAGAAATAATAATTGCAATAAATCACACACAATTTTACAACGATGTCTCTTTCACAAGATAGTGATAACACAACATCTAGTGAGGAAATTCATTGCAGAACAAATAAAGAAGTTTGGAGTACTGAATCTTATGTAGGCAAGTTATATGTTCATAGACACCCAATGATACTCAAGGACTTTTGTCATCCAACTTAGACATCCCTAGTGAAGATGGGGGGATCCCAGGGAATGAGGGGGCCCATAAGCCCTAGGACCTTCTTAGTAGTTAACAAGGATTTATCCAAGGATGATTGGGAGACCTACAAAAGTCATGATGAATATTTCAATTCTTCCTCTTCCTCTAATACTTCAATGTTAGGTCATGATAAAAATGACTATCTTTTAAGGGGTTGGCGTAGAAATAAAAATTAGGCACATGGGCAAAGTCAGAAATGCCAACATGAACAAGGAAAACATTGTCCCAACTCGCAAACTCATAACCTACCTAGTGACGATGAATCCTTGCTGGCCACTAAGATCCTAATGCATATACAAGAGGCTATTTGAATAGCCCATAGGCATCATAAGGAAATTCATCTACCCATGCTTGATTTAAACAACTTTCCAAAATTTTTAGGAGGCTATGATTTAGATCTACAACAACATCTACAAGCCTTCCATGATGCCTGTGTATGGAAAAATATTGATAATGGATGGAAAAAACTTAAGCTCTTTCTTGTGACACTCATTGGCCAAGCAAAAGTATGGTATAGGTCCTTAAAACCCAAATCAATTCAACATTGGCCGACAATGGTAGTGCTCTTCAACGAAAGATATCAAACTTATGCAAGAGTTTAGCCTTGAGGAAACAAATCCAAGAGTGGAAACAAGCACAACATGAACCCTTCGACATGGCCTTAGAAAGATATTATGCATTGTTAAACAATTTCCTAGGCCATGAGTTCTCTGAGGAGAGGCTAATGCACCATATTATTGATGGGCTCCGTAATGAAACAAGGGAGACCCTAGGGATGTATGCTCGAGGTCAACTATATGAGCTACAAACCCATCAACTCCAAGAGCTTATTAAGTGGGTAGCAAAAGAAAAAGGAGAAATGGGTAGATGGGAGAATGTTGAAAAATCTCAACAGGACCAAAATCTTACATCAACAAAGGTCCATAATCTAAAAGAGGAGAAATCCACTCACCTCAAGGAGGTGAAATCATCTTTGCCAATACTACAATCATTAAACAAAATTGAGGCAAAGATCAATAAGATGATGTAATGGATGCATAAAAAATGTGGAGAATATGCCAACATTATTGGAGATAAAATCATGATGAACCAAGAAGCAGGACGAAGCACCTTTAGACAATTGGAAAGAAGGGTAGAAGAGAATAGGAACTTAATTGCCAATCATACATATCAATGTAATGTTTGCTTGTACAATCATCCCAAGGGCCATAGCCCAATCTTGTCACATTTTCATGAGCATTGGGCAAGAGTGTTGCACCCAAATTTTGTATAGAGATACTATGTTCAATCACAGTGGCAACAATCCTAGTCACGGGGGAATCCACCCTCGAACAGGGTACACCATTCATATCATCCAAATCGAAGTGCCTATCAAGTTCAACATCCTGTTTCCCCAATTGGATCAACATACTCTATCTTACCATATTATTATCATTCTCCTCAATACCATAAACCCATATCCTTTCCAATAGGACCACCACTTTGGGTACCTTACACTTTTCCTCAATTCCAACATTCTCATCCTTTACCTCCTTCTACATTACCACTAGTTGTTCCCAAGGGATTTTCATCATAGCATTAACCCATGAACGTTACTTGTGCTTCTACTATCAACAGCAGTGGGAATCCTCCACAACATCATAGGTGTCCCTTCTTTAGACATGACTCTAGAAAGGGACACCACAATTCAGAAACCACTATATCCACCAACTCAGCACAAGTCCAACACTGTGGTGCATCTTCCTCTTCGAACCCAATGCCTCATGTTACCTTATCAGGGCCACCACTCAATATTCCAACAACCATGTGGCCCAATAAATATAGCCACATGGGGATACATGTTGATCCTTGCATACCATCTTACGGTCACAAGTACCATAGTGGATCAACTCCTTATAAATTAACCACATCTTATAACTTGCCCTACTATGTCAACTCTAATTAAGTGTGTGAACCCCAATGGGGTAAGTATGAATGAGTCCCAAAATTTCCAACATGCAAGGATACCAATTCTTCATTTATTAATCCTAGCCATGCTCAACTATTTAGTTATGGAGGATAATCCCCATTCTAATAACAAGCAAGATTAATAAATATTTTTCATTTTCTTTAATTTTGAATTTTTTTTTCAGTTTTTCACTTTTCAACTTATTGTTCGATCTTTTTTCCTTTTTTTCTTTTTACGTTTTTATGAGTAATCTCATCTAGGAATAAAACACTCATGTGAACCATTGGTTGAGGTGTTGTTTTATGCTATCAAGTCTTAGGTGACTAATTATTTGAATAGCAATCCCACAACATCCATCCACCCATTCTATTAATAAGGGGTTCTACCCTGGGTACAATGATATTCTTAATCATTAAAACTTAATGTAACCTTGTGTTATTATATCCAGAGTGAAGAAGAATGGACTAAGTAGGAATGGCCAGGGTGTGACATCAAGGGGACTTGTGGATTCTCTTTGGTGACATCTATGTGAGTTATCATGCAACTTGGTTGTACTAAGATCCTTGTAGATCTAATGAAAAATGGGAGCAAGAGTAATCAAAAGGCACTCAATAAAGGAAAAATAATGCTATTGTAGGGGGTCCCATTGGAAAGACATGTATCCATACCTGAAGGCAGGCGGCTTCTTTGGATTAAGCATTCAAAAAGAAAAAGAAAAAGAGAGTGTGTGTGCCAAAGTGGCCACACAAAAAGAACAAAGAAAAAAAGAAATGCATGTGTTGCACAAAGAAAAAATCACTCCTCCCTTGAATGAAATTCCAAGTGATCATACGCCTTGTTGTCATGATGCTCTTATGGTTGTCCATCATGGGATGAAACAATGTGATGTCACTGATTGGAGGAATGGACTTGGTCTTGATTTTGGAGGAATGGGCGAATGACACATTAATCATGTCCTACACTCAAGATTCATTGTACCCGGGGTTAGTTACCTCATGTCCCAATCTCTATAGTCCCTTCTAAAATTTGCCTCATCTTGTTGTTCATGTAATTGTGAATGATGTCTTGTATAGCATTGAATTCATATCTCATCATGGTGGTATCAACATGTGTGTGTTTTGTTGCATCAGTGTAGATTACATTTAACCCTTCTAGTCCCTATGGACATTTTAAGGTGTGGTTACACAAGGACATTATAGGTTGGAACCTACTTTGGGGAGGACCCATTTGCATGAATTTTGTAATTTGTACTTGTTGCACACCACCACATCATTTTATACCCTCTAAGTACTTCATTGCCAAATCTATTCTTTCCTTTGTCATCATTTTATCAAACATTCCTCAAAACTAGGTCCTTTTATGTGTCACCTAAACAAACTAGGTCCAACATTAAACTTTTAGGGAAACTTCCTTGAAAAAATTTCTAACTCTAAAATCAAACTAAGCAAAGAATTTAACATTTATTAAAGGAAATGAGTAAGGTATGAAATCATTGAACATTTTTCAATAACCATACTAACAATTGATCTTTGTGTGATTATAGATGGCCCCTAAAAAAGGACAACAAGGAGGACCTTCTCAAGGTGCAAACGAATGACCAGGGGGAGGTAGAGGCCAAGGACCTCATGCAGAACATGTAGAGCAGAAGGCACAATCATTCAGCATCCCTCATGGAACTCTTATTATTGCATAATATATTCAAGCAAAAGAAGGAGAGGTCAAGGCTTAAGCTTATGAAGAGGAATGACAACTATTTGCAGCATGGCATGTCAAGGCCAATTAAGTGTTCTTGTAGCTGTCATGTCCATGGAAAGTGCTGATTCCATCAAACATTGGAGCATCAACATGAACAACTCATAATCCATAGATAGAAGAGAAGAAATGTTAGGTGCTTCTTCAATGATATCAATCTTAGAAGCCTGGTGCGCAGAACAAAGGAAAGGCACCCATGGAGGAGCCACCACTACTGGGAACCCCATGAGTTCCACAAGTTTTATCTTTTTTATCTGTGCCCAAATTTGGTTTAATTATCCACTGCAACATGAATAAATTCCTAGTCAGTCAATAATCCAATACCTATCCACTATGTAATCAATGGAACTTGTTCCTCACTTTCTTTGACTCGAGGACGAGTTGTTATTCAGTCATGGAGGTATGATGAGTCATGATCTATCAGGTCCTATTATCGAACCCCTATTATTGGACCCCTGATATCAGGTACAAGATACAAGGTTTGATAGGTCCAGATGTCGAATCCCCATTATCGAGTACGCGATATCACAACCTCACAAGCGATATTAGGTACATGATATCATGGTTCCTATGTGGACCTATAAATACACATGTAGGCATATGGGAAGAGGGAGTTTTTTTAGTGAGTCAGTTTAGTATTAGAGTAGAGTCTTTTTGTCACTTTTTCCTCTCAACTCTTTTCTCCTAGTGCATCCCCACAGTGTGATGATTGTAATTGTACGACACCTTTATTCAAGTGTGATGTACTTGGATACGCACATGAAGGAAAATAAATATCGAGATTACTTCATCATTTCAGCATTCACTTAGTTTAATTATTTAATTTTTATTGTTATTTATTACTTTTGTAGTTAATATCTCTTCACCCTAAAATCCTTAAATGTGGAATGAGTATGACTTAATCACAAGCATTTAAGTGTGACTACTTGGTATCCCAATAGCGTACCTAGGCCATGCACTTCGTAATCCTAGTGGTAGTTGTGCACGAGGTCCAAGATGTGTACGAATGATTAAGGAATGAATGCTCATTGTACTTAGGCTAGTTTAGATTCTCTTGCCCTATTTCCTCTTAGCATAACTCTCTCTTCCTTTTCTTCCTAACTTAGATGAAATTATTTTCCATCGCCTCGAGGAGTAGCATTAGTTTAGGAACACATGATACAGCTCACTCTAGACTAAACCATACATGACAAAGCATATACTAGTCCAGGTGGGAAGATAGTGAACTGTGTGATCAACAAGTAAATATCTAGATAGCACAACTAGCCCTTCTGCAGAGTTCGACCAAATCATGCATGAAACGCTCGTATTCATATGGTTGAGTGTAGGTGTACCTCGCCACTCATCACATGTGATTAATTAAACCATTATTTTGTAATTGTGAAAAGCTACTATATAAAGTTTTGAGAAAATTTGTAAAAGGTGGAGAGGAACTTTTTGGGAAACGCTAGTAAGAATAGTTATAAAAATGACATTTTAAATAGGTTTAGCTTTTCTTTTTATTAGCTTAGAAATAGATCACTTCATTTACTTCTTTAGCTAGTATATAGATTGCTATGTTTAAGTGAATAATAATTATTAGAATAAGCTATTTTCTTTAGAAACTAATGTTTAGCTCAGCTTTTCTATTTTCATCAAATAAGAAAGCTCCTTTAGTGCTATTTTTAAATAAATTTAGCATGGAATTGATGTCTCATTTAATACAATTTTGGACATTGTGAATGATTTTTCAACCTCATATTTTTGCTTTATTAAGCATAACTTTTTCAAAATTTTTCTTTGAAAAGTTTGTTAACATATAGATCAAATTGGAAGAATGACACATTCTACAAAATAATTCATTTACTATCTTAGCTTTATATGATTTAGTAATGAATGAGTAAAAACCTATTGATATTCATTATTTTTGTTGGGAGTTAGCTAGAAGAGGAAGCTAACAATTATAGAAAAAGTAATACTTTCTTTGAAATATTTGATAGTTAATATAAAATTACCTATAATTAACTCATTTAAAATCAACAAAAGCTATTTGGAAAAATGTGTCTTAGTAAACTAGAGATGAACAACCATCTAAAATGAGTTATCTAAAGTATTTTGGAGTAGGGTTATATTTCTATGCTAATAGATGGGCATAATTAACCTAAATTACTTAGTTTATTTTAGCCCATAAGTGGATACTCAAATAAGCAAGAAGACTTTAAAAGCCCAACAAATTTGTTTAAACTTAAGATTGGAGCTTCATTATAAGAAGAATCTCAACCTATAATTAGAAATCTAAATAGTAGGATAAGAATTAGATGGGCTAGAGTATCTCCATTAATTAAAGATTTATTATTCAAAAATAAAATTTGATAAAACATAGGATCATCTAGGAGGATTCAAAATTTACATATAATAGCTAATCCTCTTCTTGTGAACCTATTTAAGCTTTCTATACCTTTGTAGTTTAATGCATATAATGAAATTTCAAAAGCTACTAATAAGTACTTACTAGAGTCATAGATTCATGGGAATACTTATTTAGTAGAAGAATACTTACATTTGTTTAAGCTAGCCTTGGTCCATGCTAACATTCAATATCAAGATCAAGCTTGTAGGTTGTTTGCAAGAAATATTACGAATATGGCTTAAATTTGGTACTTTAATTTAGCAAATAATATCATTACCATCTAGGATGATATGAAAACTTTACTTATAGCCCAATTTAGTAATCAATATAAACAACATCAATTGTAGAGTGGGTTAGCTCAAATGAAATAGAAAACTAAGAAGTCAATTAGAGAATTTAACATTAAATTTCAAAGAGTATGTGACTTATTTTAGAATCAATTTTGACCAAGTAATGAGCTCTTAAGAGACAATTATTTAAATGCTATAGATCCTGGAATCTTGATTTAGTTAAGAAGAAAATATAATATTAACACCTTATTTGATCTCTATATTTAAGCCTTAGAGTTAGAGAGACAATTGAATTTAACTTTAGACAACATATAACACTTTAAAAAGGAATCACAAAGAGATTTAATTCCTATACAAAGTTTTACTTAGCTTAAAATGCTCCCTTCATAAAATAGTTTGATTGAATCACAAACTATAGAACAAAACAAGGATAAAATTTTAAAAGAAATGTTGAATAAAATCATTAAATTAGAATACACTTTGTATAACGTAAAACTTAAAGAAGATGAAAATTTTGAAAAACTAGATGATATGATGTCCACGCCGACTTAGATGATACAGAAGAGAAGGAAGTCTTAGCTGATTTAAATTTAATAGAGTTTAAAAATAAGTCTAAAGAATCATTATTGTATTGGCTAGAAAATTTTTAACCTTGGAACCCAAGGGCCTCTAAGAAAGAGGATTTGAGGTGTTCTAGAAGGTATGGCCAATCACCTAGGAACTTAGGGAATGTAAAAAATAATAAACAAAATGAAAAATAATGTAAATATAGTATAAAATAATGCATAAAATAATATGAAACTACATTAATCTACACAATGAATGAAAACACAAAATTTATTACAATGAAATATTGGGAATAAAGAAAGTTTAGGATGTGTACAAATGGTGCCCGAGGATGCAAAGAGTTCACTTCAATGAAGGTGTGGAGTTTATTGAAGCTTGTAGCCTTGAAAACCACATTAAGCTCCATGATCTAGGTGCTCTATAACTCTTGAAGTTACAAAACCTTACTATTCTTCTTACCAGATCTGCAGCGTTGGTGGTACATGGGGTAAGATGTGTGAGGAGTTTTGGACCATAGAGAAGAGCCATGGTAGGAGTCTTGGTGCCTAGAGAGTCTGGCATTGCTACTAAATCTTACACAATCTCAAATGTTAAAAAATGATCAAAATGATTTTTAAGTTTCATGTTGGAAAAATCTCCAAAAATCCTTGTGTTTGCACTAATTTCTCTAATCTTTTAGATGTCAAATTGGTGAAACCCTTTCATGGAGCTTACACTTGGTTTATATGGGTTTTATGGTCATAATTTTGGCTATAAAATTCTTTCCTAATTACTAATAGATTGATGTCATGTGTAGGTGTAGAAAATGTTGAAATCAGCATGGTTTTTATTTATAGTTAATTTAGATACCCCCAAGGTACCAAAATCATTCTAGTTACTAAAAATAATAAATGGAACTTTCACCCATGTAGGCTTCTTCCACCAACATTAGCCTTCTAGGAGCAATGTTGCGGTTGCAAGAGCAATGATAGACATGAGTAACTTTGGGGTTGTTGAAGCAATGGTAGGCAAGAGTAACACTAGGGATGTTAAAGCAATGTTATGCTACTAGAGCAATGCTGAGATTGTTAGAGTAACATTGAGGTTGATGAAGTAATGTTGGGGTCTCTAGAGCAATGCTAGGGTTGCATAAGCCACACTGAGGCTATAGGAGCCACATTGAGGTTGTAGCAGATAAATCCCCTAACATTGAGCATAGGTGACTCTATCAGAGCAAAGGGTGTACCCCCTACAAAAGTCATGAAAAATCCCAAGTACAAAAGGCATTTTTGACCTTCCAAAGCCAAAATATAGACATGGTAGGACTTTTCCCACTTGGGAATTGAGGCTATAACAACTTATGAAGTAGTTTTCAATCTCAAAAGTTAAAGTATGTAAAATTGTATCTTATGGATTGTAATCTTCACATCTTACAATGAGGTTTTTGCATCAAGTTTTGTGGGAGAATATAGTTGTAATGCTAAATGGTTGCAACATGAATTTTCTAGGTTTTGTTTCATTGGTCCCTCTTTGTTGATGTTTGGAGGATGGATCCAATAGACATCAATAAAGAATACAAAACACCATCATAGGTTTGTCACCAATGCTCCTTCTCCATGCTTGTTTTAATAGTGTTGAACCTTGTCAAAGAGTGCTTATGGAAATGAGATAAGGTTATGGTGAGATGATAGAGATTAAAGGCTATATATGGTCATATGGAAGTGGTCACAAGAGTTAACAATGAGTTCCAAATGTTCGCATCATGGCTACAATTATGGCAATGAAATTTCAACTACTCAATGAGCTCTTTAAACTTCGTGTTTTTGAGATTAAGGTCACTTAGTAATGTTCTTGATTGACCAATATCCCACTCTTAGGTCTCCTTAACCATTAGGCTCCTCCCTTTGCATGTTTAGAGCCTTTGGTTTATCTTTTTGGCTTCACTAGCCTTTTTGGCTTCTTGGCCATATGTTTCCCATTCCCTTTTTTTTGTTGGGTGAAACCTTCATTGGGTTCTCTTGACAAAGCCAAATTTGATTTGGTTTATCACATTGAATGAGATGTATTACATCCAATAGACTTGATGATGGAGCATGATGGAGGAAAAATCCAATGGTTGTAATTCATGAATGTCAAACATTGATCATCATTTTTATCTATGGCAATGAAGGCTACAATTAGGCTATAGGGTTGAGCTCCAAGGAATGGTAATGAAAATGATGTAAAACAAGAACTCTTGATATAGTAGGATAAGCTAACCAAATCTTTCATATCAAGGTTACATGGTAACTTGTTGCCATGATGAGTTGTACCCCTTGTGATGAATTTAGGCTTCATCCTATAGGCACAATTCCAATAGAATAAGAAAAAAATACAAAGAAAATATGTTGTTACAAAGTAAGTTCATAGGCCACATGAGACAACCAAGAAACTAGGTCATAATAGATCACCATTTTCACAACATAGAGGGATCTATGCAATGCACATTAGATTTACAACATTTTATAGTTCATTAATTATGTCAAACACACAACCCCACATACACACACACATAGAAATAGAGAAAGTGAGAGAGAGCATGTAGGCTCACTTATGGTAGACCATCAAAGTTGTTAATATTGATTATTTGTTGTGATATTTAAACAATGATAAATAACACTACAAGTAAAAATGTGAGTGTTAGATGTAATCAAGGGCCATGTGATGGGTTTTAGTATTGCACTTCAGGGGTTTGATGTTGTCTTAAGCAAGTTTAAGTTTTGTCGAGGAACTTGGTTCCATGTGTTTTCTCCTCACCATCATGATTTGCATGGGAATTTCGACTAAGAGACCCTCCATGATGATTTTGGCTTCAAGGTCAATGATCATCAAGCTACTTTAAGGTGTTATGGCTAGATAGTAGAATGATTTCAAGCTTAATTTTTGGATGCATAATATTAACTTGATCTAAAAACATTACTAGTGGAACCCATTTAGGCTTTAGGATTAGTTGAATTTGCTTCCTCATCCTTCTAACTCAATCTTGCATGACAACATAAGCACATCAAGTGATACTTGTGTGATAAAATATTTTAAAAATAGTATAAAATACTCTAATAATAAATTAAAGGTATGTTAAAATACATTAAATCAATATCAAAGCATGGTCAACAGGGGTCATAATAGAGGATCTAAGGAAAATAAGATGGAACAAAGGCCAAATAGCATGGAACAAAACCAATTGACAATCGAATGATGAAAATGAAGGTCTATGATGCATAACAAGGTCAAACTAAGTCAAAATTCAATGGAACAAGGCCAAATCTGACAAGGTGAAAAACATGTGATAACGCGTGGTTAACATGGATTAATCAAGGTTATATTTCGGTAGTTTTAAATCCTAGTAGGCCATGGAAAAAGGCTACAAAGTTGATAGGTGAGTTTTGGCACGTAGGAAGATTTTTTTGAGGTAGTTTTAAGTTAAAAATGAGGCTTTTCTAGGTGCCCATGCTAGACTCATGCTAGAGCCATGTTGGCTAGCATGGGTGGGGGGATCCTCAACATGGATAGGTTGGTTATGTAATTCCTCAAGCTGATTTTGTTATGTTTTAGACTCTTGAGAGCCTATATGATTAGTGCAATGTGTTGGGAAAAACATTTATCATTTTTGGTATTGATTTGACTCTCTAGAAGTCATGCAT
Source organism: Gnetum montanum (assembly GCA_015680685.1). Lineage (NCBI taxonomy): Eukaryota > Viridiplantae > Streptophyta > Gnetopsida > Gnetales > Gnetaceae > Gnetum > Gnetum montanum. The sequence goes on from MNCI01020044.1 coordinate 1,480,229, forward strand.
GAAGCATGTAATTGCCATCCACACTAGAGTAATACTACCCAGTGTGGCCCTAGTGTGGGTGTGTGGAAAAATTTAACTTATGCCATCCAAACAGTCAAAATTAATGTTCTATGGGATTCTTTGGATAACATAGGGTTACAATGGTCAAAATTAATAATTTTAAAATTTATAATTTACAATGAAAGTTGGTTTTGAGGTCTTACCCATAGAGCCATAGTAGCTAGTATGGATGATTGGGTTTCAACATGGATAGCCTAGCATTGGTGATTGTAGGATTAAAACAAGATCAAATTACTATTGAATCCAAGGTTTTGTAGTTGAATGCTTCCATAGTCAAGTTTTAAGATCATTTGATGAGTGTGATGTGGATAGAACCTTCCTAAGGATCTTACCCACACTGGGGCCAAGCTAGCTATCATGGCTCTAATTCCCTTAAGAATAGATATACTTGATTTTTAATTCCTAGTGTGTTTAAAAGGTAATGCAATTAGGTTTTTAACTCTATAGGTGATGAGTGGCGAGGTACCCCTACACTCCACCATACGAATACGAGCGTGCACGCGCGATCTGGTCGAACTCCGCAGACTAAATGCCTTAACGCCACAAGAAACACTTGGGGTTAATCGTTCGTTGTCTTCCCAGGCTTGCTTGTATGTGTCACGGTGTATGGTTAAGCAAGTCTGAGGTATGTGATTTTTTTGGTATTTTCGGCTTATCTTCTATGCTACCAGGAGAAAGGGTTGAGAAAACTAAACTAACTCTAACTAAGATCTAAGTCTAAATTAACTAGCGTCAGCATCCGTTCCCACTTGCCGGACACACCCTGAACTATGCAACTGCAGCTTACCAAACGCTAATCGTTACTGGGATCGCCACACGTAACGCAAGTGCTCGAAGTGGTCGTACTGAGGCACCTATTTAGCCTACGTGTGATAAGCAGCCGATTCCTTAGCCAGCCGTACACACCCGTGGGTGCTCGTAACTAAGTCGTACTTATCACACGATCTAGCCTAGCAATGAGCAGCCGATTCCTCAACTAGCCGTACACATTAGACCCGGGAGTTACCAAGCGCAGAATCCTGGAATACGCTACTGGGTTACCAAGCATCCAATGCTCGTAATTGAGTCGTACTCATGCATTGCGTCAAGCAGCCGATTCCTTGACTAGCCGTACACGTCCGTAGACGCTCGTAATCAAGTCGTACTTGAACGCACTAGGAAAGCAGGAAAAGAAAGCAATAAATGAAACCACGTGCTGCAAGGTTTATCCAAACAAGTTCGTCTTTATTGCCGTACACAACTTGGGTTCAGGTTACAAGCTGCTCGAATAAAGAGCCGTTCACTCTAGGACTCCTACTGCGGGCACATGGGGAAAAATTCTAACTCTGGAGTGATCAATCTGCCAGAGCTTCGCTACACTAGCCAGGATTGGGAAATGAAGGGAGTGCCGCCTCTTATTTATAGAAATGGCGGCGGGACGCGATATCGCGTACGCGATATCGCAGGAGAAGACGCGATATCGCGTACGCGATATCGCATGGGACGCGATATCGCGGCCTAGTGCAAGTCGCGTCTCATCATACCCCCATGACTGAATGAAAACTCGTCCTCGAGTTCCTTACAATGATATCAGGTAGGTATGGGATTATTAGGGGAAATGGAACTAATGGGATGACATGTGAACGGTCTTTATTACAAGACTTGACAAAAACTGGTGTTCATGACAACATGGGTGAACACCTTATTACAATGACATCAGGCCACAGTTGGCAGCTGAGAGAAAAGAGGAGAGAGAATAGAAGAGAAGAAAGAAGAAGAGTCTTGTTGCTGCCAACGCCGAGATTGCGCCTTTCGTTGTCCGTCTGTAAGCGCATTATCAATTCCACTCCTTGCATGCTGCTTCAGCGCTGCTCCATTCCAAGTGTCTGCTCCAGATCCATTCCGTTGTTGTATGATTGCCATCTGCACACACAACACCATCATATATTAGCAAGGGTAATTGAATCATTAAGTAAAGCATACCTTGCTTCGGTTTAGGTTCACTGGCTAAGGTGTGGTATGGCTGGTATGGATCTGGGAAAATATAGATGATGACTACCGAAGGTATAGGGGTTAGGAAGAAAAACGAAAAAATCCGGGGCTTAGGATAAAAATCGAAAAATCAGGCCCCGTACCCCCATGACGAATCGCGAACCTCCGGTAGCGTTAGAATGGAGAGAGAGAAGGAATAGGAAGGATAGGTAAAAAGGGACAACTATGGCATCAATAGAAAGGATGTCATGATGGGAATGAACAAAAAATGCTAATTAATTGCAAAACGTTAAGGAAAAGACGTTAACTAGTGTTCCAAATAGGAATGTCAGTGTGTCCTCCCCAAAGCAGGCTCATGCCTTTAATGCCCTGACAATCCCACATTCAAAGAGTCCGTAGGCTCAGGGAATGTCCTTTGGAAACAAGAGTTAAAGTCTTAACCGTAAGAACTTACCAAAAAGAAAACAAAGCATCAACCAAAATATATACAATGATATAACCGGCAATGAGGTGAACAATGGAGAGAAGGATGGGAAGAAGAGAAGTGGAATGGAATCCCAAGAACAAGGTGGTGTACAACCCCTTGTGTTGTGCATGATGAATGTGACTTGGCGAATCTCATTCCAATGCAGGGCTCAAACCGACGACTTCCAGTGACTTCGCATCAATGCAGTTGGTTAAATCATCCACTTGGGGAACAAGGATGTGACTTCGAGAAGCCACCACCATTCCAACGAAACAACAGAGAGAATGGGAAGCGAGAAGGGCCTTAGTTAGAGGGAACACTTTGGTTCCATAACCAGTGCTTGTAGCCCATATTTATTTCGTCTAAGGGGTGTGCTTTGAATCCTCACTTTTTAGCTTTTAGCTTTTTCACTTCTTCTTTTTTTCTTTTTTCATTATTTTTTTTTTGTTTTGTGTTTTTATGCGTGGGGACCACACCATGCAAAGACTCCTTTATTTTTATTTTCTCAACTTCCGATTATTGGGTTACATCAGAACGATAAGAAAACCCAAGAAGAAAACATCCGAGCACCCAAGTGAAAGACCAACACAAGAGCACCAAGTTCCCTTGAAGTCACACCC
>MNCI01020044.1:1490614-1547817 GCA_015680685.1 Gnetum montanum
CAGGAGAAGACGCGATATCGCGTCGGTCGCGATATCGCGTACGCGATATCGCGGCCTAGTGTAAACCGCGTCTCATCAATAGGGTTGTTAGTACTCATGTTGGAGGTTTAGGCTTACAATTACCCATGTTTCATAGTTGTTTCAGCTTTGGCATGATTACACCCCCCTAAGCCACACTTTATAGTGTTTCCCTAGCATGGGTGAGGGGGTATGATGGAAATTTATGTTTTAAGTAACGTTAATCTACAACAAGTTTGAGGTTTTGATGTGCTAGAGTCAACTAGGCTAAGTTTTAAGCTTTTTAATGTGCAATGTACTACTAAAATTGATAAAAACTATTACCCACATTGGAGCCACACTAGCTAGCATGGTTGTAGCCTTCCCTAGCATGGCTACATGGGAACATTGATTTCTAGTGATCTCAACCATCAAATCGACCAAGTATTCAAGTTTGTAGGGTTTATGGTATTAATAGCTAGTATTTTGCATCACAATAAATAACTTTGATGGTATTTTGATTTTCTTTTTGTAGTCACCCCCTAGGCCACATTGGCTAACATGGCCAAGTATGGGTGGAGGGTGATAATAACTTTTTAACAACTTTGGCTTATTTTCTGATGTTTGATGGCTCTTGGAGGCTCTAGCAAGGTCCTAGGGCCAAGGTAGTATAAATTGGAACTAATTTGATGCATTTGTGAGCCTCTTATGGGTTTTCTTTGTGTTACCCACACTAGACCCACATTGGATAGTGTGGATGTAGCCTAATTAAATGTGGATAGATGGTTTTTGGCTAATTTTAACTGGTTTTTACTTAATTTATAGTTACCAAACGCTTTGGGAAGGTGTTGAGGTCATAAGGGTGAGTTTTAAGGTCATTTTATGCATCTATGAGTTTTTATGAGATATCCTTAGAGCACCCACATTAGGCCAACATTGGCTAGCATGGGTGAGGGACCCCTCAATGTGAATAAGGGGGTTGATAAGGAATTTAACTTATTTTTCTTGATTTTTGGCTACCAAGAACTCCATGAAAGTAACAAGGTAATGATATGTCAATTTTGAGGTTATGTTTGGTGTTTTATGATTACACCCCATCCAACCATGCTAAGACCATGCTGGCTAGTATGGCTGGGATGCCCCCTTGTGTGGCTCCACTAAAATCCATGATTTTTTTTCATTGTTTGTTGGATTTGACAAGGTTTGGGAGCTACTGGAGGCTAATAAAGAGGATTTAGGCTTAGTGAGATCATTTTGGGATCAAATTGTTGCTTAGTTAGTGCTTGTGAATTTCATCCTTCCTGGAGCAATGTTGGCCAGCATGGATGGGCTCTAGGTTAGAATTGCTACCCAAAATAGAGGTTATATGATGGGTTATTTCCTGTCTTGGTGCTTTGTACTTATTGGCATTGACATTTGGCTACTAAATTTGGCATGCAATTCTTGGGTTTTCAAATATTATGCATGGTATGCTTTAACCCATGCTGGATCCATGCTAACTAGTGTGGATGATGGGAGTTTCAAGTTAGCAAGTATTTTTCAAGGCATCATGAGGGTTAAACCCCAACATAGATGGGATTTTAGGCCTTAAAAACTATCTCTTGGGAGGCACCTGGTGGGGTTCATTAAAATTCAAATTTTGTTTTTGATTTTTCGAACCTTCACCATTGCAGTGTTGCTAAAACATTCCTCCCTTTGAACTACTAGCTCATCATTAGTTTAGTGAATGAATTAGACAAAGGGGATTTTTTGAATGTTACATGATTTCATGTGGTAGAGAAAACCTTTCCTAAAGGCATAGTGATATATCTCTTAGGAGTCCCACTCACCACTATGTGACTAGTGAACAATTCATAAGCCTATGTTGTGCCAGTTTTGTCAAGGAACATATCACAAAAATGGTGCTCCACGGACTCCTCCTTATACCTTTTTAGGTATACCTCTCACTCATGCTTGTAGTGGTGTTTATGATTTTTCTAAGTATGATCCCATTGATACACCTTAGCACTATAGTCCTTCTAGTCTTGGTTCTTCCTGGCCAGCAAGTCCATCTGTAGTTGCTGCTCAATCACCTCTCAGGTGGCCTCATTCTCACCATGAATTGATGACTAGTACTTAGAGTATTTGATCTTAGCTATTCACCAGGTACCATTCCCTTAGTTGCAAGCTGCTAGGAAATCATAGCGGGCTTGCAAGTCCCCCAATCTAGCATTTTCCTTGCTCCCCTATACTAGAGCCTGTGCACCTACTTTCATAGATGCTTGTTCATGTGCATGCATATACATAATGCTTCTGCACATGAAAGAGCATACTTACTTGTCTCATTCTACACATGATGAGGAATTTAATCCACTTCAGGGGGAAACTTGAGGAAAACATCAACTCAAGCTACCTTGCTTGGATCTTAGTGAAGCTTGGAACCTGTTGGCATACAATAGACAAAAACACATGAGCCACAGACTAAGTAGCACATTGGTAAGGCAAAGTAAGCAAGCATGGACATTTGCCGATCCTTAGTTTGATGAGGGATGTCATTTGCTTTAGGCTTTGCTGCTACTCTAGTAGCCCTCTTACCTACATCCAATGATTTACATAGGTTAAAATTAGCATCTCCAACACTGAGCATAGCAACTTAGCATAGTATAGTATAGCATAAAAAAAAAGAAATGAAATAAAATTTATAAATATTTAAAATTCAAAAAAAAATGCATCTAAGGGCTCATACCTACCTACAATGCCTAAATGGAAGTCATGGAATCTTAAGAAAATTTTCCCACTGCTCTCTTTCTTCACCTCCCGAATGGGCTCCTCTGTAGGACATGGCTTTTTGATCTTTCCCTTGGATCATCCTACTACCTTAGCAATGAGGTGCAGCCCTTTGGCCATGTTCCTAGTGTTATCCACTAAGGCTACAGTTGCACTATCACATGAGTAGTGTGATTTCCCCAAAGTTACCTCTAGTTGTTCCACAAAATGATTCACTAATCATCTCTAGGGCATCTTGTGACCACGTGGTAGAAAAAAGGTGTTTGATGCATCACTAAAGAGCTATTTGTGGTCCTGCACCCCCCATCACCCATCCTTCCAAATCACCAAGAACTCCATAAACCTTCACAGGCATCCTACAAAGAATGCAAAGTGCACATGTGACCTCGCTTAAAGGTTGTGGCATAGCTTGATGATCTCGGCAAGCAAGTCATTGGCAAGGTAGGAAGCCCAATAATACCTCACACCTTGCTCTAACATGTTCCTCATCACCCAAGCCTACTCCACCCCAAGAATATTTTCCTAGGAGAGTAGCTTTGGGAATGCACAAGCATGAAAGAGGGAGTAGAGCTCGTGGACCACAAGCACCTGCACATCCTTGATGAATATGGCTTTGTGGGATTTAGGAGCACCTAATCACTCTTCAATGTCTTTCTCATGGTTGACCTCTTTTTTAGTCTTCTTAGTAATCGATGGGCCCTTAGAGGGGAGGCCAAAGAGATCTGCAAAGAACTCATCTGTAATGTCCAAGATCACCCACACACCATGAACCCATATAACAAAATGACTAGCACTCTCACTAGAGTCAATGATTGTGACCATTTTGACCACTAGGATGCCCAGGATAAGGGCCAAGAAAAGGTCCATTAGCCTAGCTCATTGAAGCCTACTAGTCAACTCTATTAGGACCTAACACCACAACCAATGTAGTGCACTGTCAACATCACCATACTTCATGATGAGTGCAACCTCAATGTGGCCTAAGGCAACCAATGTAAACTCTCCCAAAGTGATCGTAGCTACAATAGGCAAAAGCAAAGTTAGCATCATGAGAAAAGCAAAGTAGCAAATGCATAAGAGCAAAACAATGAACTACTTATGTAGCATGAATGTTATGCATGATGGTGGTGGTGGCATTGATACCTCCTCCACGCTAGGTACATAGGTCATCCATACCATGTCTAAATAGCCATGGGTCTGACACCTCTTGTAGGCCTTAGGGTACTGATGAGTATATTCTGCTAAGTTAGACTTAGTCTATCCAATCACCACTACAAGGAAATTCTCAAAGGATGCGAATTCTTGTAGGGTAGTGTGATTTAGGTTCAAATCTTCCTCCTCATCTTGAAGGCCAAGCTTATCAACCATAAATCTGGAAATGGGCATAAGAGGTTAGCATTCTCATATGAGTTATAACCAAATGGATATTGCCAAAATCATAGATGGACTCACCCTCCAACCTAATACACTATCCCAAGTGGGTTTTGAAATATAGTAAGCATGTGTCGAGAAACAAATAGGATGTTTCTCTTGTTATAACATTGAAACTCTAGCATATGCCAGATCCTAGATAAGGGCCTAACACCCTTGGGGCCTTCGCTTGAACTCCTTGCTCCATCACTAGTAGTGGGCTCATTAAACATAAATCTTAGAATGCCCTAATTTACCCCAATTAGCAATGTCTTTGTGATGACACCGACTACTTCCACTGACAAGTGTGGACACATTATCACACTAATGTGTTAGAATAGGAATTCTAAGAACTTGTGTGCTCTTAATCTGAACCACACCACCTGGTAACCCACATGCATCTCTAGGGTAGGTGTGTTTGGCACAGGTTCACTCTTACAATAGAGGATGCCCACCAACTCCACCATGATGAGGATGGGTTTCAATAATATCTTGCAATCACAACAACAAAAGAGAAAATGTTAGTATACATTGGATGCACAGAAAAAATAAAAATGCATTATAATTACACTTAGCACATTAGCAAAAATTGACATCAAATAGCATGATTCAACAACCCTTAGTCTTCCCTATAAACCTCATGAGCATGGAACATCAGTACATCCATCTGATGCACCGAGTGCTTAATGGGGCACAACACTAACATTCCCATTTTACATTTGTGTGTTTTGCATTTATCTAATTTTCATGTTTAGGAATTAGTGTGTTCAATTTATAGGTTTATACATTTTAACTTGGTACACTTTGTAGTTTGTCCCACATGTAGCCTTTTTGCACTTAGCATTTTTTGTGTTCAACATTGTACTTTCAAACTTGGCAATTGTATTTTCACATTTGGCAACTCTGGGTAGTATAGCCTATGGATATCTAAAAACTTTCTAACTCTTGGTTACACTCTCTAGGAGTGTAACCCATGTGGGATTTGCTTGATAATTTTCTAACTCTTAGTTACACTCTTTGGGAGCACAACCCATGTGGACTTCATTTGAAAATTTTGTAACTCTTATATATGTTCTTTGGAAGCATAACCCATGTGGGCTTTCCTTGAAAATTTCTAACTCTTGGTTATGCTCTATGGGAGCATAACCCATGTAGGCTTCACCTAATAATTTTCTAGCTCTACTAGTTATACTCTTTAACCCTCAAAAACATCAATAAAAATTTAACTATTGGTTAGACTCTTGAGAGCATAACCTCCAAACCAACAAATTTAGGAAATTTTTCTAACTCCTCATTGGAGTGTACCATCAGAGCATAGCACTAAGATGTGAAAATCTAGGCATAAAACAAAGAAGATAGAAGTTGTACATAACATTTACTTGGTGTAACAAAACCACACCCTCATGGTTGCACTGCCCACTTTATCATACTATGGCACCTTGCCCAACCCTACCATGCCTTTGCACATCCCTTGTCTTATGGCTTACCCACATCCCTACCTCCTACAATACCTTGTCCTTTGCCCCATGCATCCCCATGCTATGCTTACCTACACCAAACCTTCTACCCTAAATTTTTCATTGTCTTGCTTATTCCTTCCTTACCACAGGCTATAGCCATGCTAGTCATGGCTAGAAAATTGCATTGCTTTGCCCTACCCTACACCATGCATCATGGCTGCCATCGCAACCATAGTGATGGTGGTGGTCCTTGCCCAAGCTAGGCCATCCCAAAATCCCAACCCATCACAAATGAAGGAAATAGCCAAATGAAGAAAGGGAGGAAAAAACAAGGGTGGAGCATAGCACTGTACTTGGTTAATGGTGCCTCCATCCACTCCTCAATGTGTGCCCTAGGGATATGTCTTAGTGTGTGCTCCCCCTCATCCACATTGGTAGGCTAGAATGTTGGTAGTCACTTTGGCGCATCATGGTTAGTGGCTATGCTCTAACTTTCTTGGCTCTAACCGCACTACACTTGGTGACTTCTTGTTTTTACTTTTGAAAATGAAGTTTAACCATGGTGAAAATGCACATTTATACCTTTATAAGATAATTAATTCTTCACCAACCCTAGATAGCATCCCACATCCCACACATAACATGGGATGAGTGTAGCAGCCAAAGTTACAAAAATTTTCTAACTTTTCTAGCACTCCCAGATTTCTAGTTGCCTAGCAAACATCTAGCTTAATCCCATGTTTCATACCTTCACTGCCTTGCCTAAGCCAGTGTGTCCCATGAAATCCATGATGGACTATGACCTTAAACTAGGAATCCATGGCCTGCCAAGTTTAGAAACTAGCTTGCATACTTTCCTCCCTGATCCCATGTTTGCACAGTTAGGTAGATTTTCATTACATTGCTTCCTTTATGTCATGTAATTTGACTTCATTTGAGACAGGTGTAGCTTGATGTTCTTTCTAGTTTTTTTGCAAGATATGTTGTAGGACTACAACATAATCACATACGAGTTTCTTTATTCACCTCTGGTTGTCACTAGACCTCATAGTGACTTCATTCGATGCATTGATGTCCAATGCCTAGAACTTGAGCCCATGGTCCATGATGACTACATATCATTCATAGAAGCACCACTAGATTGGCCTGCCCATCTAGTTAGGGCTCTTGATCTAGAGGTAGGTGACGTAACAGAGGATCCCCTCATCAAAGTTGATGTAATAGCACTTAATGATGAGGCAAGGACACTAAAACTTAGTTCCCTATTAGAGCCTCAGAACATCCATAGCATGACTAAAGTCCTTATTAATAATATTAAGGAATTTGCATGGTCCTACAAGGACATGCCCAACCTAGACCCTCATATAGTGTAGAATAACATAATCCTTGGTCCTCGCATAAAACTAGTTAAGCAGGAAGCTTATAAGGTTAAACCTAAGGTGGTGTTGGTAGTTCATGATGAAATCACCAAGCTCTTCAAGGCTAGTTTCACCTAAGCAGTTGAATATGCAAATTGGGTCTGCAACATCATGGTTGTACCTAATAAAAATGGAAGTATATGCATTGACATAGATTTTTGAGACTCGACAACTTCCCATTTCCTAGTATTGAACAACTCATCAATCCTACGGTTGGACATGCCTCGTTGTCCTTCATGGATAGGTTCTCAAGGTACAACTAGATTTGGATCAACTTGAAGCACTAGCTTAGCATAACCTTTATGACCCCTTGGTGAAGGTTTTGCTACATAAGGATGCCTTTCAGATTAAATAATGCAAGAGAAACCTACAAAGGAGAAGTGACCTATATCTTTACTGATTATTTACTAGACTTGCTTAATAACTATGTCAATGACATAGTAGTCAGGTCCAAAATGATGCATGACCACATAGGTGACTTGGACCATGTACTCAAACATTGCCTTAAACATGACCTTAGGTTAAATCCCAAGAAGTGTGTCTTTGGTGTTAAGATCAGTAGCATGTTGGGCTTTGTGGTATCAAAGGTAGGCATACATGTAGATCCCAATAAGGTTAAGACCATCATCAACTTAGCACCACTAGAAAACCTTAAAGAGCTATGCAGGTTACAAGGAAAACTGTAGTTCATTCATAGGTTTATCACATGGTTAATTGATAAGTTGCAACCAATGAAACATCTACTGAAAAAGGGGATACACTTTGATTGAATAGCTCAATGCCAAGAGGAATTTGATAACCTCATGAAGTAGCTAGTTCAACTTCCAATAATTTACCCTCCATAGGGAGATAAGCTATTTTACATTTACCTTGTAACTTCTGATGCGTCCATCACTTCTCTACTTTGCCAAAGGTAAGACAATGGCTCCAAGGTTCCTATCTACTACCTAAGCCATGCACTAGTAGCACATGAAGAAAAATACAATGATGTGGAAAAGAACTACCTCACCTTAGTATTTACACTTAAGAAATGAAGGCATTATTTCTTCCATAGCAAGGTAAACATCATCTACAAAAGTAGTGTACTCTAGGCAATCACAACAAACATCTATGAGAGTAGTCAAATTGCATGATGGAAAGCAATAACTATGGAGTTTGACTTGCATTACATAGTGCTAGCATCAATCGAAGGTCAAGAAATAGCCACAAAACTTAGGGATTCACTAATGAATGATCAAGAAACTATAGACTCAGAATTTCTGGATGAGCATATTAGTAATATAAGACACGTGTCTACCAACTTTAAGGAAATTTTACACTTTGATGGCACTTCAACCTCTCAAGGAGGTAGTGCCATTGCAATAATCATGTTTCCTAAAACACCACAAAATTCGGAGCTTAGTACTTGTCCAATACCAAGAAGGTCCCTAGGACCCCAGACGACAACAACAATATTTGGTGTCAAACATGGCAACTTCGGAGGGCAGATGCTCAATTTTCGCTAAGTATGCAATTCGAGCGTATACGCCCAAGTGTACGTTCATAGCATATACGCCCAACGTAGACGCCCAGCGTAGACGTCCAGCATACATGCCCAGCGTACACACCTCACATGTACGCTCAGCAGGTACAACAGATGCAGACGTCCGGCATGAAGTCTTCAAAGATGGCATGACAACAGCACTGCAGAGAAAAAATTGACACAAGACAACAATCGTCAGCGTATACGCCCTAGCGTATATGCCCAGCCATCATCAGCGTATGCGCCCAGCACATGCGTCCAGTGTCCACAGCATCTCCACCCGAGTTCGCATACGCCCACCACATCCAGCGTATACGCCTGCCTGATACAGCGTATACGCCCAGCGTATACGCCTAGCAGATGTAATATATTGTATATTTGTAAATCTTATGCACCCGGTCAACACGCCACGTGTCTCCTAACCCGAGTCTAGCATAACAAGCAGTATAAAAGCCCCAATTTCCCACTTGAACTGGAGGCGGCTGGCAAAATCCGAAATCATACCAAAGAGCAATTACGCTGAGAACCAGAGCACAAAAACCTCTTACACTGGACAACCCTGTACGCTGAGCATATAGTCTCTATGCTACGCTTACAATGCAATCCAGCTATAGTTGTCCTTGCATCCACCGGGGCTTTTGTCCGCCTTGTGTTCCACTCACAACTGCGTTTGACCGGTGCATTGTACTTTCATTCTGTAATGCCATTGTTACATCATCTTCATACAATTAGTTACAGTTTGTATTAATTGTTGTTTGTATTCTGTTTACATCTGTTTATGTCTACGCTCCACTTGCATTGGTTATATTGTTTGCACTCCGTTTATGCCAGCTACATCGTTTACGTATAACCTAGCATACAACACTTCAGTGTACGTTCGAGAAATCCTTGTCTGATCCGCGTGTGGACCACCCAAGGTACTCTACCTTCATGCATTCCAGCTCACCCTCAGGCAAAGGTAGGGTCTTCTGTGCACATCTTGCCATCCCACGGTCTTTGTTTCCTTCCAGCTAGAGACCGACGATTTCGGGTGGTACAGAAATTGGCGCTAGAAGGAGGGCCTTCGTCTAAAACCTTACCTTCACGCCCCTCAACATCTATGTTGATCAGCGTTTACACTGCTTTGTTCAAAACTCACTCTCTGCAAGTTTTCCAGCATCTACGCTGCCAACTTCATGTGGACTCTGTTCACAGAAACCCCAGCGTCTACGCTGCCACATGCACGCTACGCATTTTACACTGTAGATTTTCCTTACTCCGCACATAAGGCTGTAAAAGTTTACACTGCATATTTTACTTACGCTGCATATTTTACGCTATGCTGTTGTCCATTTACGTTGTACGCTCTTTACGCTGTAGACCTCGTCTACACTATGCACCAACTTTATCCCTGCTATTCTGTCTACGCCGCACTCTTTGCACCATACATTCTGTTCACACTACCATACGTTATACCGTATTCTATACGCTGTAACCCTGTCTTACGTTCCACCCTGATGCTGTATACGCTATCTAGCGTATACGTTGTACTCCTTACGTCGTAGACTTGTCTACGCTGACCCTATACGCTATGCCCATATACGCTATATACACTGTTCTTATACGCTGGTAGTTATACGTTGTACACTGTACTTACACTAATTTCACATCCCCACACCGTGTCACACCCTAAATAGATCATCATAAACCCTGTAAACACCACCGCTGCTGTACCGCCTGAAATTGTCGGTCTCCGGCTGGAAGGAAAAACAGAGGCCGCGGGATCGCAGGACGTGTACAGAAGACCCTGCCTTCGCCTGAGGGCGAGCTGGAATGCGACAAAGGTAGAGTACCTTGGGTGGTCCACACGCAGATCAGACAAGAATTTCCCCGCGTGTACGTAAAATGCTAATACGCTGGGTTATGCGTAAACGATATGCGGGCGTGAACAAGGCAACAGAATGGCGTAAAGTGTAAATGGATGCAAACGAAGCGTGAGCGTAAACAGGCATAAATAATTCATGGGCAAAATTGATGTAAAACTGTAAAAGAACTTATGCAGCCAATGTAAAAAATGATATTACAGAGTCAAAGTACAGTGCACCGGTCTAACGCAGTCGTGTGGGAACACAAGGCGGACGAAAAGCCCCGCGTATACAGGGATGACTCTGGTTCGCAGGGCAGGCAGAGCGTAGAGAGTATCTGCAGCGTACAAGGCTTCCAGCGTAAGAGGGTTTCAGCTCTGGTGCGCAGCGTAAATGTTCTCTAGTATGCTCCGGGATTTTTGCCAACCCACCTGGTTAAAGTGGAAAAATGGGGCTTTTATACAGGTTATTACACTAGACTCAGGATGGGAGACACGTGGCGCGTTGACCGGGTACATATGCTTTACAAATATACAAAATGTTACAACTGCTGGGTGTATACGCCGCATCAAGTTGGCATATACGCTAGGCGTATATGCTGAACGTGTTGGGCGTCTGAACTGGGTGGAGTGCTGGGTGTACATCGTCGGGCGTGTACGCTGAAGAACGCTGGGCGTACACGCTGGTTGTGTACCCTGATGAGTGTTGGGCATACACGCCGGGCGTGTACGCTGAAGGATGTCCACTTGCTTCAATCCTTGCTCTTCGATGTTGTCTTCAAATTGTCATTTGGAGATTTTGTCGCCGAGCGTGCGCATCTGCAGTACTTGGGCATGTACGCCAGAGAGGTGGGCATATATGCCGTAGAGTGCTAGGCGTATACGCTAGGCGTACATGCTGTGGGTGTGAACCTGGGCATATACACTAGGCATATACGCTGGCACGATGTACTTGGAGAAAAATAAGTGTCATGATCTCCAAGGTTGCAGCGTGTGGAATCTTATGCAGTTGCCGTCGTTCGTGGGTCCCAGGGACCTGCTTGGTGTCGGGTAAGTACTGAGCTCTAAATTTTGTGGTGTTTTAGCTGCAACCGCTCAAGTCACCGATGTCGTGGGCACCATGGCCGTCTGCCAGCCCATGGAACAACCCACAGTGGGGCCCCGCCGGTCCCTAAGGTTGCAAGGGAGAAACCCAACCTCCAACATTATAACCCAGGACCAGTACAACTTCATATGTGTGAAGATACAAGCTGGTCTGACAGTAGATCGAACCGAAATGGAGCTGAAGAGGCAGTTCGAACTCTTCTACAGGGGGGCATGAGTTCATCCCCTCTCCATACGATATAATTCCTATTCCAGAACAGTACTCAAAGCTCGTTACATGACTCCTCCTGCAAAGGAGCCAACCGTTGGATCAGCCTGCGGTAGATCTTCAACCAGAAGAGGAGGACGAGTTCGTGGCCCAATCCGAGCACGAGGACTCCTATCACACCCTCAGTCCACAAAACCATGTCAACCCCATTTTTCATCCAGACACAGGGAAATTCATGCCCCTCCAACCCCTTAGACTCACCCATGCACAAATTCCTCCATCGGAAACATCCTCGTTTGCTCATGTTCCACCTCTGACTGACCCGCAATTCAGCACACTCCCTCTCGCTATCATCCCCGATGCAGCAGCCGGCCCATCCTTACAAGCACCACCCCTGCACAATAACATGGGAGCAACCTTCATGCCTCAAGTGATAGGGATGCCACATGTGATACCAGCATCCACGTTCGCCCATTATGTTCCCCACATCCAAACGCACGGGACCCCTTCCACTGCTGTAACCCAACAGGGGGTCCCTCCACAAAACGTAGCTGGACAATAGGCAGTGATGGGCACTCAACCACAACAAAACCAACCTCCTCACTACAACATACCATCCCATATGGTTCAACCAGTCAATGTTCCCCCAGTACAGCCGCAACCACAGCAACAACAGCATTTCCCCTATAACCTGCCATCCCTAATGCCACCCCTTATAAACGTGCCACAAGCACAACCCCCGGCCGTACAACTTTCAGCCTTTCAACCTACCATACAACACTCTAACCTATACAATATACCACAACCTCAAGCTTCTATGTCACCGAGTTCCCAAGACTGGGTAGACGCCAAAAAATTAATGCAAGAACTTACCGACGAGGTAAAGCGCCTCAAAACAGCTGCCGACGGAGAGCTGAAGGTAGTGGATTTCTACCACGATGACCCCATCAGCCCTTCCATCCCACCTCTAACATTTCCCAAAGGTATATCATTGCCAACAATAACTAAGTATAATGGAGAGATGGACCCCAATGCACATCTCATAACGTTTAGGTTAGAATGTGCGTTACTCCAGGCATGACCCCATGCCATTTTGCGAGTGTTCCCTATGTCCCTTGCAGCAAGAGCACTCGATTAGTACCGAGCCTTGCCAAGGAACTTTATATTCTCCTTGGAAGAGTTGTTACACCAGTTTGTGACTAGGTTCAAATATAACTTGAAACTTGAGGCGACATTTGACAGCCTTATACAGGTGTTGGCGACCGTTTGGGACGCGACCGCCAACGAGTGTCCTCGAACAGGATTTAGGTGCTTGCTAGTCTCTGGCAACACCAAGGCCCAGATACCTCCAAATAAACTCAGTAGTTAATGTGAGTATGTGTGTGTGCTATTGCGGCGTGCGGTTGTGAGAAATGTAACGATTGCGTTGTGTGTAAACTACAAATGACTTACTTTAAAGAGATCTAGCCAACTTTGCCAAGTACTCTGAGTTGTTGAAAATTCCCTATTTTGTTCAACTGCCTAGTCTAAGCGGTCCTTATAATACCTACTTGTAACAAATAAAATTTTGCAAAAACATTTGAGCACAACTCCGCAATCTACTCCTAATTTTCCCCAGAGAAAGAGATAGTTCCACAAGAAAACTAGAAATAGAGCAAGATTCGATGGAAATAAGCAGAAAAGAAAAGAAAGCAGATTTGTGTAGACCTCAAATATTTAAACAAGGTAAAATGACACGAGTAAACACTTCGCAATAAAGCTATCCCAAATTCAATATCTACGAATTGTTCAAACTTCCAAGGCTCAAACAAGCAATATCTTCAAGACAATCCTACTATGCTACCAAAAATTGCTGCGTAAACTACCACGTACGAGACTCCATTTTGACTAGATAATAGATGTCAACGATTGCATTCAAACAGAACCTTTAAAAGACTTGACAATTTCTGATTGAAATACCACGGGAATTCACTTTAAAGATAAAAAGAAGCTATTCTGGTCCCATCAAAATACCAAAGATTTTCTGAACCCTCTCGACTACTGAATTGTTCAACGGCGTGACTACAAACAGAGGCTCTCTTACAACAATCCCAATAGCAGTTCCCACACGTTGCACAATAACGAAATTTACTACTAAAATGCTCTTAAGGCTTTTAAACACAAGCGCTTCTATGGCAAAATTTTAATAGAAATTTCTATCGGGCAACAAGAACAATAAGAGCAATCTAAAAATCCCAAAATTACTTGCCAAGGATGATACTATCTAAACCACTAGCTAAACAATTTAAACAAAACAAAAAATAAAATACATAACTCACAGGACCATGACAAAGAGGCTGAAATCTTTATTCTAGCAAGCCATCTTGCAAGCAATCGTCACAACTTCTTCTTTACAAAATGCTCTTCTCCCCAAGACTCAAATTGTCTCCATGTGAGAGCCCAAGTGCTAACTAGTAGCCTTCAAAGTGTGATGTATGAGACCCCAAGTGTGATGTGAGAAGTGATGATCCCCCCCTTCCTCTTCCCCCTTGACCCCTAAAGCCTTTTTATAGGGTTCAAAGGTACGCAGGGAAGTTACATATTCAAAAATATCTTACCTTACTTCTCTCCCAAGTAACTTGGCCAACCAATTAGGAGATTACTTGCCCAACAAGTTAGAAAGTTACTTTCCCAACAAGTTAGGTAAGTTACAACAACTTTGGGTGGTTTCAACCACCAAAGAGATAAAAAAGGCTACAATTGAGAAGTGTCCTTGGTGGTAGTTATAAACATCATAGGATTAAGGCTAAGAAGTTATAATTTTCACAAAAAATTACCACTATAAAAAAAATAAAAGCTATGGTGGCCAAATGGTGTGTTCATATAACTATCCTATGAATTCTTTTTTTAAATAACACTATATACATAATGAATATATGTTGGGCAATGACTCCGACAAATATAAGCAACGAATTTGCATCTAAGGCTTCATATTGCTGGACCCAAATTTCATACATAATTACACCCTTCAATGGAACTATTTTCATATTGCATATTTTCAATGGAAGTAATCACGTTCCACAATTTTTTGGATTGCGCTTCTTCAATGGTGGTGCCTCTAGCAACAATCTGCTCCTGAAATCCACACCTGCGGTGGCCGACGGCGATGGTGAGGGATCTATGTGCCACAGTGAATGCCCCGAGGAGGCCAACATCTTGTGAAAGTTAGGGTTTCAATATACCAGGGTTTCTAAAAATTGCAGAAACCTTCAAACTTTTCTGAAATTATTTGTTGTTTCTTCCACCCCCTGCTAACTTCTCTGCACCCACTGCTGACCTTTCCTTTCATACAATCGGTGCCACTATCACCGTCACCATCACCGCAGAGTCCTGCTCATTCTCGGAATGCGGCTCGTGACTCTGTCTCCACCTTGTTTGCCTCACATGTGGTGGTGCGACTGTGATTCCTGTGAAAGTAGGCGAAATCTGTGATGGGTTTTTGGGTCGTTTCTTCTTCTTCGTCCTCCTCTGCTTCTGAGGTGGTGCTTTAATGCCGGATGATAACTACCATGGCTATTGTTGTTGCTAAATTAGCCCTGCTGAGAGCCCTAATGGCAGAAAAATAGACCTTGAGTACGGAATTTCTGTAATTGTAGAGACAATAACCTCTTCATGTTCAAGCATTTCTTCATGTAGTTTCATCCACCCTCAGCTCTGAGGAATATATGACCACAGGAACAGAAATGTAATTCAAACCGCGGTTATTCTTCCCAGATAATTTTGAATGATGGTCCAAGTAAATCACAATTACTGTAATGTCATCATGGAAATGGCGTCGAATGCTTTTCTCAATCTTTCTAAGGTCTAAATATGTCATTTTCCGCTTCCTTGCTGCATGTTCGAGAGCAGCTCTAACCAACCTTTTTGCGATACCCATTCATGGATTATTGTGGACAATGTCAATTGCCTGATCATCTGAAAGTTGCTCCCATAAGCCATCCGATGCGAATAGAAGAAATCTGTCTTGAGGTCTAAGCTCCCTCACATGTATAGATGGTTCTAGTGATTCTGAGAAAACTAGGTTCCTCCTATCTGTGTCCCCTCAGTGCCACAGCCCTTAATTTCCTTGATTTTGCGTGCTTTTATGCTCTAGTTTATTGTATAGCATACTCCCATGGATAGGCCTTTTTTTTAAATGATAATTTAAGGTTTTGTTTCTGTCCGAATGCCAACAAGGAATGAAATCCCATGGAATGGTAAGATTTTTGCATATGGGCAACATGGTCCTTGGAAGGAGGCTTTACAACCTTTGTGGATTGGTTGGTTCAAGGATGCAAGTTGGACAAGGCCTCTAAGATTTTGGGACATTCAACCATGCCTTTGTGGATGTGAACCAATTAGCAAAAGCTTGTCTTAATCGACATGGTAGACTTCAATGTGAAGAAACAAAATCTCAACAATCTCTTTTAAATTTTTCAAAAATCACCATAACCTTATAAAGCCTATTCCATTGAATGGCCAAAATGTGCCAACAACAGGTTAAGCAAGCGCCACTTGAACCTGTGCAGAAATTCATTCAGAGGTGGAGCGCTGCTCTCAACAAGCTACATGAGCCAATCTCCCAAACATACCTGCTTACTATTCTAAAAGGGACCGTTAATGACCTTTTTAAATCCAAGTTTTACTATCTTAACATGCGTAACCTTAACCAAGCTTTTGTACAGATCAAAAACATAGAAGAGGTGGCTCAAAACAGCCATGACCCTGCATACTTAGCCTTTAAAAATCAACACACTAAAAAAGATAAAGAGAAGGCTAAAACAACTATAGCAACGATAGCAGGAGCGCAACAAGCAAGCATGGCACACCAAAATAAGCTGCCTGTACCCCCTACTAACCATAATAAACCTAGTCCCACAACCACATCGGAATCATCATCATTGCAGAACCCAACAACAAACCGTACGTGAAATTTCGAGAGGAAAGAACCCTCTCAATATACGCCTCTACCAATGAAGTCATCCCAGCTCTTTGATCAACTCCTAAAAGCTGGGTTGATGAAACATAAACTGTTATCCCCTGCGGCCATCCAGAGACATTATCGGTTCTATCAACTCATTCAAAATCCAACCTTAGCAATGCCAGATGAGCCTCCAGTGCCCAAAGGCTTTAGAATGGATCGCTTCTGCGATTATCATCAACGCAATGGGCACAACATAGATTACTATTTCACCTTCAAACAGGACATACAACGGATGATCGACAATGGCCAAATCACCTTTGACGAGGCCAACCTGATCCAACCACAGAATCAAGCTATGGGGATGTATAAAGACCCTTTGAACACCAAAGAGGTGTCGTACATCATCAATATAATCTACCTTGATGATGATTCCGAGACACTCAACATTAACACCATCTACCATAAGTGTACACAACAAACATCTAACAGGCCATTTATAGTTCGCGTCCCTGCTCTTTTGTCCACATCCATGCCCCAACCACCGCATGCCCCACAGCGGCCATATGTTGTATAGGTGCCTCTAGCTGTAGTGGCATCTAACACCATGACATGTGACAAACCATATGTGGTGCGTGTCCCTCTCGTCATTCCCTCAAATGCACCAACCCCTTCTACTCAGCCTGCCCCTTTCATAGTCCGAGTACCACCAGCAGTCGCAACAGCGGAGGTCCAACCTCTGCCAAAACCAACCCCATATGTCATTAGGATACTCGAAAGTCTTAATGATTACCAAGCCTCCACCTCACAAACGCAAGGCAAACCTAGCCCCTACGTCATTAGGGTACCTGGCCGATCTTCTGACCAATCACATCTGACTATCCAACCACAACTCCGCCTAGCTCCATATGTGGTAAGAATCCCCAGGCAACCCGCGGCTCCAAGACCAGCCCCACCTCCACGCCACATACAAGAACGCTTAGCAGATAGGCTCACACATGAACGTGTGGAGAAGGAATGCTAACGGCTAGCTGTGGGGCCACCTAAGCCCACTCCACTTAACTCCGTATCCATGTCGTCACCTAACAACCCACCAAACACAGGCAATGAAAGTGAATCATCTAAAAAACATGAACCATCTAAAATTATGGCTTCGAGCAAAAATGACAAATTAACAAAACACGAAATAAAACGGCTGGGCCCAATGGACCCAGTCATCATCGATAAAAACGTCCACAACAGTAGAGACTTCATAACAGCTTTGACACAAGTCACCCAAGCATTGAAGCAAAAGAACACTTCACTAAGCTTGTATGACCTAGTTCTAACATCGCAAACACATCGTGAAGCTTTGGTACGTATGTTGACGTCGATTCCAGTAAGCGAGTACTTGCCTCCAAACGAACCCTCCATTCACGCGGTAATGTACTCGCCTCACGGGACAACTCCTAAACCATTAAGCTTCCATAACAAAAATATTAAGATGGAGAAGAAAACAGGGGAGGTAACAACAGCCCCCATGTTCATAACAATACGCATGAACCAGTTCAAGATACATAGGATCCACGTAGACGATGGAGCTGCTACGAACATGGTACCATACCCAATCGTTGAACAACTAGGGCTAACAGAGTCAATCAAACCGACTACGACTACATGTTTAAAATCATTCAGTGGGTCACGCGTGATGGTCAAAGGCACAGTGACCTTAGACTTCATAGCGGGGGATCAATTTCCCATGTCCGCCGATTTCCTAGTGGTCGATGAAATGCTAGGATTCAACTTAATACTAGGGAGACCCTCGTTGGCCCAACTAAAAGCGGTCTCCTCCCCTATACACCAAGAGATCCACCTGCCTTATGAAGGCAGTGAAATCATTATACACGGGGAGGCTGCTACACCTATCATTTCATCACACGTAGACATGGACCAAGGCTTAGAGGTCGAGCTTGAGGAGCCTAAACAAAATGATTAAAATGCGCAACAATTGGTAAGCAATAAGCCTTTAAACACGAAACAGGATCCACCTAAAACGGAAACACCTGCATCTAACATTGTACATGCGCCATCTCAAATAGAAACTAACACAGAACTCATAACAAACGCCGAAACATCTGAAAACACTAACAAAGAAGCCATTCCATCAGATGTCCCTTGGGCTGAATTACTGTTTAACGTAATCAGTGAAGGGGACGCTAAATACAGAATCATACCCGTTGACACATCGCCTAACATTAAAAGGAAGAAAAATAAAAAATTACTAAAATAATACCATCTTAACCAGTCCGAAATGACGTTAAACTATAACAACTCAAAAACAAAACACATAAAAACAACAAAAAAACAAAAACAAAAACATTAAACTATACTCCCTGTATGAAAAGACGTTAAACTATCATGTCCGCAATAACCTAAAACTAGCCATAATCAGAAATGGTCGGTCAACCAAGAAACCCATCCACATTGTACAAAATGCTACTTGTTTACAATGATGCCCAAAATGGCCTTAAACTATGCATAGAGCCCGAAATGGCCTTAAACTAGATCACACACTTGTGCTTCATTTCTCCTCTTGTAATTACATCTGCATATTACACTTAGAACAAATAAAAAAATATATGAACCAAAATATTTTACATTGCCGTGTCATGTGTGCAATCAAACTCAAAATCAACAAAAAATATTTATACATGCAATGCTGTACAATTACATGTGTCAATTTTTTCCGTTCATCTCAAAGTTTTCAAGTTACAATTCTTGTATCAATTTGAGTCAGCATAGTTCCAAAGACAAAACTAAAAGCAAAAAAACAAAAAAAAACTAAGCATCTGGGACAGGAGGATTGTCCCCTTTAGATCCACCAGCATCAGGGGCCCCGGCTCCACTAGAGCCAGCTTCTTGAGCATCATCGCCACCTTCACCCTAAAAATAGAAGATGAGACAACCAATGTAAGAATAAGAGAGCGTCAAAATTTTAAACATCCTTTAGCAAATCAGTTTCACAATGACAAAATACTTACCATAGGAGATCTCCCCAAACCAAACTCCAATCGATGAAGGATTTCTTCCTCCGAAACACTAGCCCAATCTGTTTCACCAAGGCCTAGGTCGACGTCTGCTAAGGCCTTTCCCTTATCAACAGCCAACCATACTAGACGTTTTAGAGGAAATTCACCCATAGTAACTTCCCCAGAAGCATTGGTAATAACCCTCTTAGGAGATTCCATCTCAACTATGGTGTTCTCCGCAAAGGTATCGAACGTAGAACGTAAGCCCAAACCCTCTATGAACATCTGAAGTTGTCGTTTCTCTATTGAAACTTCTTTTAATGATTTCTTATAATGGTGCTTATGATTTTTCTCATCCTGGCCCCACTTATGCACCTTGGAGGCAAATGCCTTCCAATCCGGGCACTTCAGATTCAATAGGTCTATCTGGGCTTTACGTTCCATGAGCCTCTGAGTTAGAGCGCATGGCGATTTAACAAGTTCCAATATCTATTGTACGTAATTTCAGACGTTCGCCAAGAACTATCACCTGCTAATTGAGCCGAAGCGAATTCATAATGAGCTTTGAGATCGTCGCGTTCAGTCAATAGCTCTGAGACTTCCTTCTCCTTTGTCTGGATCTACAACCATAGTTGTTCGATGGATCGCCTACAGGTCCACACCGACTTGGCGTTATGGACAAGGCTTTCCGCCACCTCATTGTAAACCAGCCTTGGTACCTATTGCACTTCTGGGGGTAATATAGCCAAATTGTCAATGCTGATCGTCTTAGCAGGATCCCACCTTAACTTGGCACCTATGCATACAAAAAGATCAAATGTTAAGGCAACAGAAACAGGGTGTGACACTCTAAAACGACAAGCCATTTAAAAACATTATCCCTATTTCGGGTTCAACCTCCTGAATTCGTTCGACAACTTCTTCCGTGATTCTAGCCACAAAATCCATCTTACTTGGCATTTCAGACCAAGTAAATGGCTCACGGGTGTGGGAACTAACCTCAGAGGGCCTCTCAGGGGGAACCGTCTTCATAGGTACATCCAAGCGCACCGTCCTAGTCTCGCTGCCTTCGTCTGAAAAATGAAAACATGAAAATAAGATCCCGTAGGAATGACAACTAATAGGGCAAGTTGAAATAAGATAAAAAGAAAATGTACCACGCTCCTCGTCACCTTCTGGAGGATCACCTAAATCCGGATCCCCCTAAAGAAAGCTGCAGAACATTTGTTCGACACTGCCCTGGTCATCCAATGGTTCAGTTTTGCCAGTGTCTCCCTTTAGTTCCTCCGTCCCTCCTCCCTGATCCTTATCCACATTTTCCTCTTCATTATTCTTCCCCATATTCGTCTCCTCCTCCTTCGTAATGGATTCCAGCGCCTGCTTCCTCACTTCTTGAATTGAGCCAAAGACGTTAGCGACATGTAAGCGATCGAATGGAAAATTATGGACAAAATGAAAACAATAAAACAATAAGCTCGAAAAAGTCTACATACCTGGCATCTTGAATCTTATGTGCTTCACTTGCTGCTCACTCACATTCGAAGCTTCCTCAGTTGCACGTTCATGTCTCTTCAGCTTCATTTTGGCCTGGCCCACAGTTTCTTTAATCACCCGCTCAACTCTTCTTGCAGTGAGAGGTACATCATTCGGCTCTAACCCTAGACTATTGCGAGTATGAATGGAGGTCCGTGATGATCCCCCGGTCGTAATAGACACAGACTCGTCAATGCCTTCAGGCGCATCTTGGGACTTGGCTGTATCGAACAAGTGGTTGATCCATGGGCAGGATAGTTGACCCCGATCCCGTAGAACAAAGTTGTTACCCGCCCGGACTACCAAAAACTCGGCGAAGCGACGAAGGTAACCAACAAAGAAGGTGAAGGTGAAGTGGGATTGTGCCTCGACATTTGAGCACAACCGCACTATCTCCTTGTGCATGCCCGACAATAGAAACTTAGCCCAGTTATAGCGCATGCCAGTTTCCAGGATAGTTTTCATAACGCGCACAGCCTTAACCCCAAGGCTCTTCACCTGAGAAAGGGTTTTGGGAAATACCTGTGCCCTAAACAGGGGATACAGTTCATTCACCTCTTCAACCTTTGCCTTCCCCTGCATCAGGAACCCCTTGGCACCCTTGGCCAGGCCCAACCAGTCCTCCAACTCACACACCGTATGGAGCTCTTTATGAGCTCTATCTAAGACTACATTTATTCCATCTGCCGATACCCTGAATAAGTTTGAGAAAAAATCAGGTGACAGATGAAAAACCACCTTAACACCATTAATCCAGGTGCTGTAGTACGAGACAGACTCATTAAAAGAATCCATGATCCAAATCATTTCCCCTATTGATACATCAAGACATGGGGTCATGAGGAGCTCCATAAGCCCGACATTATTCAAGCAGAAAATAATAGATGGTGAGGCATGGTTACGCAACCACTTCTAAGCCTTGGTCACCTCCCCAAACTTCATTGACAATGTTGTCTCAGTTCACCCAGTTGTGGCAGGATCCCTGCCAGGAGGTGCATCAACTGCAAGCGTGATATAAGATTGTTGTATCAATATAACCTTCGGCAGTTAAAACATGTTACCACATCAAAAAGACATTGTCATTTACATCCCGTAGTAGACTTGGATGTGCTTCCTGGACCAGAGTCACGAGGGAAAACTGGCCCCTGGTCCAACCAATCTTGGCACAGTGCCAACGCTCTAGAGAATCGTTGGTGAAAATAGATGATGTCCCCCTTCATTAGACCTATTACAGTTTTACGAAGGGTAGGACCCACCATAAATGCCTCTAGAGCGGTGCGAGTTAAGGCAAGCCCATAATCTTCGACGCATATTCCATCTACATTAACTTTTGGCCTATAAACGAGCGAATATCACAACTGAGGGAAATGCCAAACACCGAAAAGAAACGATAAACTTGAATGATCCTACCTGCCTACTTAGTACACTATTCTGGGAGGATTCTGGAATAACGTATGCATGCACGCTGCTAAAAATAAAGTATTATCGAGGTAGTCTTGCCCTCACAGCAATCAGGCCCACACACATGCTAACGGGCATGTGGACTTAGGTCTGCAGGAAGAATCATCCTCATTCGTAAATGGCCCCTCGTCGATGTCTTCCATAAAGACAACGACATCCTCCGCGGCTCCAGGAAACATCGCCTCAAGTATGATCTGTGCCACATGTTCATTCAGGTGTGACCAGATAACTACCTTGAAGTTGTCCAATATGAAGGACAAGAAATCAGGTGCACCTTCTCTGAACCAAACCCCGTTGTGTTCCACGGTGAGGTCCGGGGTAGGCTCATTCGCATCCATGGGGCCAAATCACGTTAACACCCCAACAAGCTCAACCACGAGGAGAAAAGGCTTGGTGTCCCTACAAACAGCCAGAGTACCAATGTAAAATTAGCTACATAGCAAAACAATGCAAAAAATCAAGGTTCACAACATAGATTGACACTTAGAAAAATTTTCTAATTGTCTACGCTCAGCATATATGCTGTGAAAACCTAGCGTAGACGCTGCCCACATTTGTTTACACCCAGCGTATACACTGTTAAAACCTACAATACATGCTGTCGAAACCTGTTTACGCCCAGCGTATATGCTGCCTGACCCAACGTATACGCTGACAATTAATTGTTTACGTTGACGCCCGAACCTCTTACCCTCAGCATATATGCCACATAAGTGGCCAGCGTAAATAGTCTACGCTATACACTGAGCAAACAGTTTACGCCAGAAACATGAAAAACAAGCCTACGCTGCATCATACTTAAAAGAACAGCTATGTACGCTCAGCGTATATGCCAAAGAAACCCTCAGCGTATACGCTGTCACAATGAAAACATAACTTACGCTGACAGAACAGAAAACTTACGCTGATAAAAATTTGCACATAGAGAATTTATTACGCTATGGTTTACGCTGATATAATCATGTAAGAAAATTGTTTACGCTAATAAAACCGATTACGCCCTGACAGTCTATGCTAACCCGACTTTACGCTATGAATTTACACTTGGCGTATATGCTGAAACCCTCTAAGCTAACCAATTACGCTGGGCATATACGCTCGGCGTATACGCTGAGATTGTGTACAAGACCGTCTACACTATGAAAGTAATAAACAGAAACAGGATCAAAGCCTACTGATGTTCTAGGCCATGATCGAATCCTTGGCCAAGGCAGGCACTATAGCATAGCTTCGCTCTCCTCCGCGAAGGTCAAGTCAGGACTCTTCCTCCCCTGCCCTTCCACCTCCTTGCCCTTGCCCATCTCGGTGTCTATGCTAGGATTGATAGCTTACGCTAGGGTTGAAATTCTGTACAACTACGCTCGACCTTCTAAGTCTAGCAGCTACGCTGAGGTTTACGTTTGGCATCTACGCTAGGGTTTAAGTTTGGCGTCTACGCTAGGGCTTGAGTTTACGCTTACGCTAGGTTCCGCAATTTACGCTTACACTCACTCAGTCACTTACGGTCAGAAATGCAATATAACAAATGAAACCCCCCCTTTATATAGTGCTCCGCTGTCACTGCCGCCACCGTTTACGCTGCCGTTGCTCCTTTTTTCCATTTTGTGCCTTTTTACTTATTTTTCGCTAAACTTTGCCAAGAAAAAATATTAAAAAATATTAAAAAATAGAAATTATTACATATTGGTTCCCCCATGGACCCCATTTCATATGTTTACGCTGAACATTCTAGCATAAACCCACCTACGACCCGGTATGGCCTTAAACTGCCATTACGGCCTGGCAGGGCCTCATTCTGCTGTTTTTAACCCACCTACAGCTCAGTATGGCCTTAAACTGCCATTGCGGCCAGACAGGGCCTTAAACTACCATTTTTAACCCACCTACGGCCCGGTATGGCCTTAAACTGCCATTACGGCCCGACAAGGCCTTAAATTGTCGTTTTTAACCCACCTATGGCCCGGTATGGCCTTAAACTGCCATTATGGCCCGGCAGGGCCTTAAACTGCCGTTTTTAACCCACCTATGGCCCGGTATGACCTTAAACTACCATTACGGCCCAGTATGGCCTTAAACTGCCACCTACAGCCCGATAAGGCGTTAAACTGCCATGCGTCCCAGTGTGACGATAATCCACCATGCATGTACACATCATTTAAAATGACCAAAGAAACATAGAACGTTACCCATTAGCTCATTCCGCTCTCTGTTTATTGGCAGGAGCAAGCCTGATGGATCGCCAGTGCTTAACCGAACCACTAATTATCGATGGACCATATGGCAAAATTGCAAGAGACATCAACACGAGCCTCATCCACCTAAGTTCATCAACAGAAGACACCATCATAGCCTCAACACAACAAACAATAGACAACTACGAAGGTATGATGAAATCCCTCGACATAGAAGTCAAGAATATCACTGAAGACCCGCTAACCGAAACTCCCATAACCATGCCTGATGGAGAAATCAAAATACTAAAATTAAGCACATTACTACAACCACGATTAGCCAAAGACATTGAAAACGTGCTTAGGGAAAATATGAAAGTATTCACTTGGTCGTACACAGACATGCCCGGGCTAGACCCCCGAATTGTCCAACACAATATTATCCTTGACCCGAAGTTGAGACCGGTAAAACAAAAAGAACGAAAGGTTAAACCCAAGGTGGCCTTAGCAGTTCACAATGAGATCATCAAACTTTATCAGGATGGCTTCATTCGAGCTGTTGATTACACCGAGTGGGTATCCAACATGGTCATTGTTCCGAAGAAGAATGGAAGCATTCGCTTATGCATTGACTTCTGGGATTTAAATGTTGTAACCATAAAAGATGATTTTCCTCTGCCCAGCATCGATCAACTTGTTGACTCAACTACTGGGCATGCACTATTATCTTTTATGGATGGCTTCTCGGGATACAACTAGATAGGTATTAACCCAGAGCATCAGCTCCGAACTACCTTTATGACAGCATGAGGAACCTTTTGTTACACAATGATGCCTTTCGATCTCAAGAATGTCGGGGCTATGTATCAAAGAGCCATGACATTCATCTTTAGTGATTACATGTTACACTCGCTTAATGATTACGTGGATGACATTGTGGTTAAATCAAAAATAGAGGAACAACATGTACAAGATCTTGACTTAGTATTAAAATGTTGTTTAAAGTATGAATTGCGACTCAACCTGAAAAAATGTGTCTTCGGCATCAAGATAGGCAAGATGCTAGGATTTATAGCCTTAGAAGCAGGGATACGAGTAGACCCCGATAAGGTTAAGGCCATAACAAACCTAAAACCACTAGGAAACCTTACCGAACTTCAAGGTCTACAGGGTAGATTGCAGTTTATCAGGCGCTTCATAGAAAAATTGACAGACAAACTAAAACCTATGAACCACCTGTTACGCAAAAACGTCCATTTTGAATGGACTCCGCAGTGCCAACAAGCATACGATGACATTAAAATGACACTTGCCCAGTTACCCACGGTTTATTCACCTCAAAACGATAAACCATTTTACATCTACCTTGCTACTTCGGATTCGTCCATCACGTCTATGCTTTACCAGAAATGAGATGATGGAACCGAAGTCCCTGTATATTACTTAAGCCATGCATTAGTTTCCCACGAGAAAAGGTATAATGATGTGGAGAGGTCTTGTTTAGCTTTGGTCTTCTCTTTGAGAAAGTGGTGACATTACCTCTTCTGCAACCAAGTCGATATAGTTTGCAAGGATAATGTGCTAAGGGCCATAACAAGAAACATTTATGAAATGAGTTGGATAGCCCGCTGGAAAGCCATGATAGCAGAGTTTGACCTACGTTACATAGCGCAATCATTGGTTAAGGGTCAAGCCATAGCAAGTCAAATGGCCACATCACCAATGCACGATCAAGCAATAATAGAGCCAGAAATCCCGGATGAGGATATAAGCGCAATAGACATAGTGCCCAACGACTACGATGCCATTCTAAACTTTGATGAAGCATCCACCTCTTGAGGGGGAAGTGCAGCCATTGTCATCACCTATCCCTTCAGGGAGATCCAACCCTTTGCTTATCGTTTCAACTTTCATTGTACAAACAACATAGCAGAGTATGAAGGTCTCCTTAGAGGTCTCGCGACAACATTGGCTTTAGATATCACACAGCTTGTGGTCAGAGGAGACTCGCAACTAGTCATAAACTAGGTCACAGACGTCTATACATGTAAAGCCCAACATTTACAATCATACTGCGACTTGGAAAAACATCTAACAAGGCGATTCGAAAACATCAATGTGCAACGAATCTCTAGAAATGACAACACCATCACAGATGCACTAGCCACCTTGGCATTAAACATATCACCTGACATGTTCCACACATTGCCAAGCTCCATAACCAGTTGTGCTGAACCAATCACTGATACCCTTGACACGTTGCCAATCGCATCTGTTAGTACAACACACACGATAGAATGGTATGATGACATAAAAGAATACATTCTGCGTGGCGAGACACCATGACATCTAACAAATGCACAAAAGGATGTAGTACGAAAGCGTTCTAAGTAGTATACCCTAGTAGGGGACACATTGTGTCATAGATCCTACAAAGGCATATTGCTAACATGTGTTACCAGCACCGATGCCCAAACCATTGTTGAACAAGTACACAACGGACTATGCGGAGGACACATAGCACCAAAAGCCATGGTAACAAAGATCATACACTTAGGCTATTATTGGCCACACATGGAATACGACTATTTTTCCAAGGTCAAAACATGTAGTACTTGTAAAAAAAAAGCAATCTAATACATGTCCCTACTAAATGAGTTATATACGGCGCAAATCACGTGGCCCTTTCAAAAGTGGGGATTGGACCTTATCGGCCCGATAACACCCTCATCTTTTGAAGGGCATAGTTTCATCATAACCGCAACCAAATATTTTACGAAGTGGGTAGAAGCTGCTCCCCTTCAAAAAACTACATCTAAGCATGTATGCAACTTCATTCTCAAAAATATTGTAACCCTCTTTGGCATTCCCATGACAATCATCACTGACAACGGGCCACAATTTAGCAATGCCAATACCAAAACCTTTTGCGAAAGTCTAGAGATCAAACACTCATTTTCATCCCCTTACTATCCTCAGAGCAATGGGCAAGCAGAGGCGATGAACAAAATGATTATTATAATACTCAAAAAGATGCTCACCCAAAGCAAGCGAAGATGGCATGAACAATTGATATACGCATTGTGGGCATACCGTACTACACACTGAACTTCAACAGGTAAAAAACCATATAGTCTTGTTTACGGTTTAGAAGCTATTTTACCTTTGGAATTATAGGTACCATCTTTAAGGATCACACTTTCTGGACTCCTTGACGATGGGAAAAACAATGATCTATGCATCATTGACCTCAACTCGATGGAGGAAGAACACATATGCGCACTTGATCAGATCAAATGGTATCAAAAACAACAACGGCAATGACATCGGCATGACATCCATAAGCGCCCCATCAAAGAAGGTGACCTTGTACTAAAGGCAGTTCAGGAACACTCGGACAAATTCTGAGCCAACTGGGAAGGGCCTTAGTTGGTCACCAAAGCATTTGTCAATGGAGCATTTAAGCTTGCTGATATGAAAGGGAATGAGTTTTCCTATCTGACCAACCACTTGTACCTAAAACCGTTCTACCTTTAAGTACAAGCTCAGGTACGTGAAATTCCTGGAGTCATGACTTTAAACTGATACCACAGAATAGTCCTGGATTATGACTTAAAATTGATACCATAGCTCGTCCTGGAATCATGACGATAAACCGATACCATGAAGTGTCTGCAATGATGATAAACTAGCACCCGTCCGGCACGACATTAAACTACCATGGTCACATTCACCAGAGTCCGCTAAGACTATAAACTGGTTCGCCTCTTCATGGTCCGCTAAGACTATAAATCGGCAAGTTCATTTCTAGTTCCTCAATCAGCCACCACATTCAAACTTCATCAGAATCACTGCATCGCTCACCATCAGACGATCCCACCAACATTGCTACCACTCATCTACAATGCCTGAGATCACCTCCACTGTCTTGATCACTGTGTATGTCTAAGCTCGCTTATTCACTCATGGTTTTCTTGTCTCCTTGGAGTTATGTTTGCAGGATGACACCCAGAGGTTTTTGTACAAGAATGCATCTCGCCACAAGCAGCAAGATGGGACAACTTCCACAGCCCACGAGGCAAGACTAAATCAAGCCATTCACTAGTACCTCCCCATTTCCCAATGCATTCACTATCGACTCTTGCACACACTCTACTCTGCCACACCATTGATACACCTAGTACATTCAAACTTTTGTAGCTGTTACAACAGACAGCACTTGAGCATGAGTACAAAATGAAAGCAAAATTTATTCCAAAAAAAAAAACAGACCCCGAGAACTTCCCATAAGCCCCAGGTGGGAAGGTAGTTTTCTCAAAACCAAGTACTCATGTCAAAACAATCAGAACACATCCAGTTTCATGAATTTGACTCTCTGCCAACAGATCCCCTAAACAAAGGATCCCTGTTCCTCCTTCAAAGCATGCAACGCAAGATCACATGGCTTTGGCTCTCCGGCAATAGGTTCCCCCCTCAACATTAAAAGGAGGCCCTGTTCCTCCAAAGAATGTAACACATCCTCCCGTGGCTTTGGTCTCACCAACAAGCTCTCTTGAGCACTAACCAAGAGTCTTGTTCCACCAAAGGATGCACGTCGCATGTATGAACTCCGAGTCTGCTAAATACAGGCTATTGACAAGGATCAGCATGCCACGTATCTGAGCATCCCCCTTTCCTAGCACAAGCCCTAGGATCAATTATCAATCCTCGTAATCTCTACGACCCCCCAGATACAAAATTCCACTTTCCCAATCCCATGTACTACTGAACACGACACGGTGACGTCTAGTCAAGCGGCAACGGACAAATTCTCTATCAGGTTGCTTGTGGTGTTTTGCACTTCTTTGTCGACGCTTCTTAGGTCAATTCCTCCAAACTTCAACAAAGAGGGGCCAATGAAACACCACAAAATTTGGAGCTTAGTACTTTTCTAACACCAAGCAAGTCCTTGGGACCCTAAACCACAACAGCTACATTTGGTGTCAAACATGGCAACTTTGGAGGGTAGATGCTCAATTTTTGCTAAGTATGCAATTCCAGCGTATATGCCCAGCGTATACACCCAAGTGTATGTTCATAGTGTATACACCCAGTGTAGACGCCCAATGTAGACATCCAGTGTACATGGCCAGCGTACACACCTCACATGTACGCTCAGCAGGTACAACAGATGTAGACGTCCGACATGAAGTCTTCAAAGACAACATAACAACAGCACCGTAGAGTAAAAATTGACACAAGATAGCAATCATCAGCGTATACGCCCCAGCATATATGCCCAGCCATCATCAGCATATGTGCCTAGCGTATGCGTCCAGCGTCCACAGCATCTCCACCCGAGTTCGCATACGCCCAGTACATCCAGCGTATACGCCCAGCATATACGCTTGCCTGATACAGCATATACACCTAGCAGATGTAATATATTGTATATTTGTAAATCTTATGCACCCAGTCAACACGCCATGTGTCTCCTAACCCGAGTCTAGCGTAACAACCGGTATAAAAGCTCCAATTTCCCACTTGAACTGGAGGCGGTTGGCAAAATCTGAAATCATACCAAAGAGCAATTATGCTGAGAACTAGAGCACAAAAACCTCTTAAGCTGGACAACCCTGTACGCTAAGCATACATTCTCTATGCTATGCTTATAGTACGATCTAGTCACAGTCGTCCTTGCATCCACCAGGGCTTTTGTCCGCCTTGTGTTCCACTCACAACTACTTTTGACCGGTGCATTGTACTTTCATTCTGTAATGCCATTGTTACATTTTCTTCCTACAATCAGTTATAGTTTGTATTAATTGTTGTACGTATTCTATTTACATCTATTTACGTCTACGCTCCGCTTGCATTGGTTATATTGTTTGTGCTCCGTTTATGCCCGCTACGCCGTTTACGTATAACCCAGCGTATAGCACTTCAGTGTACGTTCGGGAAATCCTTGTCTGATCCGCGTGCGAACCACCCAAGGTACTCTACCTTTGTGCATTCTAGCTTGTCCTCAACCGAAGGTAGGGTCTTCTATGCGCGTCTTGCGATCCCACGGTCTCTGTTTCCTTCCAGCCAGAGATCGACGATTTCGGGTGGTACATTTCCCTCTAGGGAGATTTGACCCTTTGCTTATCATTTTACATTTCCTTACACTAACAATGTGGTAGAGTAAAAAGGTCTCCTTAAAGGTCTTATAGTAGCTCATGACCTAGGGATCTAAAACCTAGTGATCTGAGGTAATTCACAACTAGTTGTTAACCAAGTTATAGAGGTTTACACTTATAAACCAAAACATTTACAACCTTATTATGACTTGGCACAACAATTGCTTCAATGGTTTTCAATTGTAGATATCCAAAACATCCCTCGCAATGAGAATGCCATTGCTCACACATTAGCCACATTAGCCTTAAGCATTGTGCCCAACATGTTTCATGACTTGCCAGCCTTAGTAACAGATTGCACTAAGCCTATTACACATGTAACTAGCATTGCATCCATAGCCACAACAAGCATAGCTTATGCACAAGAATGATATGATGACATTAAGGTGTACCTTCAATAGGGAGATCCTTCACAACATCTAAGAACTGCCAAAAATGATGCAGTGCAAAAATGATTATGGTAGTACATCATCATAGGTGATAGCACACTATGTTACAAATCCTACAATGGTATACTAGTAACCTGCATTAGCAATGGAGAAGTACAAATGATCATTGATCAAATCCACGAGGGAGTATGTAGATGCTAAATAGCACCCATGGAAATGACATTGAAAATAAGACACTTAGGCTACTATTGGCCTTACATGGAATTTAACTGCATCTTCAAAGTCAACACATGAAATGTATGTCAATGGCATGACAACTTAATGCACATACCACCCACTAAGTTGCATACCACATAGATCATGTGGTTG
Organism: Gnetum montanum; assembly: GCA_015680685.1. NCBI lineage: Eukaryota > Viridiplantae > Streptophyta > Gnetopsida > Gnetales > Gnetaceae > Gnetum > Gnetum montanum. Next base: position 1,522,371 of record MNCI01020044.1, read on the forward strand.
TTTCAAAGTTGGAAGTTGGATATCATAGGACCTATCATGCCTAAGTCTTTCATAGGACATAGCTTCATCATAATTGAAACCAAATACTTTTCCAAGTGGGTTGAAGCCATTTCCCTTAGTAAGACAACATCACAATTAGTTTGAAAATTTATCCTTGACAACAAAGCAACTCAATTTGATCTACCCATGACTATAGTCATAAATAATGGACCACAACTTAGTAGTATCAAAACCAAAGCCTTCTATGAACGCCTTGGCATCAAAAATTCTTTTTTTTTCACCATACTACTCATGGGTGAATGGCCAAATAGAGGCCACAAACAAATTCATTTTCAATCTTCTAAAGAAGATTCTTAGTAGTAGCAAATGATGATGGCATGAGTAGCTGGACTATGTGTTATGGGCCTACCACATGACATGCAAAATAGCAACAGGGAAGATGCTATATAGCCTTGGTTATGGGTTTGAAGTAATTTTGCCTCTTGAATTGTATGTCCCATCACTCCACATGATCCTCTTGAGTTTCATTGATGAGGCATAGATTAATAAGTTGAGAACCATTAACCTCAACTATATAGAGGAGGAGAAAATCTAGAAACTTGATTGCATTGAATGATACCAAGAAAAGTGTTGACACATTTTGGCCATTTCATGGAATAGAAACATTGTGAGATTGGTTGCGATAAACTATTATAGAGGTAAGGATTACAAAAATAGTTACAGTGAAAAGTTTTACTACAACCCCATTAAAGTTGTTCTTCTAGAAGATGGAACCCTTCCATCTTCTGCCATATTCTGTGTGGCATTTTCAATGCAAAAGATGTATGGTGCATTGACACTAGCTTATCCTCCTCCTCCTCCTCTCATCATAATTCCATTTAGTATTATTACATCATGGAAGTTTCCACACACTACACTGTGTTTCCTCTACTCTATAGCTTGCCATCACCAAGTCAACCAATGCTCCTGCCAGGTGGGCCACACCACCAATCGTCACCATGTGTCATGCGATCCTTGAGTTTAAGAAGGAAAAATCTATGAAAATAGATAAAAATTAGGAAAAGGAAGCCATCGGGGTAGATCTTGGCCGTCAATGGCTGCCACAAGGGGCACAGTTTTCTCGCCATATAAAACCTTACACAGGGGCACTAAGGCATTTTTTGTTCGTTAGTTGAGTCACAAAGGTGGCAGTGGCAGCGGTCAAGCAGCAGCAAACAACTGACGATCCAAAATTCCACACAGACATAGCCCCAAGCCACCGAAAGTTATTGTTGTTGCTAAGAAAGCTGGAAAGGTTCCTGATCTATTTTATTGTCTCAAATTGTTGGAAGCAACCAGAATCTCAACTATTCTAGGTTCAGGTTTTGGTCATGGTCAAAAGGAGTGTTTCCTCTACAAACAACGATCTTTCCACTAGAAGAAGAGATGCTGCAGATCATGGAAGCCTTTAAAAAAAAATCAATGATGAATTTATGGTCAAATGGACAGCAATAGAGATGGGCTTGTTGATTCTGAAGAATTTGTAGCTTCCACCTTCACGTTCATCAATTGGGGAAGCATGATTCTAAGAAATGGCAGCAACACTGCAAAGCTGAATTTTAGACATTTGATTTAGATTACGATGGAAACATTACTCCTGAAGAACTTAGAATTCATACTAGATTAAAGGGATCTATTAAGCCTCTTTAAGAGGAAGTTGATATTGATACTGATGGAAAGAGAAGCTTGGCTGAGTTCCAGAGGCTTCTGAGGAACGTAGCGCAAACCTACAACAATTCTCCCAAGGGGAGAACATGCCAAATGAAATGCAGGTATTTATTCAACAATAGTGCTGTATAGAGACTTAATGAACATGATGTGCCTGAGGAGGATGCATAGGAATTCGCACAGAAGGAGCGTCTGATCTTCTTCAAGACGTCAGCCCTGGAAGCCATTAATGTAGAGGAGGCATTCCTGTGTGCTCTCACAGAAATCTATCGCATCATTAAGTGAAAGGTTGTGGCAATTGAGCAAAACAGAGGAGAGGATGGAAAGCCCAATCACACTGCACTCACCGGTATCAAGATCATCATCCTTGCACTAGACACCGACCTGAACGTGCCTCTCAAGAAAGGCTCCAACCGATACTGCACACAGTGACTGACCCATTTTGATTAAACTTTGCTTTTCTATTGTATATTTTTCCCAATCTTCGTCCTTTTCAACAGGTTCTGGTTTTGTAAGATTTTCACGATGGTGCTACAGTGCAGATGAGGAGTCACTTTTGATCAACTTACGATGAGTAGTCATTGACAGATTGGCTGCCTGGGTGATTAGAGGGGTTCTATGAAGCCTGCGCAGTTGTAGAGGTGGTTGGTTATGCAAAAGACAAACTTGAACAATTCTCTCTATATCAGTCACAATCAAGACATAATGAACCATTTGAATACGATAAGCAGGAACTATTTCATCAAAAATTTTGAATCAATATCTTTAGGTCCCACCATTTATGTCGGATTGGATATAACTACCATGGCATAGCGTTTCATTTTAATGCATTTTGCAGGTTCAAATCCTTCAACTCGTAGATGATTTGGATAGATAGAAGTTGATGGCATGTAGGAAGAAAATCATGGGTCCCAAGCATTAGAAAGATGGACAAATATTACACTTACATATATATTTATATATTAACCCATCCATGTATGCATCAACTCCATGGTTATCATCTCTACTATTATGATGTAAATAACAATAAAATATTTTATAATTTAAAAAAGGAATTTGTGCAACAATTGTTCAAAGTCCCATGTGAATTGAACACTTGTCAATTGAAATGGTGGGTAGAACCACCACAAAGGACACTTGTCAACGACAACCTCTTTATCTCCACAATGGCCACTTATCAACTAAATGGGACACGTTTCAATTACAACTTTTTTATCTCCATGGCAAGCACTTGGCAATTGAATGAAGACACTTGGCAACTGAATGAAGATACTTGGTGACTGAATAAGACACTTTTCCATTGTAGCTTTTTTATCTCTATGGTGGTTATGACCACCCAAGATATTTTGTAACTTACCTAACTACCTTAGACCCTATAAAAGTGCTTCAAGGGTAGGAAGGGAGCTCTTACTTGGAGACACACTCTTGGAAGACATTGTGAAAGATTGCTTGTAAGATGACTTGCTAAAGAAAAGATTTCAGCCTCTTTGCCATGGTCCTGTGAGTTATTCTTATTGTATTTTATTTTATTTAAATTATTTAGCTAGTGGTTTAGATAGTATCATCCTTGGCAAGTAATTTTGGGATTTTTAGATTGCTCGTATCGTTCTTGTTGCCTGATAGAAATTTCTGTTAAAATTTTGCCATAGAAGCGCTTGTGTTTAAAAGCCTTAAGAGCATTTTAGTACTAAATTTTATTATTGTGCAACATATAAGAACTGCTATTGGGATTGTTGTAAGAGAGCCTCTGCTTGTAGTCATGCCATTGAATGATTCAATAGTCAAGAGGGTTCAAAAAATCTTTGGTATTTTGATGGGACCAGAATAGCTTCTTTTTATCTTTAAAGTGAATCTCCGTGGTATTTCAATCAGAAATTGTCAAGTCTTTTGAAGGTTCTATTGAATGCAATTGTTGACATCCATTATCTAGCCAAGAATGAAGTCTCGTACATGGTAGTTTACGTAGCAATTTTTTGGTAGTAGAGTAGGATTGTCTTGAAGAAATTGCTTATTTGAGCCTTGGAAGTTTGAACAATTCACAGATATTGAATTTGGGATAGCTTTATTGCAAAGTTTTTCCTCGTGTTATTTTACCTTGTTCAAATATTCGAGATCCACGCAAATCTACTTTCTTTTTTGTCTATTTCCATCGAATCTTGCTCTATTTCTAGTTTTCTTATGAAACTATCTCTTTCTTTGGGGAAAATTAGAAATAGATTCGCAGAGTTGTGCTCAAATGTTTTTGCAAAATTTTATTTGTTATAAGTAGGTATTATAAGGACCGCATAGATTAGGCAATTGAACAAAATAGGAACTCTTAACAACTCACAATACTTGGCAAAGTTGGCTAAATCTCTTTAAGATAAGTCATCTATAGTTTACACATAACGCAATCATTTCATTTTTCACAATCGCACGTCGCAACAGCACACACACATACTCACATTAACTATTGAGTTTATTTAGAGGTATCTAGGCCTTGGTGTTGCTAGAGACCAACAGGCACCTAAATCCTGTTTGAGGACACTCATTGGCAGTCGCGTCCCAAACGGTCGCCAACAGTTCTTTTGGCGCTAGAAGGAGGGCTGAAAATTCAGCCTCTAGGTTTATAAGCCTTATAAGCATATCAAAAATTCTTTGTTACTAGAAAGGCTTAAGAAATATACTATTTTCAATTCATGATCTAGAAGATTGATAGTTTGGAAAATTTCAAAGTTTCAAAAGATATTCTAGATTCTAAGACTAATTCTTCCTCAAAAGAAGAACAAAAGAAAGTTTTTGAATTGGGAGCAAGTAGTGGAGTGAAAAATAGAAGATCAAGAAGATCACCCATTATATCTAGTTTATCGATTTGTAAGAGAAGATCTAGAAAGTTTAAGAATTCAATTATGCAAAGGAATAAGATGGAAAATCCTTGGCAAGGAGTTACACCATTAGGATTTCAAAATTACAATGATATTCCTAAGGTAGTTTACAAATATTTTCCTGAGCCTTTTATTCTTGGAAAAGCTTATTTAGCTGAAAAATATATTCACATGTTTAAGTTAGCTTTAGCTCATGCAAATATTCAACATCAAGATCAAGCTTGTAGGTTGTTTGTATCAAATTTAAAGGATATGGCTCAGATTTGGTATTCGAACTTACCAAGTAATAGTATTACAAGCTGGGATGACATGAAGAATCTTTTCTTAGCCCAGTTTGGTAATTAATTAGATCAGCAACAATTATACTATGGGCTGATACAAGCTAAGCAAGGAGTTAAAGAGTCAATTAGAGATTTTAACATCAAGTTTCAACGAATTTGTGGACTCTTTCAAAGACAATATAGGCCATCAGAAGAAATGCTTAAAGAAACTTATCTTAAGGCTATCAACCCCAACATTTCAATTTGGTTAAGGAGAACTCCAAACTTAACTACACTAAGTGACTACTTTAGTGAAGCTATATAGTTAGAAAAATAGTTGAACTTGAATCCTGAAGAAAATATCATAATTCAAAAAAGAGAAGAAAGAGTTATGATTCCTATGCAAGATTTTGCTCAATTTAAAGCTTTACTAGGTCCATATCATGTTAATATAGAGCAAGAACATGAAAAAGTAGGATGTGAAAAAGGACAATTAATGAAAGATATGTCTAACAAAATAGTAAAGCTTGAAAAAGCATTGACAAGAGTTAATATCAAGGAAGAAAGGAAAAATAAGAAGCATAAACATCAAGAAACTAAGTTAGCCGAAGATGAGGATGGAAGTGACCTTATTATGTCCAACTTTCTTGATATTGAATCTGATAATGATTTATCTAGTGTTCATTATGCAAGTAAATATTCTAGGAATAGATCTAGCGATACTTCTTCTCTATCAAGTTCTAAAGAATATATGTCATCAGATGAAGAATGCGATAAGAATGAGGAAAATGGATATAATCTCCAATCAAAAGAAAGATTAACTACTTCTAGATCTCCAAATGTTATTACTAATTTGTCTACTAAGAGAAAAGCTTTTGAGCCAAATAAAAGAGACAAGAATAAAGGTAAAGACAATCAAGTAGAGCAAAGCACTCCAAATTAGTCTTTTAATAAATGGATAAAGAGACCAAGCTTTATTGGTAATGGAGAGTATGATTTGATTGAAGACCTTAAACATGTCAAGGCCAATATTAGCTTTTATCAGTTGCTTCAAATAGGAGATTAACAAAGAAAGGCTTTAGAGTTCATTAAAGGTAAAAGGAGAGTTAGAGAATTAGAGTTAAGTTATGTGTCTAACAATGATGAGAAATTAAAGACCTCGTATGATAAGGAAGCTCCTCCTTTCCTTTTGACAATGAAATTGAAGGATAAATACTTACACAATTGTTTGATTGATTCTGGAGCTACGTCCACTATAATGTCATTTTCTATATGTAAGAAACTTGTTTTGATTCCTAAGAAATCAAATAAAAGGATTGTTCAAGTGGATAAAAGTAGAGTGAAGATTGTGGATCAATTGCCAAATGTCCTATTGGAAATTGCTTCTAAACCCTGCATCAGAAGTAGAGTAACTATTCAAGTGGCAGTTATACCAAATTCACATAGTCTCTTATTAGGTAAAAGTTGGAGCAAGAATTTCTTAGGCTACATATCAACAGATTATTCTCACATGTGGCTACCTTGGAAAGGAGAACCAAATCAAATATACATCTATAGTGAACCTTTCATGATTGATAACATTACTTCAAATGGAAAAAGTAATATGGTTGAAAAAGGAGATGTTGAAAACAACATGTGTACACTCCAAGAAAATGAGAATTCATCCGAGAAAGAAGATGAGAGGATTTCTGAAGAAAAAGCTCAATAAGATCAAGTTGAAAACTCCAACAAGCCAAAAAGTAATATAGAGATTACTTATGAGAAGGTCAGAGATGTGAGGATTCCTACTAGAGTAATCCTCAACATTCTCTTTTCATCTCAAAAATAATCCCTGAACAAAGGACTTGATAATGTATAGTTCGTTGTTTTTTTTTAGGAATGAGGTTTTTATACCACCAAACCTTATGTTTGATGGAAATTTTCCTCTAAAAAGATTTATATTTTAAGCTGTAAAAGTTCAAGTAAGATTCAAGTATAGTTCAGTTTTAATATGGGGCTTGAATAAATTTATTTAAGCCTTTTAAAGGGGGTAGAAATGTTGGCAGATTTTGGCCATTTCATGGAACAGACACATTGTGGGATCAGTCGCGATAATCTATTATAGATGTAAGGATTACAAAAATATTTATAGTGAAAAGTTTTACTTTAGCTCCATTGAAGTGGTTCTTCTAGAATATGGAACCCTTCTATCTTCTGCCATCTTCTGTGTGGCATTCTCAATGCAAAAGATGTATGGTGCATTGACACTAGCTTATCCTCCTTCCCCTCCTCTCATCATAATTCCATTTAGTATTATTACATCATGGAAGTTTCCACACACTACACTATGTTTCCTCTACTCTACAGATTGCCATCACTGAGTCAACCGATGCTCTTGTCGGGTGGGCCACACCACTAATTGTCACCACGTGTCATGGGATCCTTGAGTTTAAGAAGGAAAAATATATGAAAATAGATAAAAATTAGGAAAATGAAGTTACCGGGGTAGATCTTGGCCGTCAATGGCTGCCACAAGGGGCACAACTATCTCACCATATAAAACCCTACATAGGGACACTAAGGCATTTTTCGTTCGTTAGTTGAGTCACAAAGGTGGCAACGACAGCGGTCAGGTAGCAGCGAACAACTGACGATCCAAAATTCCACATAGACATAGCCCTAGGACACCGAAAGTTATTCCCATTGCTAAGCAAGCTAGAAAGGTTCGTGATCTATTTTATTGTCTCAAATTGTTGGAAGCGACCAAAATCTCAACTGTTTCGGGTTTAGGTTTTGGTCATGGTCAAAAGGAGTGTTTCCTCTACAAATAATGATCTTTCCACTAGAAGAAGAGATGATGTAGATCATGGAAGACTTTAAAAAAAATCAATGATGAATTTATGGCCAAATGGATAGCAACAAAGATGGGCTTGTTGATTTTGAGGAATTTGTAGCTTCCACCTTCATGTTCATCAACTGGAGGAGCATGATTCTGAGAAATGGTAGCAACGCTGCAAAGCTGAATTTTAGACATTTGATTTGGATTATGATGGAAACATTACTCCTGAAGAACTTAGAATGCATACTAGATTAAAGGGATCTATTGAGCCTCTTTAAGAGGAAGTTAATATTGATACCGATGGAAAGAGAAGCTTGGCTGAGTTCCAGAGGCTTCTGAGGAACATAGCACAAACCTGCAATAATTCTCCCAAGGGGACAACATGCCAAATGAAATGCAGGTATTTATTCAACAATAGTGTTATATAGAGACTTACTGAACGTGATGTGCCTGAGGAGGATGCACAGGAATTCGCACAGAAGGAGTGTCTGCTCTTCTTCAAGATGTCAGCCCTAGAAGCCATTAATGTAGAGGAGGCTTTCATGTGTGCTCTCATAGAAATCTACTGCATCATTAAGTAGAAGGTTATGGTAGTCAAGCAGAACAGAGGAGAGGATGGAAAGCCCAACCACACTGCACTCATCGATAGTAAGATCATCATCCCTGCACTGGACACCAACCTAAACGTGCCTCTCAGGAAAGGCTCCAACCGATGCTGCCCACAGTAATTGATCCATTTTGATTGAAATTTTCTTTTCTGTTGTACGTTTCTCCCAATCTTCGTCCTTTTCAATGGGTTCTGGTTTTGTAAGATTTTCACAATGGCGCTGCAGTGTAGATGAGGAGTCACTTTTGATCAACTTGCGATGAGTAGTCATTGACAGATTAGCTGCCTGGGCTATTAGAGGGGTTCTATGAAGCCTGCGCAGTTGTAGAGGTGGTTGGTTATGCAAAAGCCAAACTTGAACAATTCTCTCTGTATCAGTCATAATAAGGACTTAATGAATCATTTGTATACGATAAGCAGGAATTATTTCATCAAAATTTTTGAATCAATATGTGGAGGTCCCATCATTTATGTCAAATTGGATATAACTACCATGGCATAGCATTTCATTTTAATGCATTTTGCAGGTTCAAATCCTTCAACTCGCAGATGATTTGGACAGACAGAAGTTGATGGCATGTAGGAAGAAAATCATGGGTCCCAAGCATTAGAAAGATGAACAAATATTACACTTACATATATATTTATATATTAACCCATCCATGTATGCATCAACTCCATGGTTAACATCTCTACTACTATGATGTAAATAACAATTAAATATTTTATAATTTAAAAAGGGAATTTGTGCAACATTTGTTCAAAGTCCCATGTGAATTGAACACTTGTCAATTGAAATGGTGGTTATAACCACCACAAAGGCCACTTGTCAGCTACAACCTCTTTATCTCCATAATGGCCACTTGTCAACTGAATGGTACACGTGTCAATTACAACCTTTTTATCTCCATGGCAACCACTTGGTAATTGAATGAAGACACTTGGAAACTGAATGAAGACACTTGCCAACTGAATAAGACACTTTTACATTATAGATTTTTTATCTCTATGGTGGTTATGACCACCCAAGATATTTTGTAACTTACCTAACTACCTTAGACCCTATAAAAGGGCTTCAAGGATAGGAAGGGAGCTCTTACTTGGAGACACACTCTTGGAAGACATTGTGAAAGATTGCTTGTAAGATGACTTGCTAAAGAAAATATTTCAACCTTTGTGCCATGGTCCTGTAAGTTATGCTTATTGTTTTTTATTTTGTTTAAATTGTTTAGCTAGTGGTTTAGATAGTATCATCCTTGGCAAGTAATTTTGGGATTTTTAGATTGCTCTTATCGTTCTTGTTGCCTGATAGAAATTTCTATTAAAATTTTTCCATAGAAGCCCTTGTGTTTAAAAGCCTTAAGAGGTTTTTAGTAGTAAATTTTATTATTGTGCAATGTATAAGAACTGTTATTGGGATTGTTGTAAGAGAGCCTCTGCTTGTAGTCATGCCATTGAACGATTCAATAGTCAAGAGGGTTCAAAAAATCTTTGGTATTTTGATGGGACCAGAGTAGCTTCTTTTTATCTTTAAAGTGAATCTCCATGGTATTTCAATTAGAAATTTTCAAGTCTTTTGAAGGTTCTGTTGAATGCAATTTTTGACATCCATTATCTAGAGAAAAATTAAGTCTTGTACGTGGTAGTTTACGCAGCAATTTTTTGGTAGCAGAGTAGGATTGTCTTGAAGAAATTGCTTATTTGAGCCTTGAAAGTTTGGAAAATTCATAGATATTGAATTTTGGATAGCTTTATTGAGAATTTTTTACTCATGTCATTTTACCTTGTTCAAATATTTGAGGTCCATACAAATTTGCTTTCTTTTTTGTCTATTTCCATTGAATCTTCCTCTATTTCTAGTTTTCTTGTGGAACTATCTCTTTCTCTAGGGAAAATTAGAAATTGATTCGCAGAGTTGTGCTCAAATTTTTTTGCAAAATTTTATTTGTTACAAGTAGGTATTATAAGGACTACATATACTAGGCAATTGAACAAAATAGGAACTCTCGACAACTCACGGTACTTGGCAAAGTTGGCTGAATCTCTTTAAGATAAGTTATCTATAGTTTACACATAACTCAATCATTTCATTTTTCACAACTGCACACCGCAACAGCACACATACATACTCACATTAACTACTGAGTTTATTTGGAGGTATCTGGGCCTTGGTGTTGCCAGAGACCAGCAGGCACGTAAAGCCTATTTGAGGACACTCATTGGCGGTCGCGTCCCAAACGTTCTCCAACAAAAAGCAATGGAAAAAACACCACCACAATCAACATTAGCACTCGATCAAGAAAGGGGACTTGGTACTCAAGGTTGTTCATAAACATTTGAAAAAATTCAAAGCCAACTCGGAAGGGCCTTTCTTGGTCAGAAAGGCTTATGAAAATGGAGCATTCAAGCTTGCTAATCTAGACATTAACGAGTTTGCCAATTTGATTAACCACTTGTACCAAAAGCCCTACTACACCTAACATGTAGCTTCAAATTGAGACAAGGAAACATAAGTGAATGTTTGCTACAATGTTAAATTAGCATAGAAATTCTACTATGATGTTGAATTGGTACAGATTGTCCTTGGGTTGCAACACTAAACTAGCATCTATAGCATAGTCTACCATGACTATAAACTGGCATAGCTCATCCTTGCATCGTGATGTTAAACTAGGAAAACATCCATCATCCACTACAATGTTAAACTAGTGCATAGTATTCTGCTAGGACCTAAAACTAGAACATCATGGTTTGCTAGGATCTTAAACTAGCATAGCATTATGGTATACTAGGACCTTAAACTAGGTTCATAGTTCAGCATGCATGGCTCAACATACATAGTTCTACGAACAAGCAAGTGTGAATACTTTCCATCCTTTATCAACTACCCATATCTCAATGGGTTAGGTGGGGTGGGGCATTGCAGTTCTAGAATGGAGTTCATATCATCAAGATAAAGCCCCTGGAACAAATGCAACATCATTTCCCTTAGCATTATACTAATCCTCTGGAAATTCCCTTGAGCATTTTGCTAAACCTCTGAAGCTACCACCCCCAACACCAATCATACCACCCCTAGGTTGTGCTAATGACATCATTGGCCTTGGGTGTTTCATCAATGGTTGGGGCTCTCACCGTCAGCACCACTTGTTGTAGTCCTAGTAGCACTATGACATAGCCACAACATTGCCATCCTACAGCCCTCATCATGGCCTAGGCTTGAAAGTGCATCTAGTAGTGTGGCTCCGTACCATCCTACTAGATTTTTAAGGTCTTGTATTTGGTTTGGAGTCTTGAGCACTTGCATTATCATTGCCTTTGGCCACCTTAATAGCCTCCTTGGGGTGCTTGCTTCTGATGTGGCTAGCTCGTTGAGTGGCACATAGTCCATTTGATGAGAAGCATCTTATAGCTAGCATTTAAGAAAGAAGAAAAGAAGAAAAAAACTCAAAAACAAAAAAACAATAAAGCACTTTCACAACATGTCCAACCTTGAATCCACATTGACCTTCTCACAAGCACTGTAATAAGGGGTCAAGATTTTAGGGGCAAGAAATTCCCATTCCATGATTGCTAACTTCCTCACAAGCATTCAAATGAGGGATCATGATTTGGTAACCAGCCATCATGGTGCCACATTCTATAGCTGCATATATAATTGGCATCTCTCCCATGTTAGTCCATCTTCTTAACTTACTTCCTACCATAGTTTATTTCCTTAGCACTTTTGAGCATGGTGAAGCATCATCTAATCAAATACGAATAGCAATTTTGGTGTCATGTCTATTGTGGTGTTTTGTATTTTTTTTCAACATCTCTTGGACCATTCCTCCAGATGTCAACAAAGAGGGGCCAATGAAACACCACCAATTTTGGGCTTTAACATTGCAACTGCAAATTTGCGTAAGTGTCAAAACTTGGAAAATTCTTCTAAGTGTTGGTGCTATGCTCCTGAGCATAGCTAATGTAGCATGTATGATAGACCCTATTATGCATAATAGTTGCACAAAAACTTTTCTAAGTGTTGTGCTACACTCTAATTTTACCTGCTACACTCTAGAACATAGCCAGTGTAGCACACACTTCCATGGCTAGTTTGCTCAAGTTGCAAGTGAGAAACTATTAGGATTTTTTAGCATCAAAGAAAAAGTTTAGAAAATTATTTAACTCCTAGGCTTGCTATACATACTAAGCTCTAGAGCATAGCCAACATAGCATACCTTTCAATAGCTAGTTTACCTAAGTGTTAAGCTAGAAGCTATCAACCTATCTCAAAGTAGAAGAATAGTTTGGTGGATTTTCTAACTTGAGGTTACCCATCTTACTACACTCTAGAGCTAACATAGCATGGGAGAATACCAAATTTGGGCCAAATTTTTCTAAGCATCCCTACTATGCTCTTCTATGCTCTAGAGCATAGTAAGCATAGCCAGTTATGGACATAAAATTTTGCAAAATATGTCTAAGTGTTTGGTTAGGCTCTAGAGCGTAGCTAGTGTAGCATTGTAGAGAAGCCTCCAACAACCTCCAAAAGCCTCCAAAGCTTAGCATCAGCCTTCACCTCAGCTCTAGCATTTCTTTGACAAGAAAAATTAGCAATTTTCATCTCTTTTTTCCTCCATTTTCCCTTGATTTGTACCTACACTTAACCTCATTCAAAAGAGGGGAAGACCATCCTAGACCATAGCCTCAGAGTTGCACTATTTTTAGGTACATTGTGGTCACTTAAAATTTGGCATAGGAATTCTTGGTAGCATAGTCACAATTTAATAGTCTCTGGGATCCACTATAGTGCACTAGAGCATAGCACTTGCTACTCTTGTGGGAGGGTAACTGAGTCTAGTGTAGCCCCATCTACCCTCATGCCACATGATGCTCAATTTGCATTTCATGCTAACCCTAGCCCTATAAACACCCCTACATCTCACATTTTAGTGGGGTGAGACACTTTGACATTTGGTTGACAATTCTTTCTAGCAATGGGCATTTGAAACACTTGGCAAGAAAATTCAAGTGGCAATTAACACCTCAGAGCACTATTTGGAACTTGAAGCACATTGAGCATCCCATACACTAGAGTGTATCAGCATATCAGTAACCCTTTTATGTTCCACTTAGCACTGCAATGCATTGCAAGCTCATAGAACAGTTATGATAGCAAACTCGGTAGGCTTAGACTCCATATCAGTTATCAGTTTCCTAGCCTAGACACCCTAGAGATAATGACTACACTGCTATGCTGCTACTATGCCTATCTATATACCATGTAGCACTTTCACCTCTTTCTTGCAATTGCTACGCTCCCATATTTGGGGTGGTGCACTTTTGTTTTCATGTTCAATTACATTTTTCAAGAACTTTTTCTTTTCCATTTAGCATAGCACTCACATTTTCTTACTATTTTTCATGCATTTGCAAGTTTATACTGCCATTCTTGGGCTAGGACATCGTGCTATGCACTGGCCTAGTTAGCCCTAGTGCTGATCGGTAACACCATATAATCCCCTTTAGCACTTGCTATTAGCAAGTGGATTCACATGCACTTAGCTCTAATCCTTCATGAATAATAAAACCTTCATGTACCTTTACCTCTTATCTTTCATGAGTAATAGAGTGTGATTGAATCTACCATCATTGAAGTTGGTGCAAGCTTCTTGCAAGAAAATCATTGACCACTTTGTTTGACCATAGTGACAAAGCCAACTTTAATCAAACTTCACTTAGAGTATCAAGTAATTTTCTTTTTTAAATTTACTATTGATATGGAAAGAAAAACTTTCACCATCAATCTAGACTACCTGTTATAATCTACCACCAACTTGTATGTCACATTATGTATACTAGGTTATATATATATAGATATATATATCAATTGGCTGAGATGATTTTAAAGAAGTTGATGTTAACCACAAGATAACTAAATATGGAATTACTTACCCCTTCTCTTTTTCTTTATCATTTACCCAATTTAGTTTTACCCTCTTAGTCAAGTTTGTTGTTTCTTTATTTTTCCATGGCATTTTTGAGAAATAAATCTCTCACATAAATAATGCTCAAAAAATTCCATAAACAAACAAAGATAGAACAAACTTGACTAAGAGGGTAAAACTAAATTGGATAAGTGGTATAGAAATAGAGGAGGCATGAGTGATTTCATTTTTAGTTATCTTATTACCTCATCCAATAGTCAGGATTGGTTAACATCAAGTTCTTTAAAATCATTTTAGACAATTGATATATATATATATCTAAGCTAGTGGTGTGGTTTTGTGGGCTATCAGTAGAATTTAATTATATTTTTAATTTTTAATGTTATCAATTATCATTATAAAGGACATTATTATATAATGGATCATTTATAGTAATTAAATAATATCCTTTATAATGATAAACATTTCCATTTTATTCCCTGAAAATGACCCATTTATAAGAAATGACGATTGAGGATTTCAAAATCATATTCTTCATGAAGACTATTATAACTAAAAACACTGGTGGCTAGAACACCGAGAGGTTACTAGGAATATAGCCTAATGCCCAACCCATGTGAGGGCCTTACTAGTAATGGAGATAGGGTGCCTTGAATGGTCTTGTCAATCGAATGGGGACTTACAAGATGCTACATTAAGCTAGTGCTAAAAGGGATTATACAGTGTTACCGATGGGCACTAGGGCTAGCTAGGATAGCACATAGCAGGGCGTCCTAGCCCAATAATGGTAGTATAAACTTGTAAATGCATGAAAAATAGTAAGAAAAAATGAGTGCTATGCATAATAGGTAAGTGCATGTGAATCCACTTGCCCATTGGTAACACCGTATAATCCCCTTTAGCACACTGCTATGTGAATCCCCTTTAGCAACCTTGATTAGCTAGCCCTAGTTTATGTTCAAATTATGTGTGGCATTAATTTGAATATGCAAAGGTAATATTTTCATATGTTTAGAAACATTTGTAATTAAAGGATGATCATATGTTTTGTTGAATGTTTAAATGAAGCATTATAGAAGTTTATGTTTGGTGCTATTTTGTTAGAGGCATTTTTTTGAAAGCCCAAATAAGGCTAATATTGTTTATGTAGTTTGAAGCCTTTCATTTTATTTTTGATGTAAGCCACAAATGAATGAAAAAATGGGTTAAGCCTTTTATTTCCCATGTTTTAGTCAAATTTTGTTTGTAGAGGACATCATTTATCTCTTCACCTTTTCTTGTTATTATAAGCCTATTTCAATGCTCATGATGGCATAAATTTTAAAATTATGTAAGGCCTTAAAAAAATGAAAAAGGCCAAAAGATCCATAGATGGTAAAAGAGGCTAGCAAGCCCCATATATGGCCACAACCTTATATTAAGGTTCACAATGGAGGCTCTTAAAAGCCCATAAGTTCCCAAAATGTTACATATACCAAATGTTTTTTTAAAAAAGCATCTAGGCCAAGAAGAGAGAATTAAAATAGAGACATCATCTAAAGTAGGGGAAAATTTATGTTGTAGGTCCAATGAGGCTAGAAATGTTTTGTTATATTTTACAACCTATGTATATCATTTTCTTGATGTATGTCAAAATATAATGACATAAATATATTAGCTCTTATATTTTTGTGCTTAAGATCTTAAATTGTAGTTTTCAAGAGGTTTCATCCTTCTTTCCTCCAACTTAAGTTGGCAAGTTCTAATGGCCTAAAGAGTCCTTGACTATTGTATCTCATAGAGGCATTATGAATTAATCCAAAGAGGTCATGTGTAGCTCAAGTGGTACCTGGTCCAATATGGCCAAGGTCCAAGAGACCTAATGTGGCTAATGACAAGATACTAAAAATTCAAAAAAATAATCAAAGGAGAAAGAAAAATGAAAAAGTTAAGTAAAGTCTCAAACACATTGAAGAAGTAAGAATTGGTAGATAAGCTATTAGACAAAAATTTGATAGTTCTATGAAAGGAAACTACTAACTTTATAAATCATTCCACACATTGCATCCTAAAGGAGGAATTATCAAAAACTATCTAGGCTAGTCATGTGTCCTATGTTCCTTGCAAAATCAAGAGATTGAGATTAATGGTAGTGCAACTAACGAAACTGAAAATCATGACTTATATTATATTGTGTTAAAATTCATGTACTTGAGTATTCATGTAAGTTTATGTGGTTAGAAATTTATTTTCTAAAAAATACATTATGTGCATGCCCATGTAGTTAAATTAGTTGGTTGGTGTGAATACAATGGTCACCTATCTTTACCTAATCCTATCTTAACCTAGGCATAACTTGGGTCACCTATCCTAATCAAGGTTAAGTTAGCCACCCTCCAAGAGTTATGTAAGGAGGTGTATGGGTATGTATTTTGCAATAGAGAAGAACATAGAAGAGAGAATTTTTTTTAGTTGAGAGAGTAGATAGGAGAGAACCTCCCATAACATGAAGTGTATTTTTAAGAATCTCCACCTCCAAAATTTCCTTTTGTTATTTCAGATCAAACATGTTCTCCATTATGTTTCAACTTTACGTATGTTAACAGAATGTAGAGAACTCATTCATTGCATGGAAGAGAGTTAAGAGTGCTTCTTAACAACCTTCTCATTACATAATTTTCTTGCTTGGTCTCTACTTTGTTATTATTATGTCTATCTAAAGTTAATTTCTTTTGTTACTCTATAGTTTACTATTGTGTTTTGAATATCTCTCTCATCTCATTCAAGACATAAGTCTCATAAATATTAGCATATTATGTGTATTATTTAGTTTAGTTGATTTCAATGTCTCAAAACCTATCATCATTTTATCATCTATTTTGTTTATTTCAAGCATATCATCTCTATCTCATCTTGTTTCAATGTATCAAATGTTATGAAAAATTTACCTTCCACTATCCAACTTTGATAATTGGCATATTCCTTAAAATAGAGTAAGAAACATTACTAGATGATATACAATGGACATAGTATTTTGTAGGGGTTGATTTACAATAAACAAATATAAAATTAAAACTCAAGGTAGTTAATTAATATTTTTCCTATAAAATTACTAAAAATGAAACTAAAACTAAGATTTTATTATATTTATATACAAAAATATGATCTATTGCATAGATTGTACATTCATCTCATGGAAAATAAAGATAGATTCAACAAAACTAGCTAAGTCTTACTAAATGGAACAAAAAGAAGTTATACAAAATTTTGTTGCAATATTATATTTTTGATAGAGATGGTTAGTTAATAGAAAAATATGAAAGACCTCATACTCATCCTCAAGGTCTTTTTATTAACAAAGATTACATGTATGTTCTTCTCTAGGAAGATTAATTCATCTCTCACTTTCTATCCTAAGTTGATGTAAACTCAAATGAAGCTTACTGATTAAGCTACAAGATCTAATTAGAATGTTAGCTATAAGATAGAAAACTAATAAATTAATCAATTAGCTCTAATGTGTTTCAAGGAAATTTTTTTCCTTCTATATTTAACCATTTTTTTCTAAATACTTTCTATTTAACTAACTTATGTACATGTTTAGGATTATGTTGTACTACTAATACCATCTTCTTATTTTGTGTTTTTAAGAACTACTTTGAATAATTTGGAATGGTTAGTTTCTAGTAGTATATAATTTATGAGTATGTTGTAAATATCCTTTTATTATTACCACATGCTTTCTTGTTCATAATTTACATTATGATCTAAAAAAATATCATTAAGGGAATTTTACTTTATGATCAAGGTGTGCAATTGCTTAACATATACTTTGTAGGTGGTTCTTTCTTTACAATAAATAATTATCTATAACATATCAATAGTCTATTAGTTAGAGTAGAGGGAAATTACATGTTATTTGACTCTCATATTAATCAATTAAAATTTATTCTTTATTGTCATGGAAATATTGAAGAGTGGGTTACTATCAATTCTTCTAAAATCTTAGAAGAAATTTTGCCTTTAAAATTTTAGGAAAATATTAGAATCTCATGTTACTTTTAAGCTTTGTAATTTGTTTATATTATTCTCTTTTCTTTTATTGAATTTAATCCTTGTTTCCATGTGTGTAGAGAAGATGCTCTACTAAATTCATGTTTGGATAATAATCTAATTCATCTCACAACTCTTAGATCTATAGACTAATGGCAATAAGAAAAGCTCAGGTATTCATAGTACTCATGTCTATAAATGATTATGAAATTACATGCATAAATAGAAAATTGGACATTTCACTACCTAAGAATGATTTGCAAAGGAAGGCTAAATATGAAACTTTGGATGATTTGAAACCTTTCCATCCAAATTCCAACAACCTCCATGAAGTTGAACAAGTACAAAAAGAATGCCTTATCAAAGTATTTTCTTATTAGTGATAAGATCTAGGTACTCGCCAATGCTAAATAGTAAAGGCATGATATGATTGATCATCTTGTTGGTTAACCCAAAATCAACTTTAATTGGAGTTACCAGTTTTAGGATCAATAAAGTGAAGTTGGAGGCAACATCATCATTCATGATAATGACTAGGATGAAAATCCTTATGTTTTCTTTCCCACAACATTGCTCAACTAGCACATTACTCAACTATAAATTCTAACTCCCTAACATATTTTCCTAATTATCTTTACTAATCCTGTGAACCTACTAGCCCTCAAATGACTTATCCTATAGTCCCTCCTCAAAATCCTCCCACCACTATTATTTTTCCTATAGTTACCTTATCTTTAACTTATAATATTTTTTCAAATATAATGATTATTAGCCTAACATCTCATCTTTAAGTTCAAAATAATAACCCATGCTAAGTATTTTTCTACTATTATCCTTTACACCACTATTTTGACAACTGTTGGTTTAAAAATCATTCTTTTCATCTTTCTGATCCTTACTCTAGTAAAATATTCAACAATATGTTTCCATATCCATCTTTATACCTTTATAGTTATTGTTACCTACTTATAACCCTATTTATGAGTAGTGGGTAGTCCCTATGACCAACCATACAAATTACAATAATTCATGCATGATCTAGTTGAATTCCATGGATGGAACTAGTGTTGCATCTAGATTGTTAAGCATTGATTATAGGTCACTATCTTCCCACTTGGGCTAGTGGTAGCTTTGTCAGATATTGTTTATTCCCAGGTGACATATATGATTATTGATGTTGTTTTGACCTTAAACTAATCTTAACAATAACATAGAAATTTGATGAGACATGAAATTACTCATATTGCTGGTGGTAGTGTTAAGGCATCCACGTTATATCATGGGTCACGATATCACATATGCGATATATCATGGGCTGCGATATCGCGTATGCAATATCACAGTCAGCTGCAATTTCTATAAATAAGAGGCCACTCTCCCTCATTTGACATCCTAGTTTTATAGTAGTGAAGCTCTAGCAGTTTGATCCCTCCAGAGTTAGATTTTTTCTCGTGTCTACCTGTAGTGTGGTAAATGTAATTGTACGGTGTCTTTATTCGAGTGTGCCGTACTTGGACACACACATGACCGGCAA
Organism: Gnetum montanum; assembly: GCA_015680685.1. NCBI lineage: Eukaryota > Viridiplantae > Streptophyta > Gnetopsida > Gnetales > Gnetaceae > Gnetum > Gnetum montanum. The sequence goes on from MNCI01020044.1 coordinate 1,542,123, forward strand.
TAAAGATCAAGATTACTTCATAATTGCAACATTCACTTAGTTTATTTATTTATTTAATGTTATTTATTACTTTCATAGCATGGTGTGAGTACGACTTGATTACGAGCATCTACGGATGTGTATGGCTAGTCAAGGAATCGGTTACTCATCGCGATAGGTCTCTCACCCTTAAACTCCTAGAAGCGGAATGAGTACGACTTGATTACGAGCATCTAAGTGTGACTACTTGGTAGCCTAGTGGTGTAGCTAGGATCTACACTTGGTAATCCAATGGTGTATTTGGGATCTACGCTTGGTAATCCCAGTGGCGTACCTAGGACCTACGCTTGGTAGTCCCAGTGGTAGTCATGCACAAAGTCCAAGATGTGTATGGTTGATCAAGGAATCGGTTGCTCGTTGCACTTAGGCTAGATTAGACTTTTTTACCCTTTCCCTCTTAGCTTAGTTTAGTTAATATTATTTTCCATTGTCTCAGGAGTAGCATAGAATTAGTAACACATCATACACCTCACTGTAGACTAAACCATACATGACATATGATAAATACTAGTCCAAGTGGGAAGACAGCGAAATACGACCTAAGGATAACTGTCTAGGTGCCACAACTAGTTTGTCTACAAAGTTCGACCAGATCGCGTGTGAAAACACTCGTATTCGTATGGTTGAGCGTAGGGGTACCTCTCCGCTCATCATAGGTGTCGTTGCCAGGGACAGTGCTAGTTATCTAGATTATTTATATCATACAAGGTCATTGTAAAGAACTTAAAGATATATCTCTTAAAAATAAGTAATTATAAAAATTCACATCTAAATTCACACACAAAAATGCCTCTCCTACAAGATAATCATAATGCCACACTTAGTGAGGAAATTCATTGGAGAACCGATGAATTATATGATAATGAAGATGGGAGTACACAATTTGAGGTGGGGGTTTCTTATAAACATCAATGAAAGCAACGTCATCCCAACACACGAAAACATAACTTACCAGATGATGATGAACCCCCACTAGCCACTACAAGCCTAACTCAAATACAAGAGGCCGTTCGAATCTCACATAGGCATCGTAAAGAGAGCCATCTACCCAGGCTCAATTTAAAAAACTTTCCTACTTTTTTAGGAGGCTATGACTTAGATCCTTATCAACATTTACAAGCCTTCTACGATGCCTGCACATGGAACAATGTTGATAATGGCTGGCAAAAACTTAAGCTCTTTCCGATGACACTCATTGACCAAGATCTAGTATGGTATCGATCATTAAAACCAAATTCGATACGACGCTGGTCAATAATGGTAGAGGTCTTTAACGAAAAATATCAAACCTACACAAGAGTATCAACCTTGAGGAAACAAATCCAAGGATGGAAACAAGAAAAACATGAACCCTTGGACATGGCCTTAGAAAGATATTATTCACTATTAAACAACTGTCCAGGCCATGGGTTTTCCGAGGAAAGGCTAATGTACCATATTATTGATGGACTACGTAATGAAATAAGAGAGACGTTAGGAACGTATGCCTGAGGTCAACTATACCAACTACAAACCCATCAAATTCAAGAGCTTATTCAAAGGGTAGAAAAAGAAGAAGGAGAATTGGCTAGATGGGAGAGTGTTGAAAAACATCAATGGGATCAAAATATTAACTTAGCAAAGGTCCATGATCATAACAAGGAGATATCAACAAATCTCAAGGTGGAAACATCATCTTTGCCAATACAATAATCGTTAGAAGAAGCTGAGGCAAAGATCAATCAGATGTTGGAATGGATGAATCAAAAGTGTGGAGAATTTATCAACAACATTGAAGATAGAGTTTTGACAGCCCAAGAAGCAAGAAAAAACAGTAGACATTCGGAGAAAAAGAACAAAAGGAATAAGTGCTCAATTGCCAATCATACATATGAATGCAACATATGCCTGTACGATCACCCCAAAGGTCAATGCCCAATACTGTTACATCTACATGAGCATTGGGGAAACATGTTACATCCAGGGTTCGTACAGAGATACTGTGTTTGATCACAGTGGCAACAATCCCAGTCTTGGGGGAATCCACCATTAGATTGGAGGCACCCTTCATATCTTCCGAATACAAATGCTTATCACGTTCAACACCCTGTTTCTTCAACCAGGCCACCATACTCTATCTCACCACAATAGTATTCTCCACAATACCATCAACCCATGCCTCCAACACAGCCACCACCTTGTGCACCTTACGTCCCTCCTAACTTTCAACATTCTCATCCATTCCCTCCTTCCACAATGCCACCAACTGTTCCTAAGGTGTTTGTACCACCGCAACCCACAAACAACACTTGTGCTGCTGCTACTAATAGTAGTGAAGAGCCTCCTCAACATCAAAGGCATCCTTTCTTTAAACACAGCTGTAGGAAGGGAAAACACAATTCAAAGGCCACTGCATCTTGCAACCCAGCACAAGTTCCACAATGTGGTGCACCCTTACCTTCGAACCCAATGTCTCGTGTAACTTCATCAGGGCCACCAACATACACTCCAACAACCATACAACCATGGGAGGAATCAGTCCAATCCTTGCATACCATATAACCATCCTAAACATCATAGTGGGTTAACTCGTTATCCAGGAACTACATCGTATGAAGTGCCCCACTGTGTTTATTATAAAGTGTGTGAAATCCAAGGTGATAAGTATGGACCAGCTTCAATATTTCCAATATGCAAGGATCCTCATTTCCCATTTATTAATCCTTGCCATACTCAACTATTTAGTTATGGGAGATATCCTCCATTTCAATGACAAGCAGGATTAATAAGTATTTTTCATTTTCTTTAATTTTTCAACTTTTTGTTTTTCAGTTTTTCTTTTTTCAACTTTTTGTTTTATCTTTTTGTGTGTTTATATTTTCATGTTTGTGTAAGTAATCTCGTCTACGAATAAAATACTCATGTGGATCATTGGTTGAGGTGTGTTTTATGTTATTAAGTCCTGAGTGGTCAATTATTTGGAACAATGAGCCCATTACAACCACTCATCCACTCTATAAATAAAGAGGTTCTATTCATGGGTATAGTGATATTCTTGAAATTTCTAAAAACTTAAAATTAATTTTGTGTCATTCTACCCAAAATGAAAAAGGATGGACCAAGAGCGGATGATTAGGGTGTGACATCAAGGGGACTTGTGGATTCTCTTTGCTGACATCTGTGGGAGTTATCATGCAATATGGTTGTACTAAGATCTTTGTAGATCTAATGAAAAATGGGAGTAAGAGTAATCAAAAAGGGCACTCAAAATTCAAAAGCTGTTCTAGGGGGTCCCACTAGAAAGACATGCACCCATGCCTGAAGGTTGGCAGCTTCTCTGGATTTAGTAAAGTGAAAAAAAAAAGAAGAAAGAGAAAAAGAAAAAGGAAGTGCCATAAAACAAAAATCACTCCTCCCTTGCACTAAACACCAAGTGATCATACACCTTGTTGTCATGGTACTCTCATAGTTGTTCACCATGGGATGAAGCAATGCAATGTCAGTAATTAGAAGGATGGACTTGGTCCTGATCTTGGAACGATGGGTTAATGACACCTTAATCATGCTTTTCACGCAGGATTCATTGTATGTCCCAATCTGTACGATCCTTTTCTATACTTCATCTCATCTCACTGTTCGTGTAATTGTAGTTCATGACCCATGTAACATAAAATTTTTATCTCATTCTGGTGATATTTATATGTGTGTGTTTTGTGGAATTAGTGCAGATTATATTTAACCCTTCTAGTGCCCACGGACACTTTAAGTGTGATTACACAAGGGCATAATAGGCTGAAACCTGCTTTGGGGAGGACCCACTTGTGTAATTTTTTTTAGTCTTCATTAATTCTCTAGCTAGAACACATAATTTCTTACCCTCAGCTTAATTTTTCATAATTTTCTTTCCCTTAATACCATCACATAGCCTTTTTCTCTACCATCCGAGGTCCTTATTGATAAATTCCATACCATCATAAATTTCATGCCTTCAAAACTAGTTGAATTACCTTGGAACCCTTTAACAATCGTTCAGATGTCCTTAGTTTATATTGTTTAATTTCAAAGAAATATTAAAAATTTGGTACATTCTCTAAGTGCCCTAACTTCAATGAAAATAAATATGCATGACCCCCCTATGCTAATCAACATTAATTGCAACTGTTCATGTAGGGGAAGTTTTTCAAATTTCTCTCTACAACATGCGATTGCGTGTCCCTTGCTTTCATATCCATAACTCGCTCACTAGTACTCCAATTTTCATTTCTTCTAAACCTACTTGACCCCAAAGTGTCAGCTTAGTCGTGGGGGAAGGGGCACATGCCGAATAGTGCATAAATTTTTTGAAATTCATCATCGCCCAAAGGAAATTATTAAGGGTAATTAGTTATAAAATAAAGAGTGGAATGTGTTAAAAATAATTTCATCCCCTTAGTTATACCAGAAAATTAAATTGGGAAGCCACCTAAGTCACAAGATCCATTATTACAATTTTCGGGCATGATCACACGCTATAACATAAGATCTTTAATTAAGGTAAGCAGTACGGTATAACTTGATTTCCTAAACAACCTTACTAATGCTTGAGTCATGTGATTGCAGATGGCTCCAAAATGTGCACAGCAGGAGGGTCCTGTTCAAGGTGGAACGAAATGATCTCAGAGAGGTGGAAGACAAGGCTTTTCCAGAAAACATGCAGAATAGGAGGAACAATCATTTAGAGTTCATAAAGAAGATCCTCCTAACATACGATCTGGGTAGGCAGAAGTAGGAGATATCCTCTCTGAAAGTGGTGCCTGGTACTTAATGGAAATGTCCCAATTTTGGCACAATAAAGAAGAAGGCACCATGGTCAAAAATTGTAGTGTGATTATTGACTTCTCGATTCAAGCCATTTTGGAAGTATTAAACCTTTTGAATACAGGGCCAAAGGTTGCTCAAAACCAGCTGGACACTTTCAGAACTAAGCAACTTAATAAACTATTAATAGAGAATAAAAGGGTGGCAAAAGAAAAAGAGAAGGTTGACTGGGCTACCTCTATCACACAAGTGCAAACTTACACACATGCCAAGGCACTCAAGGCCTTACCAGAGGAGAAACTCTAGGCCGTATTTCAATGCTATCAAATTCCCAAACCTGGAGCACAAGAAAAGGGAAAGAAACATATGGAGGAGTCATCATCACCAGGAACTACATGAGTTCCAAATTTTTGTAAATATTCTGTGTGTTGTGTCCTTTTTTTGTTTTCTTTCCACACTGCGGCATCATCCCATTTTTCCATCTAATAATCCCATACCTATCCACTGTGTAATCAATGTAGCTTGTTCTCACTTTAACTCGAGGACAAGTTTTCATTCAGTCGTGGGAGTATGATGAGACATGAAATTGCTCATATTGCTAGCGGTGGCGTTAAGGCACCCACGTTATATCATGGGTCGCGATATCTCATCTACCCGCGATATCGCCTATGCGATATCATAGTCAGCCGCAATTTCGATAAATAAGAGGCCGTTCTTCCTCATTTGACATCCTAGTTTTAGAGTAGCGAAGCTCTAGTAGTTTGATCCCTCCAGAGTTAGATTTTTTCCCGTGTCTGCCCGCAGTGTGGTGAATGTGATTGTACGGTGTCTTTATTCGAGTGTGCCGTACTTGGACACGCACATGACCGGCAATAAAGAT
>MNCI01020044.1:1547993-1564328 GCA_015680685.1 Gnetum montanum
TACCTAGGACCTACGCTTGGTAATCCCAATGGTAGTCGTGCACGAAGTCCAAGATGTGTACGGTTGATCAAGGAATCGGTTGCTCATTGCACTTAGGCTAGATTATAATTTCTTACCCTTTCCCTATTAGCTTATGTTAGTTAATATTATTTTCCATTGTCTCAGGAGTAGCATAGAATTAGGAACACATCATACACCTCACTCTGGACTAAACCATACGTGACATATGATAAATACTAGTCCAGGTGGGAAGACAACAAACTGCGACCTAAGGATAAATGTCTAGGTGCCACAACTAGTCCATCTACAGAGTTTGACCGGATCATGCATGAAAACACTCGTATTCGTATGGTTGAGCGTAGGGGTACCTCGCCGCTCATCAAAATTAATTATTTAATCTAATTAATAATAAGAAGATAAATTCTAAACTAGCCTAAGGATGATGAGTGTCTATTCTTAGCTTGTTGTACATGTCCTAAACACATGTATATACTACTAACATTACCAAGTGTTATGCTACTAGGCTAATCAAACAATAATGCTACTGGGATTACCAAGCAAACATGTGTTTATGCTTGAAATTGGTTGTGCCCATTTCATTGATTAATTAACATGAATAGAAATGTAAATATTAACTAAGTACATGAAAATAAAATTGTATTAAATGCAAATCTATTCTATTCTTAAGTGTCACAAGGAGTTCCAAGCATCTCATCTTTATTGCCAACACATCAAAGTGTTGACATACATTGATGCTCAAATAAGGATCTGTACAATCCTTGAAGTCCTATTGTGGGCACTTAGAAAATATTTCAACTCTGATGAAATAAAAATACAAGACCCTAGCTACTCTATTGAATTAATGATGTCATAAATGTAGTTGGTATGAGAATTTATATAGGCAAAGATAGATATTACATTGACACATCAACACATGCTTCAACAGGAATGTGTTGATGCATGCCCATTGATGGAACCTAATGTATGATTCATCACCTATCCTAGGTAATATTACTATGTCATCTATCCTTAATATTTTACATATATTAATGCTTTTCTTGAAGACTTGTCATCTCAATTAGAAGCTAATGAGGATAGAATATGAAATGCCATAACATTACATGGAGAAAGTCCTATAGTTTCTAATACTCACCTTGTTAGTATTCACATTAATTCATTGATCCCACTTGTCCAAGTTTCCAAGGGAGTCTTATTGTTATTTCTTTTCATCATGAATGCATTCTATTGCTTAACTATTACCATACCATTCTAAGAAGCTATTCAAACTTACTAATAACTAAAGCACTTAAATGGCATAGGGATTTTTCTCACATGTAATTACTTTCTTGGAGTAGATCTTCAAGGTTTTCATGGTGCAATTTGAATACAACATTAGTAGAGATGACATATTAGAGAAACAATTGGCCATAAAATGGGCTTCCAATGATCCTAACTCTAAGATCATCTCTAGATAAACTTTAGTGATGATGAAGCTCACTCATCTAATGCTTGATGATCAACTATTTGATAATTTCAAGGGATTTTTAATTATGACATCAAGAGAAAGCTAGTCTATTAGAATCTACTTAGTCTCCATAATTCCATCACTTTGGAAAGGAACATTAAAAAGATAATCATTGAACACAATGATCTAAAATGAATGAATTTTGATAATAATGCTAATAGGGTAGCTAAAAAGGAAAAAGTATCCCTGAACATGTGGTAAATGGTATCCTTGTTGAATTAAAACTCAATAGAATCATTGTCATATAATTAAGGAAATGAGAACATGAATGCAAAACATAATAATTCTCGGTAAAATTCCTTGAATAGGGGCTAGCAAAGGCAATCATCCAAAGATTGATCAAGTTTCTAATGACCTATACAAAAATATATAACATGTTACAAAGGAGAGGTACATAAATCCAAAAGAAGTCTTAGAGTAATTACATACTAGATTCAACTACTTCTAGACTCTGGTCATAGATCCATCTTATCATGTAGAGGGAGATCCTTCATTCCCAAGATGGTATAATTCTAATAAATTATGTTATTATCATGAGGTTATAAGTCATCATAAGGGCACTTATAATGCACTTAGGTTTAACCTGCTAGTTCCTGTAAAAAATGAGAAATAATTGCAACACTCTAGTTAAATATATCAATAGAGATATGTATATCTTCAATGATACCTTAAGTACAGATTCAAGGAGGATATCAACATTTTTTCTTAAATCCAAAGATAACTATCATGGAATCTCATTCATTATTCAAATAATATTCCCTTAAATAAATCCTTAGTTATCCTCTTATACTAAGCCTTCTAAACCCAAAAAATATTTTATAATTAATCTTCTCATAGATAGTTCCTCTACTCTTTATACCCAAAAAGTACAAAGATATCCATTCATCATAGATCTCATGTTGTACTATAATACTTCTTCTACTTATTAAAATTTCATGAGTGCTAATCCTTAATTACCACTAAGAAATAGGTTATTGTTTCCCACTCCATCTTACCTAGTTTATTTGTTTCCTACTCTAACTTATGTAGTGCCTTCTCAATTACATATCTTATCTCTATCTAGATCATAAAAACCACCAATTTTTTCCTACTCTCACACCTCTAATTCTTAACATCACCTAAGCATGAAAGGAGGAAATAGATAATAAGGAAAAAGAAAAGAATTAAGCCAATACAAAATTGAGAAAGAATATGGCATTCTAAGAATATTAAAATGCATCTATGCCCACTCTAATAACTAATTCAATCCCTCAATTGTCATTTATTTTTCTAGTACCTCTAACTCCTAAGGATTCAACATAAAAAAATTAGGCTTTGCCTTAGTTCACTACAATAGTAAATTCTAAAGGGATAAATATTGCTCTCTTTGATCTCATCTTCACCTTCAAGGAGCATCATTTGAATTTGGAAGATTTTCTAAAATTCATCATGGTGCTAGGAAATATCTAGCTTCATGCCCAAGTTATTTCCAAAATGTTGGATGTCCCATAGTATAAGGAAGATTGCCTAATGTTTGAAGGTGATAAAATTAAATCTAATACTATGAATAGTATTATGTAATATATTTCCATCTATATCACAATATGGATTAGTAAAAATTCATTACTACCACTAGTACACATGGATAATGCATCTAGATCTAATGTCATCTTATGGGATATCATCAAGTGTCTTAATCTTGAAAAATAGTTCATGTACTTTAACTCTCACTCTATTTTAATTTTATTTTTTAAAGCTAGAGTATAGATTAGAGATGTAATTAAATTACTTTTCTTGGTAAAAAGTTGCATTACTTTAGAGGTTGTATTTATAGTGATTAGAGACTCAACAAGCATTAACATTATCTTAAGTAGGCCCTATCTAGTTATCATTAAACTATTTTCTCACATATTTTCCAAGAGATATAATTTCCATAAAATAATAGGGAATTAATCATTCACGTTGATCCCAATGTCTCTAACATATTCTTTTAAGACATGCTAGAGGAAACTATGTATGTCTTCCAACCTATTACTATGAGTCAAACATCATCATCAAAAGCCATTGATGAGTTCAATGTTAACATTCCATGATCCTCTTTTGAATTCATAGATATAGATTTGTATGAAGTTGATATCATAGAATCTATTAAAAGTTTCAAGGCTTCTACCTATTTCCTAACTTTAAAAATCATCGCTAAGATGTCTCCTACTTTAGAATCATACCATATTTTCCTTATTATCTTCCTAGTTTTCATCTATGTAGTAGCTTATATATTAATTAGGTTACGTATGTTGATTTCCTTTATGTTACTTTGAATTAAGTTTTTTATTTTCTTTCTTTTATCCCTCTATCACTAGGTCTAAAATTCTAAACATTATTTTCATGTAATACTTTATTTTGTCTCATTTACATCTTAGTCGATGAAACTAAAAATCTAAAAATAGATAAAATGAAAAACCCCATAAAAAATATAAAAAATTAAGGATCATAGACATAAAAACTAGAAAAATCATAAAAACAATACTCTTTCTCATATATACTTTGTTTTCCTTTGTACATAACTTACATACTCTTTCAACCAAAATTTGTCTTTCCATAATTACATCAATGTTATGAACAAAAAGAAAAATGAAAAAAATACCTAAAATTTCTCCATGTTATAATCTTCCTCTTCATCACTACTTTCTAGCTTTACTAGATCATCATTTATCCTAACACTACTCCTTCTTTATCTTCTTCCCCATAGGTGCCACCTCTTCAACTTCTATGGTCCTTATCTCTCCTTCCTCTTTCTTTACTTCATTTATTTATCATTATTTTTTAATTCATATGAGAAATTTATTTCATAATCAATCCTAAGCCTAACAACCTTAATCTTGCTTATTTTCTACTCATTATTATCCTAACGATAATCATTTTGAGAACTCCATCTAAGCCTAATTGGGGGCATTCTAGATGGGGATGTATTATTATTTGTAGCAATACCATTCATCATCATGTAATTGTCATTTTCCATTTCATAGAAAGCTTGATTAATTTATTTTTATTAAAAATCTCAACAATGAAGTGTATTATCTAGTAAACTCATATGAGAATCAATAATCATATTCCATCGATCAAGCCTACATTAAGTGGTACTATACATGATGCTCCTAAAAGGGAAAAAGAAAGAAAGAAAAGAATCATCATAAGGTTTTTTCTAACCCTTATCTTCCATATCAATTTTTTTTTTCATTTATTTTACTTCTCTCCTTATCTTACTCTTCATCTTTCTATCTCTTATTTTTTACTTTTTATTATTATTCTTCTATATATCAATTATGCAATTTCATCATTTCCTCACCTTTCTTCTTATCTTATTCTACTGATTTTTTTTCTACATCAGCATATTATGATGAGAATATTTATAAGTGATTTGTCTAATGAAAGTGTTATAAGTTTTTTGAAATTTCAATCCATGTGAGGGTATGTTATGTTGGAGTAGGATAGGAAGGGAATCTATTAAATTATCAATCATTAGCATTATTAGAATGTGGGAAGTGGGCATACCTCACTTATGTGGCATAGCAACTCAACTTGTTATGTAGGTTAGATTCCTTATTTTTTTCTAGTTTATTACTTTCTTGATTTTTCAAACCTTTTCCTTTATCTTTCCTCTTTATATTTCTTCATTCATTCTTCAAATCATCTTCTTGTCTATGTCCCTACCTCTTATCAATACATTGATGAGGATTGAGTGGTTTTATTATATGTTAATCAAGTTGTGTTGAAAATTTAAGTGGGACAAGATGTGAACATTATCAATGACATTATTTTGGTTATTTTGTATGTATAACTTAGTCATGCTCCTTCATGTGACATAGAACCATTTAAATTAAATGTATATTTGTGATGTTCTAAAGTTTCTCCTCTCATCCCACTCCTTTTCTTCTATTTTTCTTGCTACATCATCAAACCATCATAGATTTTCTTCTTAATAAATCTTCCTTCAAGATCTCATTAGCATCCATCAAGAGGAGGTAATTTTGTAAGCACCTTTTTCAATGCTTTAGCAACTAGAAAAAGTGTGATTTGACATTAATACATCCACTTGGGATCGCAAATTTCCCTCCAAAACATCATACCTAACAATATTTTTGGCTTCTATAGGTTTTCAATAATGGACTCTAACCATGCCCTAGGGAACAAGCATTAGTTTCAATACTTCTACTAGCTTTAAAAGGTCTAAAATATTAAGTTTTACCTAGGTGATGCTAAATGATACTAATGTAGCATCAATATCACATGCACTTTTAAGATCAAAAGATGTACTTCTAAACCTAGTTTTCCTCATTGTATCTTTAATAATAATTTTTCATCATTCCTAAGGTGAAGAACACTAGTTTTGTTGATTTTGAAAATCTTGAAAGATATAGAGTGTCATGTTTCAACTCCATGATGCTCAAGTGATTCTGATGTAGTGTCAGTATCACCTACCATTATCATTTATGCATTATCATCCAATAACTTAACTTTGGATGATATTTTTAACCTCTTGTAGATCTTGATATCATTCATCATCATGTTTGCAATGTTGAATATTAGTTCAAATATCAATGATGATCCTTGGGATCCCAAATTGACAATTTAGAGTAAGAAATATTAACTTGTACCAATGTAGGTGATGCTAATGTAACATCATTATTACTTCTATATGGTACATACTTCACATTGCTAAGAATGGACTCTAATTTATCTAAATTAGAATTTGGGTATTTTTTAAAAATCATAAAAATATAAATAATAGTATCTAGCATCAATTTATGGATGATTTCTTAAGATCTTAGAGTACCTTATCTACTTTTAAAGATCATCAACATTAGGATCTATATCAAGTATGTCACTTACATGCTCCATAGTCATTTCAATGTCATTTATATTCTACAAGTTTAGTCCTGGCATCATCTTCATAGGTAATATACATGAGCATGATGATGGTGCATCAACATTATCAAGGCCAACATTTGCATCACCTATTGAGCATCAACATCATTACATCACCTGCTGGTGTCACCTATAGGACAACACTTAGAAATGACCTTATTTCAACTCCAAATGAGCTTCAAGCAATGCTGGTAGATCCTTTATTCATATGAGAATCCATAAGAGGTCAAATTCCATCATTCAATCCCTTTTTTTATTCATGAATAGAGTTCCAATTATCCATTTAAATTTATAATTTCTATCAAACACCATTTTACCTCTTAACCTTACCTAGAGGATAAACTTAGTTAATTTATTTAGGATTGCAGTTTTTCTTTTGGGAAGAAAAGCTCCAAAACCTTTCCCACATATTGATTTATCATTTAACATTTCATTTATACTTCATACTTATTATAAATCCATTAATATTAATTCTATATCACTTGTATTTAATCAACTTCATTACCAAGCATATCATCATCGATCTATACTCCTATCAATTCTAATCTTCGCTGATAGACTAAGATCATACTTAATTTGAGGTTTGGGCTACGTCATTTTATGATTGTTGATTTATCATGGATTATTTCATTCTAAAGATCATTTATAGCTAGGGATCATATATTAAAACATGTAATTCATGAAGATGTTCTTGTAGAGTCATGAGTGAGCAATTTTATAGAAACAAAGCATTCACAAATACTTGTTTCAGTCTATTATATAACATACATTTATTAATTCATGTATAAGATTGGACCTAATATTAGTTAAATATTAAAGGCAAGAAAGATAGAAAAGATATAAAAATTATTAAATGATCTTAATATGTTGTATACAATATAATAATTATTAACATTATATTAAAGTCACATGTCTGATTCCAATAATGATGTGTTAGCCTAATGGAAAGAGTCTTAATTTGGAAGATCTAGGTTATGGGTTTAATTATATTTGATAATAACAAGTTATAATATTATAATTTTAGTATCTTATGGATAAATATTGTTAAAACATGTTTCACGTTCTAATTTTCTATAGGTAACTCAAGTGATTAGCTCATTATCTTGTTATACAAAAGGTTTCAATTTTGAGTTACACTTGAGGAATTTTTATATTCCCCTATAATTTTTCTAAAGTATCATGTTCACTCTCTATCTTAGAATGTACTTATATTTATTCTTTTGGATTATAATTCCTTTCCAAATAGATAACTTGTAGCTAGTGATAAGTGGCTCAAGTAAGCTCATTATACTAGAAGGAATACTATCAATTAAGACATGTTTGTTGCGATGTGTTTCAAAGGATATAGTCAATTAAGGTGAATTTGATCCAATGTATCTCAACTAATATCATTAATTAATATGTGTTTGCAAATACTCACCTTAAACAAAAATTAAGATGTGTATTACGTAACATGATTCAAATATAAACATTATTAATTGGATTGTTTAACATGTATTATTAAAGACGTATCTCAAACATTACTTAAAATATTTGTGTGATGATGTATCTTTAGATCACTTGAGACACCTTTAAATATGCATCTCAAAAAAATTTGAAGTTACTATTTACACGTTACACTAAACAATAATTAAGATGAACCTTTCAATATAGCCTTAAATATTTAAGACAAAAATATAAAAGAGTAATGGATGTGTGATGTATAACATATGTTTAATAAAAAAATTTTAATGAAAAAGCTATACTCTTTTTAGATGTGCATAACACCCATGCCTCTAATATGCATATGGCTTTTAGCATTGTTTCAAGTATAAATTTAAACCATATATAGAATATTTTTAGAGACATATATTTAATCACATGCCTCTAACATTTTCGAAGACACATATAATAGTACATATCTTAAAGAATGGTTGAAGAATTTATTTAAATATATGATTCAAATGACATTAAAGGTATGCTTTTAAACACATACATCTTAAGCCTTTTAGGGTAACATGTAGGAGATACATGTTTGATATTTTTATGTATAATTTTAAGGTAGATATTAATCTTTGAGATGCCTTTAGATGTATCTTGAAAGACTTTGAATCATGTAGTATTATCTTGTTAAGAAAGAAGTTGTTAGTTCAAGTTATAATTAAGACATTATTGTATTTCTCTATAATTCTTTTAACGTATCAAGTTGGCTATTTTATTAGTATGTAATTATAATCAAATGATTTTGGATTCCTACATACTCTTTCAAAGGAACATCTTGAAGGATTCACAAGGTTAAAGAACCTTTCCATGTTGACAAACTCATAAAGTAAGTTACATTGTAATGGAAGAATTAACATTAGGATCTTTAATTATTAATTTTATTTATTAAATATGATGTAAGATTTATCAAAATAACATTGTCACATCATTGTTACATATCTATCTATGTTTCAATGAAACACTATTTCCATGAGTCTATGTTCATTAATCCTATGATTTTTTTGTTCTTTATAGCCACAAACAAAAACTCACAGAAGCTACATGAATAGATGAATGAAGCACATGTTAAAACTACATAGATTTAACTTGTATCTTTACCCTTCTAATTTTAGATATGTTTCTTTGATAATTTCATGATTAACTTACTAGTTTGCAAATACTTTAGCATGAAATTCAATTAATTTATCTTTAAATTTTTTGATACTAAAGGCTTGTTAAATGCATGCTCAATGATCAAGTAGAAAATTTTCATTCAATAATATTTATGTAAATGTGATCATTCATTTGTATATTAAAAATGAGATATCATTATCATAGAGCTAAAATTGAAAAATATAAAAATATTTAACAACAATATCAAATATCTAATTTATATCTAGTACACATAATAGACCATAGAATATGAACAATGTATTCTAATAAAGTAATATAAAACTAATATTTTTAAGTATAAATAAAAAATTTCAATTGGAAATTTATCTAAATTATTAAATCTATCACTAGTATCATGATGTCATTAATGAGGCATATTCTTAAGCATGTATTGATAAAACCATATTGAAAAATCTTACTCTATCTTTATGAAGCTTCATTCATTGGATAAGAGATGCGGGTTATAAATATTTCCTTCAAAATTATGTAAACCATTATGAGTTTATAATTAAAAATATTTTCATCTCCCCTCATGAAAGATAGTCCTTATTAGTAAATGAATGTAATGTTTGTTAAGACTTGGTTGTATGGAATTTGTATTTTATGTACCAACATAATCAATTATAAATTAACTTAGATGTTAATATTTGTCAACAAAATTTCTCATACATTTCATACTTTAACATCTATTTTATTATTTTACTATTTACATTTATATTTACATGCTTATTTCCATATAATTTTATTCATGCACATTAAATAATACTTAAATTTATTTAGTACATGTAATTTTACTTGGTCATATCAACAATAAGTTAAGGGTTTAGACATTTCATGGAAATTATATTTTATATTATTTTATTTTGTAATAGCCCATACTAACATTTCTAAACATGGTTATTTAAAATTTGAATACTTTCTTTATTAAGTAGTAGGCTTATCTAGCAATGATCTTTTGATGAGTTTCTTTCAAGTGTCAAATACTAAAACATAAATATATTAAAAATAAAATTTCAATATACAAAATTAGAGGAGTATGGAAGAAACTCGAAATAACAAAAAGAAAAGGCCCAATAATTATAGGTACAGATTTTCAGATTTTTATCCTTACAACAAATTCTTAAAAACCACCCATCTAGGGTAGGGAAAGGATTAGACCTTGTCCTTGTTTACAAGCATCCAAATCAATTTTCATTTCTTAATAAAGGTTTTCTATTAACAAAAATGAAAAACTAAAGAGAAAAACATTTAAGAACTTCATTGAAGCATAATTTGTTGGATGATATCATTTTGAACTCAGAATAGAAGAAAATTAGCTAGAGAACCTCTATGAAAAACTACATTACATTGAAACATCCAGATGCAATAAAAAATTAGAGGAAGAAAGCACCTCTAACTATGAAGGATAAATCCTTAATATTGAAAATTTTCACTAAATAAAAATTCATCTAATCTTAGTTAAAAACCATGTAAATACCTACTACACCATGCTCATGAGCTACGAGTAAGCGGACAAGTGAACAAATAATGAATGAATGTCTCTAATATGTTGTAGATAGAAGATCTTGGGTCATGAATACCTGAATGATAGAGTTAAATTCCAATAGATAAACATTGATAAAGAAAATACCACATAAGATATCTAATTTTTGAAGGATTAGTGGCATTTCATATCTTCTAAATTCAATGCTTCTATAACTACATATTGTGATTAACCTTCTACAGATAAATAAATATTGGCCAAATATTAGTATTAAAACTAGAATATATATAATCTTAGACTAATATAAAAAACATGATGGTCATTAATCTAATAAAAAAAATAATTATGAAAATATTAAAATTTTTATTTCTATCCAAACAATCTAAAAGATTAACAAATGTAGACTTTCAAGAAACATTAATTCCATAGAGACTTTGACACTTAGATTAAAGTAATCTAGTGATTATGCATGTGAAGAGATTAAAGGGAGGAAATTCCAAACTTATATCATGTACAGCAAAGGCATCAACACCTAATAGCCCATGGGTCATTATTAATGAAAGAACACCAAGGAGAAATCATATCAAGCTTAGAGGTAAAAAAATAATATTATTGAAATCTTAGAAATCATTAATAAAACTGTAAGTTTTTCAAATGTGATTATGTTAATAAAATCTAATATAGTAATACCTTTTGGAAAAAGTATGCAATTTAAAAAATGGGTATGTTTCCAGTAGTCACTACCTCTAGACTTACCTCTCTAAATGGGTTTATGAAAAAAAAGCTTCTGAGACATTCCATTAGATAAGCATTTAACCATAGACTTGGTAAATAAAACAATACCTTTCTTATAATAATTCGCTAATCATAATTTATCATCCTCTTTGTGAGAACTGAAAATATTCCAAGGAACATGATAAAATCATTTTCTTAAAAGGTTATGACTCCAAATATAATATCATAAAAGATAATGAAATTGATGATATGTAGAAATACTAGGGGTCCAACATGATGAATAAGATATATGAGCAGCTTGAAGGATATGCTTATAAAAAATATACTTACCTACCATTGAAAGCTTCTTCCCTTTTCACTTTATACATTTTTTTTTCATTTTTCTTCATTGTAACATCCCATAATGTTTTTAATGATCCAATAAAGAAAAATGAATGCCTACTAAGTTGAAAACATTTGAATTTTCTAGAAAATTCCAAGATTTATAGAGTCCATTCTTGAAACCTCTCATTGCAAAAACCAAATGATTTGAGCTAATTAATTTGAGAGCCTAAAATTCTACAATATTAATCAATATGATAAAAAATATGATATGTAAATCCTTTATCATTTTTTATAATAGAACATGAGTCTTTTGCAAAATAAAAATTTAATAAAGTTGGAACATTATTTTTAATAAAGATGAATGGTAGCAAATTATGTTCCTTGTCCTTCTATATAGCATAACATAAAGAATCTATGGCAAGAATTAAGAGATAAGAACAAGAGCATAACCTCACCTAATTGAGCATTCAAATTGAAACTATTAGTAATACCAACATTTGTAGCCACAAGTGCATTAGAATTTGCAAAATGTTCTTCACCATTCTAATAAATTTATCTTTAAATTCATATTTCGGAAGAAAGAAAATAATAAAATATCATTCAATTATACCATATGCTTTAGCATAATCAAGCTTTTAAAAAATATGTCCTAATTGGAATCCTAAGTCCATTGCATACCCTTCCAAGCTACAACAACAATGTCTAGAATTTATCTATCTTTGACAAAGCTAATTTGCATTGGAGTAATTAACTAAGGAATAATTGGTTTTAATATTTTAGTAATATATTTAGGAAAAATTTTATTAAAAAATTGAAAAGAGTAATAGGATATTAATTACCAATGTGGAAAAAATTACCTTGCTTTGTGATGAGTTTGATGACTCTTCGATTTAGCTCTTAACCAAGAGAATATTGTTTATTGGTTTGTAAAAAAACATAATAAAGGTTCATACCAACAACATCTGAATGAATTTTAAAAAATTCAATGTGAATTTCATCAAGCCCTAAATATTTATTAAAGGATAAACTAAATACTACATCTTTAATTTTAGTAAGAAAGATATCTTATTTAAAAAGATGGTTGTGACTGTATTGATAGAAAAATTTGATGTTGGAAATCAAATAGGTTTGCATGGAATAGTTTTATCTCAAGATCCATGGGCCTCAAGAAGTATTTGAGATACCTTAAGTTTTCTTGTTGATCACGTAATGACTTAGAAGTATATTATAGAGATAAGACATAAGAATGAACAAGAAAATGAGTGAACAATAGATCAAATGTTGGATTCATCAGAAAATAGAGAGATGTTATGAAAATAACAAGAAATATGTGGCCAAAAAAACTGAAAAATTTATATTAATACTGAAAAATGCTATAAAACATAGGTTTAGAAGGTATATATCAATTGGCTTTCAAAACCAAAGAATATGAAAATCCTTGATATCTCTCCATAATTGCCATTGAAGATATAATGCATTGGTAGGTATGGTGTGTTCTATAGCTAACCTAAATAGTTTTATCTTAATCAATCTACTTTTGGGTGATGGCTGTAATATGTTTTTTTTACTCAAAATGTTCAACACTAGGGAAGAAGGCTTCAAAAGGTCTCAAAAGTCTCTCTAAGTTAATAAGTCTTGTATGTGCCAAAAGGTGCAGAACATGGGGTTGATTCTTGCTTACATAGGTTATGATTTGTTGTATCTTCATTGATTTGGTTTTGGTAAGTTTATTGAGTATATAAACAACATTTTTGACCATTTTCACTAGCTAGAAAGTATAGCATTTTTTTCATGCACACTGAGTTTGATAGGTGCAACATTTTTTACTTTTAGTACCAGAATTGGTAACGTTTCCTACCATATGAACTTAACAACAATGGTGTAATGAAATTCATAGTGTTTTTGACATTTTTTTGGGATGAATTACATCTTACATGTTAAGAAAACCTTATAATGTTAACAAAATAAGGTTACATAGTGAATTTTTTGAAAAGAAATCAAAGAACTTATTTTTGCTCTTGAATTTAATTAAAATTACAATTAAAACTTGGCCATAAGGATTTCATGCTTAATTCAAGTTTCTTTAAGCTATTTCATTGGTTTCTATTTATTGCTATGTTGAGGATTGACCTAGAAGACATCAATAAAGAATGTGAAACACTACTGCAAGTTCATCACTAATGCTTCTCTCTCCATACCTAATTCTATAGTCATTGAATCATGCCAAGGAGTACTCATGATGGTGAAGTAAGATTAAGATGAAATAATGAAAATTTAAAGTAAGATATTACATTTACATATGTGTTTAGAGATGACTAAATAGGCTAACAAAGAATTACAAATGTTTTAACATCATCATTATGAAATAGTAATGTGCTCATTTATTGATGAGGACTTCGTGATTCATGCTTGTGATATTGGTTATATGTGCTTAGATTTGAAGAAACTAGTACTTCAGTATTGGCTATTTTTTTACTTGATTGTTTTTAAGACATTAGTTTATTTTATGATACTTTGGCCTCTTGTATTTCTTAGCATTTCTTCCTTTTTTTGTGGTAGTGAAATATTCTTTGGGTTTCAATGCTAGGGATGAACTTTGATCATGATTGCATTGAATGAAGCATCATGAAACTCATCAAACTAATTGATAAAGTTTGTTTTAGTAGATGTAACATGGCCATGATAATGCATGTCAAACATAGGTTTTCATCACTAGTAAGATAAGGCTAAAATGGTTATGCGGGTATGGCTTAGAAAGAATAGTAGAAATGATATGAGATAAAAATTGTCAAGATGGTTAAACATGCTAACTAAATATCATCTGTTGATATCATGTGATGATTCACTGTTATGATGAATCACACCTTTGAGATGACTCCAAGGTCATCCTACAAACAAAAATTAAAGAGAATAAGAAAACAAATCAAAGAATCTAACATGAGATAATAAGAAAATATTAACCATCATAAGACATAATTAGTGGATCTTGAGAACATTATATTTTGCTTTGCATATTTGTGCAAAAGTTAGTGTTTTGAGACCAAGAACAGAATTTTCATGTAGGCTCACTTGTCAAAGCTACAAGATCCATCATGATCATGTATCTATTTAGATCTATAAACAAAGGCTAATAAAGACTAAAAGAAAATGGGTCAACATTAGATATAACAAGGTTTAATATAGGAATAGTTTACTAGGTTGACTAACTCATTTCCATCAAGACTAACTATCTTTAAGGCTCCATTTCAATAGGATTTTGATGACCAATAAAGGTTGTTCCCAATTAGATGAGAACTTATTTGCATATTTGCAAACAGCCATAAGCAAAAGGTCTGCTTCCTTAACTTTCTATCTACTTGGATCATGATGATAGTATTTTATTTGCTTGTCTTGGTATCATTTGATGTGAACAAGCATTTGTATTCATTACTCTTCTACCAAATCTAGGTCAATAATATGCATCTCATTATTCTACTCATCATTGATGTAGTTAGATAGGCCTCTCCTTAAATATGAAGCTTGTAATACAAGAGGCAAAGTAGTTTCATATCCATAAACCATGGTATATGGTGTGATACGAGTTATCATTTGGAATGTTATTCTATAGACCCATAATGCATACCAAAGTTGTACATGCCATCTACGTTTGCTATTTTTTTAATATTTTTTATAAGATTAATGATAATTTTGTTGCTAGCTTCAACTTGCTCATTTATTTGTGGATAGTAAGAAAAAGAGAAAGAATGTTTGATGTGTAATTTTTTATAAAAGGATTGTCTTTTATTAGTACTAAATTATGGCATGTTATTCGTAACAATGAATAGAGGTAGGCCAAAACATTATGCTATATTGTCTAGGATGAATCAACAAACCTATTGTAAAGTTATTTTCCTTAAAGAAATGGCTTCAATCCATTTCATGAAATACTTGATTTTAGTGTTAATAAAGTTGTGTCTTGCAAAGGATTTAGGCATTATAGGTCCAATGATATCAATTCATCATCATTGAAATGACCATGTGATTTGAGTACTGTGTAACTTAGTTGGTAGGATGTGTATAAGGTTGTTGTGTCATTGATAAATATTACAAGTATTTGTAGTTTGTATTTAGTCATTTTTGGTATAAGGCTAGTAGTACCCTAGGCATCTAATCTTAACAATCATGGATCTAGGTCCTATATTGCCTCCACATATGCCATGGTGTACCTATCGTAGGATTATATGGGCTTCTACTTTGCTTAAGCAATCTAACAATACATCATAATAGAACTTTCAACATAATGTGTTATCAGCCACAATGATAGATTGTTTGTATCATTTACATAAAACATCCTTTTGAGAAAAAGTAAGGTTCTATGGAGGTTGACCATGAATGAGGTAGAAATTGATGTCATTGTACCATTTAGGTTGAGAGACATTGTCTATAGTTGTTGGCGACCGTTTGGGATGCGACTGCCAACGAGTGTCCTCGAATAGGATTTAGGTGCCTGCTAGTCTCTGGCAACACCAAGGCCCAGATACCTCCAAATAAACTCAATAGTTAATGTGAGTATGTGTGTGTGCTGTTGCGGCGTGCGGTTGTGAGAAATGTAACGATTGCGTTGTATGTAAACTACAAATGACTTACTTTAAATAGATTCAGCCAACTTTGCCAAGTACTGTGAGTTGTTGAAAATTTCCTATTTTGTTCAACTGCCTAGTCTACGTGGTCCTTATAATACCTACTTGTA
>MNCI01020044.1:1564519-1628200 GCA_015680685.1 Gnetum montanum
TGCGTAAACTACCACGTACGAGACTCCATTTTGACTAGATAATAGATGTCAACGATTTCATTCAAAAAAAACCTTTAAAATACTTAACAATTTCTGATTGAAATACCACAAGAATTTACTTTAAAGATAAAAGGAAGCTATTCTGGTCCCATCAACATACCAAAGATTTTCTGAACCCTCTCGACTACTGAATTGTTCAACGGCGTGACTACAAACAGAGGCTCTCTTACAACAATCCCAATAACAGTTTCCATACATTGCATAATAACGAAATTTACTACTAAAATGATCTTAAGGCTTTTAAACACAAGCGTTTCTATGGAAAAATTTTAATAGAAATTTCTATCGAGCAACAAGAACAACAAGAGCAATCTAAAAATACCAAAATTACTTGCCAAGGATGATACTATCTAAACCACTAGCTAAACAATTTAAACAAAACAAAAAATGAAATGCATAACTCACAGGACCATGAAAAAGAGACTGAAATCTTTATTCTAGCAAGCCATCTTGCAAGCAATCTTCTTTACAAATCTTCCAAGATCCTAAGTGTGATGTGTGAGACCCAATATGATGATGTGTGAGACCCCTTCAATATGATGTTCCCCTTCCCCCTGAAGCCTTTTTATAGGGTTCAAAGGTAGGTAGGGAAGTTACATATTCAAAAATATCTCACCTAACTTCTCTCCCAAGTAACCTGGCCAACCAATTAGGAGATTACTTGCCCAACAAGTTAGGAGGTTACTTGCCCAACAAGTTAGGTAAGTTACAACAACTTTGGGTGGTTTCAACCACCAAAGAGATAAAAATGCTACATCTATCAAGTGTCCAGTTCATGAATGACATTGGGTAAATATCCCATGAATTTTTTCTTTGAATATAATTTAATATATAGGTATACCATATTTGAATACCAAGATACCAAATTATATATTCAAACGAATATAATCGAACATAAAATTGATTTAGGGATGGCAGATGAAAGAAAATATACTTTTATAAGGAAAATATATTTTTCCAAAGTTAACCTAGAGATATCATGGAGGATGTCGTATGTAGTTAAACCAATCTGCCCGATAGCTTCTCCTGTGTGCAGCCCCTCTTAGTAGTTTATGCTTCACTTCCGCCACACTTGTCTCGCCCACGATCATTGATGATGGAATCGATTTACCTAGTGAAATGGCTTGGAAGTGCACCTTGCTTGTACAGGCAACAGCCACACAGACGATCATGCCCATTGATTTTTCTTGCACAGGCTATTTTCTATTTAGAAATATTTGTGAAGGGGATGCTTTATCGTTTGGCTAGCATGTCGAATTTCCCCGATGAACTTCTGCAACACGCGGCCACACCTTTCAAAAATATTGCAGTAGTTTCATAATTTAGTTGGATCAGGGCACGGTATCATTGTTCATTTTTTTGGGTTAAATTTGTCTTTACGGTAGGGTTTGTCGATAATGGGGGTTTTGCAGACGGCAACGGCCACGGTGAAGATGGACATGATAGTGGTGCTGGAATGCCAACAAATTTCTTGTTCTCCAATTACGGCAGTTGACATCTGTGTAGGTTTAGTTAAAAACAGAAATTTAAATCCAAAAATTGGCTATACTATGCATTCAATAAATATGATTTTAATAGAATATCTAGATGTAAACCTAGTAAGGAAATATGGAAAAACTTAGAGACTACTTATGATGGCACATCTATAGTTAAAGAATTAGACCTCTTAATATAGGAAAGTGAATATGAGAAGCTTAGAATAAACAAAGGAGAAAAGATTAAGGATTACTTCTCTAGGTAAAATGATCTTATCATAGTAATTAGATAGATGGTCAAGGAATTGTCAAAAATTGATGTAATTATAAAAATGATTAAAATTTTACTACACAAGTTTAGGCCCAAGGTCACTACTATGGAAGAAATTAGAGACTTTTTGGTGCTAAAACTTGAGGAGCTTCAAAGTGCTCTAAGTGCTTATGAGTTGAATCTCATAAGTGAAGGAGGAAAAAGGAAAATCCTATCATCCTAAAATTAGCATCAAAATAAAATGAGACAATTGAACAAGAAAAGAATAGTAAAGACAAAATAGCTCTTTTATCAAGAAGAGTTTAATGACTTCTTACAAGAAAAGGGAGAATCTTCAACCAACTAGACCCTAATCAATCCAAAGATAAAGAGAAATATAAAAATTTTGCAAATTCAAATTTTGATGCATTTTCCATAGAATGTTGTGCATGTAGAGGAAGAGGCCACATGGCCTCTGAATGTCCTAGTACTAACAGGATACAATGCAGAGATAAAAATAAAGCTGATTTGTAAAAGAAAAACTTCTACACTAGCTGGAACAATGGAGAACAAATTAAGGAAGGGTTCGAAACACCACTAATTTTGGCCTAACACTTTGAAATAAGAACAACACAGAGCCTCTTGAGATTTTGGGAGATAAACATTTGACTAAGGTATGTAACTCATGCTGAGGTCAAGCTGGCAACGTGAGTACATCTCTCTTGTTGTACATTATCATTTTCATTGTAAATTTTCACATTTTTTGAGCTGTTCAAGCTCTTACACTCTAAATTGTATGTGCTTCCATGAGCATAAGCTAGCTTGAGTAAGCTAACACATGCTATAAGATATAGTAGCCTACCCACACGTGTCCAACTCACACACAGCTATCCATCAGACACGTGTCACATGATCCATTTTCCCCTCATCTCTCAGTCGTTGATTCCATCTATGAATTCCACACCTAAGCCTAGCCAAACCTTATAAATACCCTATCAATTCACATAAATAGGGTTGGCAATTTTGAAGGTTGACAGCTTAGAAAACATAGACCAACAATCCTTGGAGGCTCAAGCGCACTTGACTCCTAGCATCCAAGCACTTCTGAAATACATCACCCTAGGGCTTGGCACTTAACTTCCCATCCACACATGCAGCTACGCTTTGACTGGTGCACATCATTTCTAAGAAATACAATATAGTTCATTTTGACTTCCATTATATTATTTACTCTATTTTACATTCAGTATACATTTTTTTTGCAATATTATTCTATGTACGATTTGTTTACATTCTATGCATCACTATTACATTTTGAACATTAGTTATGATAACCCCAGTGAAAGCCATAGCTTACGTTCAGGGAAGTCCTTAGTTGATTTCTGTGTAGATCATCCAAGGCACTCTACCTTCATTTTCTTTTCTAGCTTGCCCTCATGCAAAGGTAGGGTCAGCTGTACCCATCCAGTGATCCCTCGGTGTTTACTTTTTTCCCTTCTAGCCTTACACCGATGATTTCAGTCAGTAGAGTAAATTGGTGCTAGAAGGAGGGCCTGACTTGTTTACTATCCTATCAGAATGTTTATCACACTACCTATTAAACACTAAAGCGATCAAGTGCTAGAACTAAAGCTTAGCTTGTATAGCTTACACATGCCCAGCTTGACTTACTCACGCTAAACCCAATCGCTCACACTCAGCTTATCCACGCTAGACACGCTTAGCTTACTCACGCTGAAGTTACTCACAATGAGACCAGTCACTCACACTGAGGTTACTCATGCTAAGACTAGTCACTCACGTTGAGAATACTCTCATGCTAAGGTTATTCATGTAGAGCCTAGTCACTCATGATCAGCTTGTTAAGCTAGCTTACTCACACTCTAGCTTTCTTACGCTCTGATAACTCAAGTTGGGTTGTAACTCACGCTCTGCTTCCTATAGTAACCTTATGCTGATATAGTGTTTTGCAGTTTCTATAGTGCTCACATTGGGTTCTAACTCATGCTCATGTTGTGTACACATACTGCCATACTCACGCTCCTCTTGCTACAGTAACCTTATGCTGCTACAATGTTTTTCGGTTACTACAGTGCTCATGCTGGGTTCTAACTCATGCTCATACTATATACACACGCTGCCATACTCACGCTCTATTTACTACAGTAACCTTATGTTTCTATAGTGTTTTGCGGTTGCTACAATGCTCATGCTAGGTTCTAACTCACACTCACGCTGTGTACACATGCTACCATACTCACACTCCACTTGCTACAGTAACCTTACACTGCTATAGTGTTTTGTGGTTTCTACAATGCTCACAATGCTACAGTGCCACTACAGTACTATTACAATACCTCTACAGTGTTTTTTCAAGAAAAACACACAAAACACATCCTTTTCAAAGTTGAATTCACTGCAATTCGCACCTAACTTCAAGCCCGTCTAAGTATTGACTGTCGCCAACATGGATCACCTTGTCCAATACATACAATACACACAACACAATGATTCCAAGATGACTTCCTCTTACCTGATATCGCCATCCAAGTATGAGTACGAGTTCATGGACCTGCCCAAACCTGACAGCCCTTGGGACATTTCCTTCTTACAACAATAAGAGCACTTGGAGCACACGCCCAAGGTATTCGCTTCTCAATCTACACACACTGGGGCCCAGTCCCAAACAATCCACACACCTTGTACATACGATGGGGCCTAGCCCCAAGCAACAAAAGTACCTTATTCCTACGCTAGGGCCATGCCCCAACCTCCCCAACATCAACCCAACATTTATGCAAGCACCACATGTGCCATGCCTATTTCACCAGTGCCTCAGGCACCTACTCATAATCCATCTGGAATGATGTTAAACTATCCATGACCTAATATGACCTTAAACTACCCACACATGTCTGATATGATGTTAAAATATCAACAACCATCTTCCATGACATTAAACTTGCAAAGCCCACAATCAGTGATCCAACCCTTCACCGCACAACCTACACAAGTCCAATTAACACAACCGACTGGTGAATCTATAAGTTGGGAACAAGTGTCCCAACTAATTCAAACTCTAATGAAAGAAATCAACTAGCTTAAGGCTACCTCCTCAGACACATCCAAGGTGGTGGACTTTTACCGTGATGATTTGATCTGTTCTACGGTCCCACCCCTTACACTACCCATGGACTATTCATTGCCACATCTGACAAAATACAATGGTCATAGTGACCCCAATACACATATCATCACATTCCACATAGAAGCCATCACATTTCACTCTTGGCCACATGCCATTATATGCCTCTTTCCCTTGTCGCTCGTTGGCAAAGCTCTAGAATGATATTGTGCCCTACCCCAAGCTTCCATTGCATCCCTTGAGGACCTCATACACTAGTTTGTGACATGCTTTAGATACAACATTAGACTTGAAGTGACAATCAACAAGCTCCTCCATGTCAGACAAGGACCCCTAGAGCTCATACTACCCTTCCTCTAGTGATGGAGTGCCATAGCCAATGAAATGCATGAGTCGATAGAAGAGACACATCTCTTGGCAATCTTCAAGGGTGCAGTCAATGACTTCATCAAGTCCAAACTACTCTACTAGGCCCCAAAATCTCTTACCTAGGCCTTTGACCAAGCAAGGGGCATCAAAGAGGTAGCAAGAGCAAGAAATGACCTAGCTTATGTGGCCTACAAAAAAAACATGCTCGCAAGAAAAACATAATAGTAGCAACAGTGGCCACAAGCACAAAAGCAACCAACTGGGGCCCAACAACTAAGGAACCCAAAGCCCCAACTAACAAAACTACCAAATTTGATGCCAAATCACCTACATCAGCAGGGGCCACTCCAAGGTCCAACTTTTAGTGCAAGGGTCACTCAAAGTATACACCACCACCAATGCAACCCTTTGAACTACTAGAGCAACTCTTGAAAGCCAAGAAAATCCAACACAAACATTTATCAGTGATTAACCATCAAAAACATGATAGGTACTGTGAACTACTAAGGAACCTCACATTAGTGGTACCAAATGAGCCCTCGGTCCCACAACATTTTAAATTAGACGACCATACATTGGTTGGTCACAGTACAGACAATTGTTGTGCTTTGCAAGATGACTTGCAGAGAATGATAGAACGAAGCCAACTAGTGATCGACATGGAGAGTCAATCCAACATAGACGATGCCTCCTATGTCATAAACTCAATTAGCATAGGTGACAAGCCCAAACCTTTGCAACAACGTTTTGTGATCTTTGTGCCTCCTAAAAAGGCAAAGGTTCCCATAGCCTCCACAAGCAAGAGGCCTCCCTTTGTTTTCAAAGTGCCACCTCGAGTACCCACAACATCTTTTGTGGTCAAGGTTCCACAGAAATCGTCCGCTAAGATGTTAAACTGGCATGACATAGCAACAATAATCACTAAGAAACCTTTTGTCATCAAGGTGCCACAACAAGTTAGTCACACAAAAACTTCTAAAACAACTCCTAAGCCACCCTTTATCATAAGGGTACCACAATGTGGTGGCCCCTAACCTACACAAAGCCCAATAGTGGGCAACATCTCGATCCCTCCTCCCTCAAGGGTTGACCCCACTAGCAACCCAGGTAGGCCCACCAAATGGAAATTCAAGAAGGTAAATGAGCACCTTGCAACCTCCATGGCCAAAGAAAAGGCCACAACTAGCAAGAAACAACCAAGCACTGGGGCCCCTACCCCCAAGCAGGCCAAGCAAACCAAGCCCAAGTCCCCTTCCTGAGAAATCTATCTTTCAAGCCACATGGAGGATATCAAGGTCAACACAATAGCTAATGACAAGGACTTTGTAGCTACAATAACCCAGGTGAAGCAAAAGCTCAAGCCGAACAACACAATGTTGAGCTTGTACAACCTAGTCATGAATTCATCTGTTCACTGCCAAGTATTGGCCAAGATCTTGGCCTCCATTCCTATTATGGAGGAAATCCATACAAATGAGGCATCCATCTATACAACAATGATGCCCCCTACACCACAAGAATTAGGTTTGACAACCCTTATCTTTTGCAATGATGCAGTCAAAGTCAACCCCAAACGATGGAGGTCACTACAGCTCCACTATCCATTAGCATTAGTGTTGGATAGTGTACCATCCGCAGAGTACATGTCGATGATGGTGCAGCAATAAACATAGTCATGTACTCCATCATTGACAAGCTAGGTCTGGTAGATGAAATTAGGCCAACCAAAACCACGTGTCTAAAATCCTTCAATAAATCATGTGTCATAGTCAAGGGTATAATCAACTTAGCCTTTGTAGTGGGAGAGAAATTCCCCACTAGTGTAGATTTCACAGTGATAGAGGAGATGCTAGGCTTCAACATGATTCTAGGTAGGCCTTGGCTAGTCCAACTAAGGGCCATCTCCTCTCCCATCCACCAAGAAATCCACCTTCCATATGAAGGTGGTCAGGTTATCATCCATGGTGATAATGCTCCCTATTCGAGTATCCACGACATAGACATGGTACATGTTTTAGAAGAATAGTTTCTTGGTGGTACACCTATAACAATCAATGTAGCACCTAAGGCTAACACACCCAAATGATTGGTTGAAGCCAATAGCTTCCTAGAGGATCCTAAGCCTTGTATACTCCCTAATCCATGCTCGGTTAGGAAGCAACTACATGACCAAGACTTTCCCTTGGCCAAAAATGTGTGGGCATCTACCTACCCTTTGCCTCCACTTGCCATGCATTTTTGAATTTCATTTACATCACACTAGCCTATGCATTTACATTTTTTCCACTCAGATCACGCATTTTTCTTTATTTATACATTCGTCAACTTAGTTTACACATTGCATTTGAAAAAAATAAAACTATAAAAAGATATGGTTCAAAAAGGCTTTAAACTAGCTACAGCCTGGTGTAGCAATCAAAAACATCGATGGTTGGAAGAACGCCAAGGTCAGCAGACACAACAGTTCCAACCCCATGCCTGCAGGAGGGTAGTGCTAGGTGTGTGTGAACACAAGGTGCCTTGAATGGTCTGGTCAATCAGATAGGGACTTACATTTGGGTCAATATAGCCTTTTGCAAGATAAACAGTACAAGTTTTGAGATGGTGCTTATGGGTAATTACAGTGAGAAATGAAAGTGACTAAAAAAAATGCAACAACGATGCGAAATAATGAATAAACGTAAGTGCAACAATGATATGAGACGATGCTTGAAGGTAAGAAAAATAGAAATAATACAAGGACGAAAAACAGTAAATAAGAAATAACATAAGATACAGTTAGGAACATGCACCACTTCAGAGCTACAAATCTATTCGGTTAGGGAGTGGCACAATTGGCTGCATGATGTGAAGGAGTGCAGAATGTCCCGAGAGTGACCAAAGTATGTCGGGAAATAGGAAATAGCTGTGCACTTGGGCACAGAATTCACATATATACAATGTGGGTGGGATCCTACCAAGGTGGTAGAACAAGGCCATGGGATTTATGGCAACCGAGAGAGGTTCTTTTTATAGATTCTTGGCCTCTCTTTTCCTTTTCCTTATTGTAAGATTGCAAGTATTTCTCTTTTTTTGTTTCATTCAAGGAGAATCCCCTTTTCCTTTTCTTTCTTTTTGTGGGGCCCCTTTCTATGCTACTTGATAGACTATTTATAGAGCTAAAGGTAAGCCAAGGTGACCATTTGAATACTGCGTTGTTGCAGACTTTCACCAACTTGCTGGTGTTACTCGAGCCATTTGTGACCGTTGAGCTTGCAAGACCGTTGTGACACAAGCAATAACTGCGATCCTACTACGTCACGACTACACTGCCAGCTCCTAGAGGCATGTGCCAATGGTCCAATTAAGGTGGAGTGCATTGATGTCACACGGCCACCTACCTGTTGCACTGTCTTTTGTGACATGGCTTGCTTATCGTGGTGTAACACCTTGCCACGTGTCTTGTCGTACACCACATACTTGGTACATGATGCTACGATACATAGCGTAGTGTAGTGTAGCATAGTGACTGGGACAGTTTTGCTGATTTTCAGCCTATTCTTCCATGATGCAAGTTCTACAGACTTTGCTAATTTTACCTTTCGAACCACCTTCAATTTCTTTTCGTAGGATTACTACGCCTTGCTGCGCCATGTAGCTCAGTGTAGCGTAGTAGCAGACATCGTCTGCCGCTTCCTGGTGAAAAGAAACATCACTACAGAACTTGAGATTGGATGAGGGAGGTGAGTAATGAAATTGTTGCTATGCTACACCATATGTCATTGCGTAGCGTAACATCTCATTCCGCCATTTTTTCCTGAGGCTTGCTATGCTACACATCGTAGCGTAGTAGGATTTGTGACTTAGAAAACTTGCTGAACTACTTCTCTCGTGCACCTAGACTATTGTCATTAATTTTGGATAGCATTCCTGAGTAGGCTACTGGCTGTTCAGAGTACTTTGACGGGCAGGCGAGTTGATACGGAACTCGCCCATGCCTAAAGTAGAAAATTTACTGAACTAGCCATCCTAGACTTAGAACATTCTTTTCCCGATGGACTGTGGTCGTGCTATGCAGATTGCAAGAGCCTGGTAAAGCCAAGATGATCCCACATTTTCTTTTAGGGTGTTTCATTTGCCCCTCTTTGTTAACATCTAGAGAATAGATTCGAAGGACGTCGACAAAGAATATGAAACACCACCGTAAGCGAAATGCTGAGGCTATCGCTTGGTGAGTACTGAGTCGTTGTTTGGCTATGCTCGAGGGTGCTACATTGGTGCTGCAAAGGTTAAGGAAGACAGTAGAGATGATGTTTAGTTGGGTCCCTTGTCAGAGTGCTCTGAGGGGCTCACTTGCATTTTCATCTTTGATTGTCATTGTTCTTCAACCTCTCGCAGGCGGGTGTACCCTCTGTAGGATGAGCTGTATTACATCCACAGATGGTCTTGACCTACCTATCGAAGCCTTCTGCAAGGCAAGCTATGTTACGCACATGCCAGCATTTGCACCCTCCAACAACCATGTCAGTTAAGGCACTCACTTTACGATGTTGTAGCCTTTACTGCTGTAGAGGGATGCGTCTATGGGGACAATGTTTTGCGGGTTGCTAGCATTATTGTTACCCTTGGTCACCATCACTGGTGTGAGATGCCCGAAGCAGGGAGGCTAGCAGCGGTCTTGGCAGCACTTCCAGTGGAGGGAGCTATTCCCTAGGGCACTGGGGAAACAGATGTAGTGGGATCCCCACCAAAGGCATGCATGCTAAGTTCAGCTATGGGATCAGCTACCACATAGCCGAACACTGTGCGAGCCACAAGTTTGACGGGGAAAAAAAGTGTAACAATATTGTGGCTAGGCCACAATACTATTAACACCTCAGAAGCAGGAATGGGCTTGGGAGCTACCATCTAGGTGGTGGCCTACAGTGACGGTAGGTTCGGAGGGCCTGTGTGACATCGTACGACATCTTCGAAGGGTTAGCATGACACTGGAAATGTTAGCGTGCACGCCGCAGACCATGTTTTCCTTGCTTCGGGAGTTGCATCCTAGAGCGGCGATGTCCCACCGATGTGCCACTATCATGCTCCTTTATCTGACGTATATTTCATGATGATGCATGTTGAGGATGTGACATGAACCCATTTTAAGGTCTTGGTAGATCTGGTGCCGGTTTAGGGTCCCAGTGGACCACTGTGTTGGTTTGAGGTCCCAGTGGACCGTACATGCTAGTTTTACATCGTGGTAGACACGTGATGTAGTTTATAGTCATAGTGGACTAACAGTGCTAGTTTTATGTTGTGGCAGATGCGCAATGCCATTTTATTGTCATAGTGGACTAATAGTGCCAGTTTTATGTCGTGGTAGACTATTGCAGCCAGTTTATCGTCATAGCGGATGCTATTTGGTGCTGCTAGTTTATCATCATTGTAGAAGCTAACCGGCGTGGCTACCAGTTTATCGTCATAGTGGATGGTGGAGTGTGTTGTCATTGCACCCTAGACATAGTATGGCTTGAGGTACATGTGGTTCACCGGGTCCATGTCCACCAGTTTAAAAGGTCCATTCCCGAAGGGTTTAGCGACCACGTAATGACCTTCCCAGTTGGTTAAGAATTTACTCGCATGCTCACGGACAACCTTGAGGATGAGATCTCCCTTTTGTACTAGCTGTCGATGCTGCTCTACGTGGTGCTTTTGTCATTGTCTGTCCTGATAGTGCTCGATCCATCTTAGTGTCTATGTGCGTTCCTCCTCCATTGAGTCAAGGTCGATGGATTGCGATGTGTTGTTCTGGGCTTTGCTCACGACGTTGGATAGGATCATCCAGAGTGAGGGTACCTATAAGTCAAGAGGTAACACAGCTTTAGAACCATAAATAAGACTGTAAGGGGTCTTACTTGTCATGGTTCTATAAGTCGTTCGATAGGCCCAGAGGACATAGAGTATTTTCTCGTGCCACTGCCTCTTGTTGTTGCTGAGCATCTGCTTCAGTAATTTGATGATGGACTTATTTGTAGCCTCCGCCTATCCGTTTTCCTACAGGTAGTAAGGGGAATAAAATGATTGTTTAATGCCCAGGTTATTGCAGAAGGCCCAAGTTTCCTTACTGCTGAACTGTGGTCCATTGTTGGTCACAATAGTTATCGGAAGCCCAAACCTAGTCATGATATTATCGAGGATGAAGTGGTAGATTTTCTGGGATGTCATTTTCCTCAGAGGAATAACTTCCACCCACTTAGTAAAATACTCTATGGTGGTGATAATGAAGCTATGCCCCGCGGAAGACTTAGGCGTGATGGGCCCTATGAGGTCTAGTCCCCATCATTGGAAGGGCCACATAATTTTTGTAGGGTGTAGGTCTGTACACGCTATGTGTACAAGATTTTCATATCTCTGACATGTGTCACATGTCTTAACTTTCGACAGGCAGTCGTGCTCTATGTAAGGCCAATAGTACCCTAGGCGTCTAATCTTTGCTACCATAGCCCTAGGTGGTATGTGTCGACCGCACAGCCCTTCATGAACCTCATTAACTACCTTCTGTGCCTGCTCACCACCCACGCATGTCAGCAATATCCCATCATAGGATCACCGGTATAGGGCGTCACTTCCTATGAGCACGTATTGCTGGGCACATTTGCAGATTGCATCTCTCTAGCCCAATGTCAATCTATCTGAGAGTTCGCCATGCTGCAGATATGCTTTAATGTTATCATACCATTACGGGATGTCCGCAGTGTCAATAGACACCACATGTTCTACTCGAGTGATAGGCTCTATGCATGCTATGATCACAGTTGGCA
This sequence comes from Gnetum montanum, assembly GCA_015680685.1. Taxonomy (NCBI): domain Eukaryota; kingdom Viridiplantae; phylum Streptophyta; class Gnetopsida; order Gnetales; family Gnetaceae; genus Gnetum; species Gnetum montanum. Next base: position 1,576,601 of record MNCI01020044.1, read on the forward strand.
GGTTCACCATGGAATGTGATGGGATGTTTAATGCGAGGGTAGCCAAGGTGTCTGCTATGTCGTTCTTGCTGCATGGCACGTGTTGCACGTCAGTGGTCATGAATTGTTTCAATAAAACCTTTGCTAGGTCGCAGTAGGGTTGTAGATGCATAGCCTTGTAGGCGTAAACTTCAGTGATTTGATTCACAACTAGTTGTGAATCTCCCTAGATCGCCAAGTGTTTTACATGCAATGCATTGGTAGTTAAGAGGCCCTTGAGTAGGCCCTCATATTCTGCCACGTTGTTAGTACATGGGAATGTGAAGAGATAAGCGGACAGGTACATTTCCCCAGAGAGGAATGTGATTACAGTAGCGGTGCTACCTCCTTGCGTGGTTGAGGCACTGTCAAAGTGTAAGGTTACCTCAAAATGTGATGGGACGATGGTGACATTGCTTACATATTTGTCTGGGAACTCGGGGTCGATGACCGCCTGATTGTCGACTAGCAAGGCCGTAAGTTGGATCGCTATGGCTTGGCCTTTTGTCAACAATTGGCTCACATAGCATAGATCAAATTCTGTGGTTATGGCCTTCCATCGGGCTATCCTATTGCCTTCGTATAGGTTTCCGGTGATAGCTTGGAGTACATTGCTTTTGAAAATGATGTTGGTTGTGCTGCGGAATAAGTAATGCCATCACATTTTTAGTGCAAACACTAAGGCTAGGCAATTTCTTTCCACCATGTTGTATTTTCTCTCGTATGATATTAATGCATGGCTCAAGTAATACACTGGTATCTCAAATCCATCATCCCGCTTCTGACATAGAAGTGCCGCTATGCATGTGTCAGAGGTGGCAAGGTATATGGAAAAAGGCTTGTCCCTCTGCAGCAGGTACACTATTGGTAGGTGCGAGAGTTCTTTCCTCAGGTTGTCGAAGGCTTGTTGACATTGGACTATCCACTCGAAGTCAACCCATTTTCTTAGAAGATGTTGCATGGGGTATAACTTTTCAATCAGTCTTTCTATGAACCTTTGAATAAATTGCACTTTTCCTTGTAAACCATGTAGCTCTTTTAGGTTTGTGGGGGGCGCTAGTTTGACAATAGCTTTGACTTTGTTTGGGTCCACTCGTATTCTAGCCTCCGATCCTACAAACCCTAACATGCGCCTGATCTTTACTCCAAAGACGCATTTCTTAGGATTAAGACACAAATTGTGCCTTTGATAGCACTTGAGGACTAACTCTAGGTCACGTAGGTGATGGCCCACCTCTTTGGACTTGATCGCTATATCGTCCACGTAATCATTTAATGTTTCTAGGATGTGGTTACTGAAAATGTATGTCATGGCTCGCTGGTATGTTTCCCCAGCATTCTTGAGCCCAAAGGGCATCATGGTATAGTAGAAGGTTTCCCATGGAGTCATGAAGGTTGTTGACAGCTGGTGTTCTAGGTTTATGCAGATTTGGTTGTATCCGGAGAAGCCATCCATGAAGGATAGCAAAGAATGCCCGGCCGTGGTGTCTATGAGTTGATTAATGTTCGATGGTGGAAAGTTATCCTTGATCATTTCCTTATTCAAATCATAGAAATCTATAAACATTCGTATCCCTCCTATTTTCTTCAAAACCACAACGATCTTGGACACCCGCTCTGAATCATCTACCGCGCGGATGAAGGTTGCTGGGTACAACTTAGTGATTTCCTCCTTTACGGCTAGCGCGATTTTTGGCTTGATTTTATGTGTCTTTTTCTTTACTTCCTTCACATGGGGGTCTAGGATGATATTATGCTAAATAAACCATGGATCTAGACCTAGCATATATTCATATGACCATGCGAAAATGTCAACATGTTCTTGCAGGGCTTTAACTATGCCCTCATGTATTTGTGTGTCTAGTAGAGAGCTGAGCTTTAATGTCTTTACTTTCCTTCCTATAGAGGTTACAGGTATCTCGATGAGTGGATCCTCAATTACATCTCTGACCTCCAAATCTAGGACATGGACTAGGTGTTTAGGAAAATCTAGGGGTGCTTCTAAGGTTGCTATAGTATTAATCGCAACCGACTCCCAGTTGATCGCATTGGGGCTTAACTGTCTTGCAAGCTTGCCTTCTGGCCCTATCAATATTAGAGGCATGGACAAGGCATGGTGGGTTTCCATTTCTTGGTTAACCTACCATCACAATATGAGAGCCTTTGTAAGGGTCACCAGAGATTGTGCGGAACGTAAATATGCAAAGCAACATCGAGATGCAACTTGCTAAATAAGGCGATGTAAAGATTTAGGATTTTCTTGCTCAGGACCATGGCATACCACCTAGGCATAGGGATCTAGTTGAAGACAAATTCATTCTTGATGTGAATTGCAAAGTTGTATATGGATGTCAAATCACTAGTTTAAATGTCATTTTGAATTACCATATTATGACATGCAAATTCTTGCTATGCTAAATAACAATAAAAGAGATAGCATTGCGAGTACGAGACATGTCAAGCAGTTAATGCAGGAATGAAGGCACAAAACTATTAGGGAATATGCTACCCTTATGTCGAGGCACGCTAGGTGATTTCTCATGAAAGAAGCCTAATTACTTCGTTTGACGTCATTGCAGACTGCGGCCATTACTAGTTGAAATATTATCATATCATTTTTATTTTCGAGAAGGCCAGCAACTAACTTGGAGCATGCCGAGGTTTAAATGATAATAGTGTCATGATGTTGTGGTGAGCATGCTACACCGTCCACCGTTTCCCTTCCTTAATCGGAGAGAGAGAGAAATGATGTTTCCCCATTTTGCTATTACTACCATAAATAGGGGTTGAATCCTCGTAATTTTGCTATTTTTTGCTCTAGAAGTGCATAATCCTTGTTGGAGCACTTCAGTGATTTCGGGGCATGGAGTCATTATGTGAATCCATATCGAGGCAAATTTCTACGAAGGTCATAAATCTGCTAGTAGGGCTATGGCTCCCAAGACATAGTTGGTGCTTGCGAAGGTCGGGGAGGTAAAGAAGGCCTTGAGACGTGGGCCACGGGTGCACGTTCTGGTGCGGGAGGACACACTATTGACCTAGTGAGTTTTATACTTCTCTTCCGTTCCTTTCTCCTTGCACCTTCTACCCTCTTCTGTTCTAGTTTTATGTCCTATTTGTCTTGCTACTAGTATTTTCTGTGGCTACATCATTTTGGATTTGGTGTTGTCGCAGTCTTGCTTTCTTTCAGTCATCACTATTGTGCAAGGGTCTTGTTGTGGTTATATGCATGGTTATATGCAAGGCCATTACTACCGCAACTGTTGCCACGGCTGCAGGACCAAGGTCCTTTAAGCTGCTAAATCATGAAACCTTCGGGAGGGGATTTAGTTACGTATGATGTAGGTGCATGTTCTGTTTGGGTCTGCTATCAGTTATCTTATTACTACACCAAGTTACTTGCATGTTCTTGCTATGCTAGACTTTTTCATCTTTGTTGTGCTATGATGAACAGGGATCATGCTATGCCTCACTTATGGTCGGCTAGGCACTGCTATGTTGCGCACGTATTATGTTCATGTTTGATGTCACTATCTGCTATTTCCATTATGCAGGGTAGGGCCGAGGTCTAGATTGATCGTTTTGGATCTAGAATGAGTGTTGTGCCATGTAGGTGGGCCTATGGCAAATGTTCCCCCTCCTTCGATATGTTTGGGAGGTCGAGCGGTTTGGTTTAGAGACAGGGTGCGAGACTTCCTGCAATTCATCCTTAGCTAGTTTAGTCTCATGGCTTGGTCCTCCTCTAATGAGGTGTGGGCATCCAGCATGATAGAGGCTTTGCTGCCAGGGGCAAATCGGGGCATCCTGAGATATCTTTTTGACAATGTGACTTTAGGCAGGCTAGGAGGAGGGTCTTCCCCACACTCCATAGGGTTGAGGATCTTGTCCTAGATTTGGGACATGCTAGAATACCAGTGTTATCATCCCTTCAACACATTGTACCTCACGCGCCATATGGGAACATATTTTCTGAACCCACAAGGGACTGTTTACTGTGTTGGCGGGTGAGTTTCATGCCTCTATTTTGGTACGCGACATTGGCTATGCTCAGCTGAGTGTTGATAGCATGCACTTGTCATCAGGTTCCATCTTAATGACGACGGGGTTCATGATCAGTCGAATGAATTGGCCATGGCACAACTAGCCCTACAAGAATTTACCTCTGCCAAGAGTCTGCGAGCAGGTGTAATTGCTCTTTGCGGGGAAGGATACCATCCTCTCTTACACATGCTCACCTCTTTCTACAATAATTTTAGGACAAAAGGTTGGCTAGACAAGGAGTGGAGGGATCCTTTCAAGTAAGTTACGCTCGAAGCAGTCTTGGCGGCTGAACTTCCACTATTCCTGTCACCATATAGCCATGGTGGGTTAACAAGCGGGTGTTGTTTTTTATTTTTATTTTCTAAGATATGCTTTGTGATTATTGCTGTAGGAGTGAAGAAGCCCCGTGAAGTGATGGTGATAATTGCAAGAGGGCAAGGGGAAAACATCTACTTCAAATATGGTGAGGTATCGGCGAGCTAGAGCTGGTTGAAACGAGGGGCTCCAAGCCCCTTGCTCAAAAGAATTCAGATGGCCGAGCTTATGGATTTAGGCATTCCTGCTACTGAGATGCTTTCCCTAGTCAACTCTTTTTTTGGGTAGGCAAGTTGCTTTCACACATACGTGCGGAGTGTGCAGGTGGTCATTGACATCAATGACCAGCTATTTGCAGATTTTTGTGGCGTTCCTAATGATGGTGTCGATGTGATGTCAAAGGGAAAGCAGGAGTTAATCCTCCATAAGCAGCATATTAAGGAGTGGCTGAGGCTCACCAAGGAGTGGAAAGGGTTCCCTATGGAAAAGCTTAAGGATGGTCCTACCATGGGGATATACCCGATCTTTCGTGCTCGTGCATTCCCTCAACTGCTCACCCAAGGAAAGTTCTTGGGGCTTGGGTAATGTGGAAATTCATGGAGGAAGGGGCCCATTATAACTGGGTTGAATTCCTATGTAATGGCTTGCAGGGTGAGATTTTGAGGCTCTGTGAGCAAACGGAGTCCCATTCTAACATACACTACCCCTTCTACATTGGCTATTTAAAGCACTTTGTGGAGTTCCTGGTGGTCTAGGAGGATGGGGTCTAGTCTGAGTTGGATCGTGAATAGATCTCCAAGCTATGGATTCGACAAGTCTTTCGAACCATGCAAGCCCAGGCTTCCCCAAAGGTGGTCAGGGATTCATTTTCTGTAACAACTAAAGGTTTGACGGTTCGTAGCGCTTCCAGCCAGGACAACGTATGGGAGACTCCCCCTACCATACTCGGCAACATGACCCAGGGTGATCATCTTATGGCTGAGGCTATTCCTGTGGAGTTGTGGAGAAAGAGACCTCCCCCTGCTAGGGAAAGCCCTCGTGAGGAGAAGCGACGACTGTGGTTCAAGTCGCGGTGAACGCAACCCCCCATTGATGAGTGTTTAGAATGCTAACTATTCCATGCTTAGCTAAGTTGCACTTTATGGAATGGTATCAGTTTTGAGTTAATAAACTTCGACTTATTATGTATATACCCTTTGCAGATAGCAGAAGAAGAAGGCAAAGAAGAAGATGACAAGGAAGTGTTGGCCCTTAGACCGGGGGCGAAAAATAAAGACACAAGGGGCCTAGCTTTGGAAGAGAGGGCCCTAGCTAGGGATACTAGGGATTTTATCTCTGGGGCAGGGGCTCTTGTCATTAGGGAGCCTCTTCCTACCAATGAAGGGATGTCTTCCCAAAATAAAAAAGACATTGCCCTCCTGAAAGGAAAAGCACCAGCGGTTGAGGTAGGAGTTCCTATGGACCTGGCCGGGCCTTCTACAGAACCTACTACAATTGTCTTGCACCAGAATGATGCAAGACAATAGTCGGATGCTGGTGAGTTTATGCTTTAGATGTACCTTACCGTAGTACACTTCAACTATTACTGTCATGCTAAACTGCATATCGAGTATTACCACTGATGTATCAGGACCTTCTCCACCCGAAATAGAGTTGTGAGCTGAAATTCCTAATAATTTTACGTTTTTTTAGGTGCTTGTTGATGACATGATTGAACGTCTTTAACAGGTGGATCCTCATGTGCGTGAGTAGGAGTGTTAAAAGCCCCTATGATGCTATGCTACAACTCTTAAATGTATTGATTTATGTTATGTTATCATGATTTCTATACTTTCTACAACCTCTCGGCTCAAATGGGACCTGGCTTAGCCTATGGAAATTGACACAGTGCCCATACTTTCATCTGATGTGACTGAAGTACCTCGTCACATATTTGATGAGGCTTACAAATTTTTTTTGCACTCGGCACGCTCCCTATGGGAATGTAGATGTACCAACGAGGAATTGTGGAAATGGGCCCATAGGAGTGAGCAGAGAGAGATGGAACTGGCTGCTGAGGTGGAGAACCTCAAGTCGAGGATTGATTTCCTCGTAAAATGTAGTCCTGACCCAGTGGAGTCGCAAAGGGCTATGGTCGATCATACCAGATTTTGGACTGTCATCCATCAGAACGTAAAATCCACCTGTGAAATAGCTGAACAGTAGATGCAGATGAATTTGCTGGCCCAGAACTGCTAAGATATAAAGGACATCAGCGCAAAGATCTTCGAATGGGTGGAAGGCCTAGAGGGACCACATACATACAAGCAAGAAAACGAGACCCATCGAAGGCTATATAAAAATGCTGCTATGGAGGCATTGTCATACAAGGCATTCATGAAGGCCATCGATGCTTCTGAGGCTTATGCCAAATTTAAAAAGAAGGTATGGGTCACAGAGTCTCCATATTTGGGGGTGACCCTCCCTACAGGGGAGACCGCCACCACCTCCCTTTCCCCAGGACCTCTAAGATGGACAACTTTGGAAAGGGAGAAAGTTTCTACAACGAATGCTAAACCTAATGACACGCCTTGGATGAATATCTCGATGGAGGAGATTGAGCATTGTTTCAAGCTTGGTCTAGGCTAGATACCTCTTGTGATGGACACAGGCTCCCCTCAGGTTAGCCACTTTGATGCTTTGCTATAACTGTCATTTATCACATTTGTTGCCCCTACTAACTACTTTATCCTTTGGGGTGCAGGCTCTTAATGAGGATGTGAGGCTCGTGGAGGGAAGGAATGAGGTGTCAAAAGGGCATAATATGGGAGCAGACGATGTGTGAGTGAACGAGGTAGAGATAAATGGCGAAGGCAATGTGAATGGGGATAGCTTGTGAGAGCATGAGGGTAGATCCCGCCTCTCTTCTTTTTTTTTGGAAGATTTTAGAGACACCACCAATAGGTGAAAAATTTTAACAAAAATGCAAAATTCCAGAAAGGAAAACTAGTTTCGTGTTATTATATGTATTATGTGAAGTTTTCGTACTCTGGTATTCTAATTTTAGGCCATTTCGGGCTATTTGTGTGATGAATAAAGCAATGGAGATAATGCTAGTTTTAAGCCATTTCAGGCCATTTGTTAGTTTTAGGCCATTTCGGGCCATTTTTTATTTGTGCCGAAAATACGACACCCTGGCAGGCTAAGTAGAAAGCGAATATGCAAGGATGGCAACTGGGTGAGAGGTCACAAGGTTGCTATGCTATGCGTAGTTGTCTCTTGACCTTTCATGGGTTGACAGGGATGTAAGGTTGAGGCATTTTTCCAAGGCCTTCGCTCATGCTACCATCCTCCGCTTGATAGGACAACTCCACCTAGACGTTTTCTACTTTGGGATCGCTTCATTGGGCCAATCCCTTTGCTGTATGGTTGGTACATGCATGAACAGGCACTTCATTTCAGATTTTGTAACCTCTGAACCTTACTCTATATTTAGGTTACTAATTACTTGTGTTACCATCCTGTCACCATGGATTATCACCTCTCTACCCTCATATGGTAAGTGGATTTCCTGGTGTATAGGCAAGGAAACTACCCCGAGTTGTGCTAACCAAGATCTTCCCAAGATTAGGTTAAACCCAGGCATTTCTTCAACTACGACGAATGTTGCGTCTGTGGGGAGCTCATTCCCCACTAAAAAGTTTACATGAATTGTGCCTTTTACCAGGACACATGCCCCATTGAAGGACCGTAGGCATGACGTTGCTGGTCAATCAACCCCAGTTTCTCTATGATAGGCAAAGAGATGACGTTTGTGGCTGCCCCATCATCAACATGCACCCTTCAAATTTGGTATTGAACAACCTAGATTGTGATGAAGAGGGGCACCATAGTCACTTGGCCCTTTTTGGGATCTTCCTTAAGGGCTTTGTTGCTAAAAGTTAGTGGAGGTGTAGACTCCATGGGTGCAGAGGGGAGTATGACTGAGTGGATCATTTTCTCATCTACCGACATGTTTTCATTGACCAGGATTGTCATTAACATGTGGACTAGAACCTCGTGGTGAGGGGAAGATACCATGACTAAGTCATATAGGCTTTATGTGGTATTTTTTTTGCCTTAGGGTTTTCCCAACCTGGGTTAGGGAATTCAAGAAGTCTTGGCCGCTCATCTGTTTGACACTCTCCTCCTCGATTTGTCCTAGAAGACGAATCTCTCAAGGGGAGATGGCCCTAAACACAAGTTCAAATTCTCAGTGACAAGATGTCATAGGTTGTGTGCTTGCATCAAACTTCGTCCTTGGTGATGAAGGTGTGAATTTAAAGGGCAAAGGCGTAGTTTTAGAAATAATTTTGATGCTATTCCTCTTTGACACCTCACCTGTTGAGTAGGCTTCTCACGTTGTAGGACGAGGAAGTTGTTTCTTGCTACACGGGATAGGGGCTGTCGAAGACATTGGTGTCCTGATGATGAATGGGGCTAGAGGTGTTAGCGGATAGGGTTGCATGGCCCTGCCAATGGGTGGTGGAGAGGCAGATGCTTGTGGTGGAACTTTCAGGATGAAGGGAGACTATGGGCTTGGACCGGCCATTGGTGGCATGGGCATACTACGCTAAGGCACGCAAATCACAAATGGTTGGGAGGGTAGCATGGGATCATTGTCAATACCGATGGCATTGATTACGTAACCAGCATTGTTGGCATTGAGTGGGTCGGTATAGACATACATGGATTGGTTTTTAGGAGGTACTAGGCTACTTTCATCTAGCATCAAATTCCCTAGGTCAATCAATCTTTGGATGTCATCTTGAAAAGATAGAAAATAATCCATGGTATGACCACATAGTTGATGGTAGTCACAAAAACTGTCCAACCTAAAACCTTTAGGGATTGGAGGTTTGTTGGGCAGGGCTAAAGAGGTATTTCTAAGGAGCTTACAGTAGCGTCGATGCCTCATGTTTGCTTCTTCTGATATCTACTTATGTTGAATGTATCCTACTGCCAACAATTCCTTCAAGAGTTTTGAAGGTTTGAGGGGCAATGGAGTATATTTTGAATGATCCTTATGTTTGAAATTAGGTTTAGTATATGCAGATGTCTCGGGTGCGGGGGCGGCAGGTTGTAATGCTTGGCCAGGCTTAGGCCCTGAGTCGGTTGCAGGCACGGTCAGTTTCTTGTTACTTTTGTTTCTACTATTGCTGTGTTTGGGTTTAGCCTTAGCTGCCATAGCATCCACCATGGTTGTTGGGGCTTTACCTTTGTCCTTCTTTGCAAAAATGTTCCTATAAGTGACATAAGCTAGTCCTTTACTTGCCTCGGCTGTGTCTTGTATGCTTTTAGTCTAAGCAAAAGCTTGACTAAGTGAGCATGGAGCAAGGTAATATAGTTTTAACTTGATGAAGTCATTCACTGTACCCTTAAAGATGGCTAACAAGTGAGCCTCTACGATAGGTTCACGGATTTCATTAAGGGTTGCGCTCCATGGTTGAATGAATTTTTGGACTGGTTCTAGTGGGTCTTGCTTCATGCTCATCAACTAATCTAGCGTGCTTTCTGGCTTCAAGTTATACTTGAAGCGTGTCACAAACTAGCTCAAGAGTTCTTCCAAAGTCGAAATGGATGAACGTGGCAATGTGCAATACCAATCTAGGGCTTTCCTGCCTAGGGACATGGTGAAGATGTGAATGATCGTATGTGGCCATTGTTGCAGCAACAAAGACTCTAACCGGAAAGTGATGAGATGTGTATTGGGATCTCCTTCTCCATCATACTTCGTAAAGTGTAGGAAGGACATCCCAGGTGGTAATATCAAGGCAAGGATTGTAGGGTTGATGGGGTCATCTTAGTAAAAGTCCATGACTCATATCGTATTAGACCCAACAGCTTTGAGGCATTTTACTTTCTCGGTTAGGGTCTGAATAAGATGGAATGCTTGGTCTAGACCCAAGGATGTTGTAAATGTCTAAGGGACTGCAGAGGTGACCCCCATAGGTGGCATGGTAGCGGTGGAGATTTGACCCATCGACTGTGTCATTAGGGCCACCCCTGCTAAAGGTGTTGTTTGCATTGTCCACCATCTAGTGGGTGGTATCATCGGAGTGGTAATAGTGGGTTGAGCTACCAGTTAGGCCATTTCGATCACTAGCAGGGCCCCCCATAGCCTTGTGCTAGGTTGTGCTATTTGGGGGGTCGAGTAGACCTGAGGGTGAGTGTAATGAGACATCTGCGACGGTTGTAGAATAGATGAGGATGCGAATGGAGGCCACCACATGGACAGGCCTAGGCCCATCACAGTGGGTGGGACAGTCGCATATGTAGGAATTGGTATGGGAGTTAGGTGCAGTTGTAGAGTAGGTATAGTGTGGACATGCTGTAGAGTAGCTATGATAGGTATGTCGTGTGTTGCAGTAGCATGCTGATAAACAGCTTGCGGTGGCACAGTTGCTGCGGGTGTAACCAGGCGATAGGGGTGATGAGGTGCTGGGAACGTAGCATGGCTACCCACTATAGTTGCAGTTGCAGACTGTTGAAGCATAGGTGCGATGGTGAAGGGGGTGGCGATAGGTAGCAAGTTGGCCTAGAAGGATTAGGTAGGCGGGATAGGAATGGGGTTGGCTGGGCCTCCCTCATCAGATTGGGAGTCGAGTTCCTCCTACCCATCTTGAAAGAAATCATCTTCGTTGGATGCTATGTCTTATTTCCCCCTAAGCCTTTTCAACTAGATTAGTTGATCCAGCAGTGTTTGGTTTGCTTGTGTCAAAGGCAGGGAAATGCCCTGGTTAGGAACAAATTCCTCCCCATTGCAATAAGCGAACTCGAAGCTACATTTTTCTTTGAGTTCATGTAAATCTAATGGTACGTTAGCCTGAACCTTCATGCAAAGGAAATTTTAATGCTCATGTTTCTGGGCTAGGCCCTTAGGTCCTTAGTTTTGGATCCTGAGAGACCAGTGTGCTTCTGGTGTTGGATTCAACCGTTGTTTGGCACTAGTAGCACCTTGGGCTACGAAGCGCACCTCCATGTTGGAGATATTGACGACGGTAGTGGAAAAATTCATCATTAAGCAAGTTATTATGTGAAAATGCTAGAGATATTATGAAAAAATGCTAGAAAATGCAAAAGAACAAAAGGATTAAATGAAAATGGGTGGCTTTTCATCTTGCAGGATCTCGGAGGGACCGTCAAGGCAACCAACCTACGCCACACAAGATGGAAACAACCTCAAAGGGTATCACATTTTCGCCTGTGCTAGCTAGGGTGCAGGATGCATGTGGGCCTACTATACAAGAATCAAGTTAAATCATCATCCTAAGTTCTATTGTCTCATGGGGTTCCAGAGGAACCATCGAGGCGACCGATCTACACCACACGATGCACAAACAACCAATAAGGGTGTCCAATCTATGCTAATGTAAGTCAGGGTGTGGAAGGCATATGAGACTACCGTAAGATGAGAAAATTAACTAGAAAATTTTATGTCTCACAAGATCCTAGAGGGATTGTCAAGGTAACCATTTTGTACTACACGGAATGAGGTATAGAACGCAGGCGAGACAAACGTAGGATAGGCAAGTTAAGTAGCAATTAGGCAGGCCTGACGTCTCGCAGGGTTCCGAAGGGATCATCCAGACGACCGATCTGAAACACACATGGCTAGGTGTAGTATGCAAGCAAGATGACCATAGAATGAGTTAGTTAACTAGTGATTGGAGGCCTTATGTTCTGTGGGGCTTCGGAGGAACCGTCGGGGTGACCGATTTGCGCCGCACAGAATGCAAACAACCACAAGAGGGTGTCGCATCTACGCTTGTGTGTATCAGGATGTAGAAGGCTCATAGAACTACCATGACATGTGGAAAAGGCACAAAAAGGACCTTATTATAGCACCAGAAAACTATAGCCACCGAAAAAGTTGGCAGTTGCAAGAACGCCAAGGTTGGCAGACACAACAGTCCCAACCCCGTGCCCACGGGAGGGTGGTGTTGGGTGTGTGCAAACACAGGGTGCCCTAAATGGTCTGGTTGATTAGAAAGTGAGTTGCATTAATTTCAATATAGCCTTTTGCAAGATAAATAGTACAGGTTATGAGATCATGCTTATGGGTAATTACAGCGAGAAAGGAAAGGGACTAAAAAAACTGCAACAACGATGCAAAATAATGAATAAACGTAAGTGCGAAAATGATATGAGATGATGCTTGAAGGTAAGAAAAATAGAAATAATAAAAGGAAAATAGCTAGTAAATATGAAATAACATAAGATACAGTTAAGAACATGCATTTCTTCAGAGCTACAAATATATTCAGTCAGGGAGTGGCACAATCAGCTGCATGACGTGACAGAGTGCAGAAAGTCCCAAGAGTGACCAAAGTGTGTCAGGAAACAGGAAATAGCTGTGCACTTCAACACAAAATTCACGTATATACAATGAAAGTGGGATTCTACCAAGGTGGTAGAATGAGGCCACGGGATTTATGCCATCCTTTTTCTTTCCCTTATTGTAAAATTGCAAGTATTTCTCTTTTTCTTGTTTTAGTCAAGGAGAGTCCACTTTTATTTTTCTTTTTTTTTTCATGGGGCCCCTTTCTATGCTACTTGACAGACTATTTATAGAGCTGAAGGTAAGCCAAGGTGACTGTTTGAATACTGTGTTGTTGCAGACTTGCGCCAAGTTACTGGCATTACTCGAGCCATTTGTGACTATTGAGCTTGCAAGACCGTTGTGATGCAAGCAATAACTACGATCCTACTACGTCACAACTGCGCCGCCAGCTCCTAGAGGCATGTGCCAATGGTTCGATTGAGGTGGATTACATTGATGTCACACGGCCACCTACCTGTCACGCTATGTTTTGCGACGTGGCTTGCTTATCGTGGTGTAACACCATGCCACATGTCTTGCCATACGTCACATACTTACTACATGATGCTACGCTACATAGCGTAGCGTAGCGTAGTGACTAGGATAGTTTTGCTGATTTTTAGCCTATTTTGCCATGATGCAAGTTCTACACACTTTCCTGATTTTGATTTTCGAACTGCCTTCTGTTTCTTTCTGCAGGATTGCTATGCCTTGCTACGCCATGTAGCTTAGCGTAGCGTAGCAGCAGACATGGTCCACTGCTTCCTGGCAAAAAGAAACATCACTACAGAACTTGAGATTGGACGAGGGAGGTGAGTAATGAAGTTGTTGCTATACTATGCCATATTTCATTGCGTAGCATAACATCTCGTTTCTCCATGTTTCCTGAGGCTTGCTACGCTACACATCGTAGCGTAGTAGGTTTTGTGACTTAGAAAACTTGCTGAATTGCTTCTCTTGTGCACCTAGACTACTGTCACTAATTCTTGACACCGTTGTTGAGAAGGCTACCAGCTATTCAGACTACTTTGGCGGGCGGGCTAGTTGGTACAGAACTCAACCATGCCTAAGGTAGAAAATTTACCAAACTAGCCATCCTGGACTCAGAACGTTCTTTTCCCGATGGACTGCCATGGTGCTATGCAAACTACAAGAGCCTGGTGAAATCAGGATGACCCTACATTTTCTTTTAGGGTGTTTCACTTGGAACAGCCTAAAACTACCACTTTCTGCATTTCTTTTCTTTCATTCATACATTTTAACTCTATTTATGATAGGTGTTTCTTGATGTTATTTTCTTTCTAGTTGATTTTTATAGGATCTTAGAGACACACAACATGACCACACATGTAGCATCACACCTTACACAACCAAGATGGTCCTTGCATCACGACCTAACACTGATACCATAGAATGGTCCTGGCATCATGACCTAAAATTGATAACATAGAACGGTCCTGGGGCTATGACTTAAAACTAGCATCACAGAGTGTCCTAGAGTCATGACAATAAATCGACACCATAGAGCTCTATCTAGCATGACATTAAATTGCCACATCTATCTGCCATGACGTAAAACTAGCATTTAGAGTCCATTAAGATTATAAACTAGTTTGCCTCTTCATAGTCTGCTACGAATTTAAACTAGGAACGCACCATCTGCTACGATGCTAAACTGGCACTGTCCAAAGGGTTATGACATGAAACTAACCCACAATAGTCCACTAATACTATAAACTAGTGACATCATCAACAACCAGGAAATACTTGAAAGTATCTATTGCTGTAATTGGTTGTATGTGTTCCAGAAAGACCTGTTGCATAATTTGTCTCATGGACCCTGATCAAGGTGATGCTGTTCATTATTCTATTTGCATTGAAATTGCACATGGTGGCTCCACCTCCTTAGTTGTGTTCAAGTTTAAAGTGCTTAGTTAACCAAATCATTTATGTTTTCTTGTCTTCTTAGAGTTGTGTTTGCAGGATGACATGCTTAAGGTGCTCGTGCACAAATGCACTTCATCATGATGATGAGGTATCACATTCTTCCTAACGGCCGCAACTAGGTTAATGAATTCATTCATAAGTACATTCCTGACTCTTGATACATTCCCTATTCCTCATCATATTCCCCTTATCATATTTAATTACACCCCTTGGATACATTCTACTCATCCCAAAACTCTTGATACACTGTTTCACACTGTGGTCCTCTAAGCAATTACAACAAAAAACATAGTGTATGGTACATGATACAAAATGCAAACACATGAGCATGAGCACAACACTAAAAGCAAGCTCTTTAAAGAAAAATAAAAAGAAAAGAAAAAAAATAAAAAAGAAAAATAACAAAAAGATCAAAGAGAAAAATACATGGAAAAGGTCTTCATGACCCCATTGACATCATAGACCAAAGACCATTGGCTCTTCTCATACAAGCCCCATGCAAGAAATTGATTGTCTTGAAAAAATAGTTACCCTCATGTCTCAAATGCTCATGTTACACATCATCATGTGGTTTTGGCTATTTACAAAGGGCTCTTGTAAATAGTCTACAAGAGTCCCGTTTTTCCAAAGAACACACTTCCTATGTCTTGGTTCCAAGTCTGCTGAAAACCAGCTACTGATAAGACCAAAACTATGACTCATTCACGTGAGAGAATTCCTCTTCCAAAATTACCATAGGAATTATAACCCTTGATTAACTCTTGATTCCCTGGTTACAACCAATCCCCCTTGCATCTTGAACTACACTTCCCCAATCCTGTGTACTTTTGAACATGGTGCGATGACATCTAGTCAAGGGTTGACGAATAATTCTTGGTACTTGGTTGTTCATGGTGTTTTGCACTTCTTTGTCGATGCCTCTCAGGTGGATTCCTCCAAATGTCAACAAAGAGGGACCAATGAAACACCACTAATTTTATCCTAACACTTTGAAACAAGAACAACATAGAGCCTCTTGAGCTTTTGGGAGACAAAAATTTGACTAAGGCATGTAACTCACGTTGAGGTCACGCTGGAAGCATGAGTACAACGTAAGAAACTTCATAAGTTCTAAAATCAAGTCAAAGATGGTCCAATCTAAAGGTGCAAGCCATCCTCAAGGGCCACTGATATCCACTCCAAGTTTTAGCATTCGAGAATTCAAATTTCAAGGAAAATTGTACACATTTTCTCACTCATGCTGAGGTCATGCTGACAGCGTGAGTGCAGCATGAGTACTGGTCACGCCCAATCAAGAGCACGCCAAACACATGCTGAGGATACACCAAGACAAAATCAACTTATGCTGGGAGTCCTAGTAAAATAGGGATGCCTCAAACAATGACAAAATCACTCAAATAGACATCCTACAGTAGTTGATTTAGAGACCGAGAAGTTTCAAGAGAGCTGAGGTCAATCTCTCTTGTTTTACATTATCAATTTCATTGTAAATTTTCACATTTTGTGAGCTTTTGAAGCTTTTACACTCCAAATTGTATGTGCTTCCATGAGCATAAGCTAGCTTGAGTAAGCTAACACATGCTGTAAGATACAGTGCATCTGGTCAAGAATGTAGCTTGCACATGCATGTCCAACTCACACACAGCTGTCCATCAGACACGTGTGACATGATCCATTTTCCTCTCATCTCTCATCCATTGATTCCATCTATGAATTCCACACCCAAACCTAGAAAAACCTTATAAATACCTTATCAATTCACATAAATAGGGTTGGCAATTTTGAAGGTTGATGGCCTAGAAATCACAGACCAGCAATCCCTGGAGGCTTGGGCACACTTGACTCCTAGCATCCAAGCACTTCTAAAATACATCACTACGGGGCTTAGCGCTTAACTTTCCATCCACACATGCTGCTACGCTTTAACCAGTGCACACCCATTCTAAGCAATACAATATAGTTCATTTTTCCTTCCATTACATTGTTTACTCTATTTTACATTCAGTTTACATTTTTTTGTAATACTATTTTGTATATGATTTGTTTATGTTCTGTGTGTCACTACTACATTTTCAACATTAGTTACGATAACCCCAGCGCAAGCCATAGCTTACATTTGGGGAAGTCCTTGGTTGATTTGCATGTAGACCATCCAAGGCACTCTGCCTTCATTTTCTTTTCTAGTTTTCCATCATGCAAAGGCAAGGTCAGCTGTACTTCTCCAGTGATCCCTCAGTGTTTGTTTTTTTCGCTTCCAGCCTTACACCGATGATTTTGGTCAGTATAGGGGTAGATAACACTACAAAGGACTCGCATCTTTTGCACAAGTATGAATTGCACATATGAAGATGAGGACCAAGTAATTGAAACTAATGAGGAAAGGTATGATCTTTTGCATAATGAACTATTGTCCTTCCAAAATATTTGTATAAAAATAAGGAATGCTATAAAAGAAATAGCTCAAGATTTATCTCTATTTAATGTAAAATATTTAGACCTCTTACAAGAAAACTCATACCTAAGGGATAAGAACAAAAAACTAATTTTTTCCTACGAGAAGATGAAAAATGAACTTGTAGATACCAAACTAGTGAATGAAATACTTTTCAAAGAAAAAGAATCCCTTTGCATCATTCTAGGACAAGGGAGAAGTTCACATGATAAAAGTGGGTTGGGATGTTATTCATAATAAGAAGCATTTACACAAACTTCATTCCAAAAAAAGGCTCTTTTAAATATTAAAATGTTAGATGTTATTGTTGTAATAGATTTGGGCATAAGCAATGGGGTTGAAATTTTAAATATTTTCACATGAACAATTGGTCATATCATAAGACTCCTTGGTCTTACCCATATGCACCTGGAAAGAAAATATTAAAGGGAAAAAAGGAAAGGAGGATAAATCAAAAGGGTAAAAATAATAATAAAGTATGAAGAATTAACAATTTTATGAAATAAAGAAAGAGATGGAAAATAAATGATATTGGTATGGAAGAAGGAACAGCGAAAGAAGAACCTGAGTTCCAATCTCCTTAAACTTCTTGATCTCCATCAGTAAGTAAAGTAAGTAGAGGTAAGTTTTCACTTTTCCATCTCATTAAAAATGTGTAGAAGACTATAGTCCATGGTAGCTATTCCCTAAACCTTTCTTATTTTATTTGACTACCTACTTAGAAGTGTACCTGTAGACATCTACCATTAGATATATACAAAGGAAGATAGATGTCTACCTCTAAAGTTATATGTCTATATAGGTTTTAGGTAGATGTAGAATAGACATATATTAGTCAAGTTAGATTTTTAATTTTTTTTTAAAAAAAACCCTTTATGGACACAATTATATAACGACAACACTTCATTCTTTCCTCATTCTTCCACATCCCAGCATAAATGACTAAGAGAAAACAACTAGGGCTTTAACAATATTAGTGATTTATGAATCTTGTTGTAGATTGATGACTCAAAAAAAGATTGGAATGTCTAGGAATTCTACTAGAGAGAGAAATATGTCAAAAAAATAATCATCAAGTAGTGCAAATACTTATACTCTACATTTTCTGGTTCATGGAAGCTTAGCATCATTTTTAGCTAACCTGAACTATCTCAATTATTTTAGAATGATCCATTTGCCTTCAACAACACTGTGAGAAGGATTTGATGATAATTTTCCAAGTGTTAAATTAGGTATCATTTATTTTCATGAACTTTTATGTCCCTAAAATCTTCATCATGGAATTCTATAATAAAATCGTAATTACAAATGCTAGTGTTAGTTCCTTTACTTCCACTATTGGGAAAATGTTTATTAAAGTAACTTCACAAGTTATCAATGCCATTATTGGAATTTATAGTTTTGATGTTTGTAGGATTACAATTCATTTCATGTTTGATATTTTCATGAATGGGGTAATCACTATTTCCCATGATGAATTTTGTATTTCTTTTCTAGATTAGTCAATCTCCTTGCATAGTGGTAAAGTATTTAGAAGTTAGATGGCTTTAGATACGTACACCCTATTTCTCATGTTATTATATAATATTATAGTAAAATTAGGGAGTTACAACTCTTTGTTGCTAGCTCAAGCCTTTGTTCTTTATTGTCTTCTCATTGGTCAACCATTAGACTTGGGCCATATAAGCATCCTCCTCTCATGAATTTGTTGATTAGTCATAGAGGAGTTCACATTTTTGATCCACTTTCAAAAAGTTACCTTTTTGTAGGACTATTGGGATGATTGATGGGAACCTCTCTTACCTTCATAAGAGAATGAATGTATCTAGAGTACCTCTTCCTCTAGATGGATCATAGTTCAAGGAGATCATCACTCCTCCCATATTAGATAGTGAGGAAGAATATCTCGCTCTAGTTAGGCACTCATTGGATCCTAGACCATCTTGGGCATATGACTTAGAAAATGCATATGATTCTAAGAGCTTGATGCATTGCCTAGACCTATTCAAGGGAAGTTTCTTTATCTTATGTAGCCTAGATCTAGTTCTCATCCTCATGATGATGTTTCATAGAAATTTGAGCAATAGGTGATGGAGAGTAGTTTTGGAACTTCATCTTAGTGGCGACCAACTAATTTAATCACATGTAAGAAAAAATGTGCTTCCTTATCCTCTAAGTAGGCTTTGTGTCATCCACCCATTTCATCACATTTTTGGGTGAAGCTACATTCCCAGAGAGCTTCTGTACACTTTATTATTAGATGATCATAATGAGTAGTACAGCTATAGCACTAGCACCAACACCAATAGCGACAATGATGATGAGGAGAAATATAGGCCTTCTTGTATAGCGATAGCCTCTACCAATGAGTATGATGATGCTACTAATGTTAGTTATTAGGTTCCTTTGATGATCCCTCCTTTTGGGTGATGTCCAAAAAAGGAAATAATTTTATGCATATTTTTTGGATTACACATGGTTATGGACTTGTATGAATAACAACAATATGTTATGATACTTTTGGCTTTTCTATGCAATGATGGATAGCTTATGATAGTTTATGAAAGTTATTTTTATCATTGTTGATCATGTTTATGTATATGGATAGCTATGTTTTTGGTAGCATGATATATTCTAAGATAGGTTTGGCCTCTGGATAGTTTATGGAGTCTTCTTGGTGTTATCCATTTTTCTTTAACTCGTTGCCTTTAGCATTTTATTCATGTTCCAACATTACCCTCTACTACCATTAGAATTCATAAGTCTTAAATGCTTTTATTTTTTGTCATTTAATGAATTGTGCTAACCCAGTTTCTTCAGTTTTCCACATCATGAAAAACGGGAAGATTGTTGACCTTTTGGTATGTCAAAACCTTAAAGAAAATGAAGAATGTAGATTATATTTGTGTAATGATAATTTTATAGGAACATGAACAAGAACTTCACATGGAGATTTTAGACTTCAAGAAATGAGATCTATGTTGAGATGTCAAAATAAAGACTAAATGAAGAAGATGAGAGCATGGATGAAAATGAAGTGTAGAAGCCAAATGAAGATGTTTCAAAGACTACCAAGATGTCAAATTGATAAGGGAATGACTCAAACTCCAAAGTGTAAAATTTGAGTACATGTTTATGAAGAATAATAGACATCTATCTTGGTAGATAGACATGTACAATCAAGTGTCTACACATAAAGTTAGATGTCTCTCCTTCATTGAAGCCACTCTTACATAGATGTCTAAAGTTCATAATAGACATGTATACTAGTCATTTCATAGTTATTACATAAATATCAAGAAGTTCTTAAAAACTTTGAGGCTATAAGACAAAGTGAAAATCTTGAAAATTGTGCAAGTAGTGTTCATCAAAAGACTCATCATTGGTTATTCTATGTAAATTTGTTTTTGCTATTCATTGTATCATTACTTGTTTATTTTGATTGTATTGAGATTCAAGTGCAACGATTTATAAATTTAGTTACACTCTTTTCTTATTTTTTTTCTTCTTCTTATTACCTTCTAGGGTTGTTGTGCTTCTTATAGGAATACGTCTTTGTTGAGCTTGTTGGGATCCTATAGGATTGAGTGATTTTGTAGCATCAAAACACTCCAATGTGGAGATCAAGCTTGTAAACATTGTGGAATCCTCTGAACTATATTTTGAGCCTGTTGAGAACTTGTGGGGTTGAGTTGTTTTGAGGTAAAGAAACAACTAGAGTGAAGCTCAAAGCTTGTATAAGGTATGGTGTCCTTAAAATCACTTTTTAAAGAAACAAATTCTAAAGATATGCACAGATTCTACACTTAGAGTCTAGATGTATCCAGCATGGAGAACCATGTAAAATTTATGTTTATTTTGGTGGGTTCAGTAGTTAAATTGGGGAACTTTTTTAGCCCTCTTTCTAACTTCTTGATCCTCATGGAGAATGCAATGGAGGGTGAGAAAATGGTGAGAAGTAGATTACTAAACTCATCAGTAGGGGAATCCTCATCATCTATGATTCCTAGGTAATCAATGTTTTCAATGTTTTCTCTTAGTTTTTGACTTGGTTTTACCATTGTTTTCTATCTTTTAGGCCTATTCATGTCAGTATTTTTGGTTTTTGACCACATAGAATCAAGATTTTGGTTTTCTAAAAAATCCTAGAAATAATATTTTGTTTTTATATCATATTATTTTAACATTTTAGGTTTTTTCTTTGGCACATATACAACATTTTTTGTTTTTCTTATCCATTTTCTAGCATTTTCGGATTTTTGATAATCATATTTACCAAGGTTTTTGGGATTTTGTCCATCAAGTATCAGTGTATTTGACCTTTATGGCTAAGAAAGGTAGTGTAACAAGGTTTTAGACCTGTAATGTAATAGTTATAGGTTTTTTTTAGATCAATTTGTGACAAATTAGTTTTTTTCGATTGGTAAAAAAAAAACCTAAGGTTTTGAAATTTCTGCTAGAATAAGCAACCTTTATAGCCTATTTCATACATGGGATAGCATTTTTAATTTTTCTTGACTATCTGGTAATGTTCCAAGGGTTTTCATGCAAAAGAATGTGAATTAGGGTTTTTTTCTATGCTTGAACAAGTAGCATTTTTACCTTCCATGTGTGGGAAGGTACCATAAACATTCTTGACTCTAGGTTACCTAGTGGTAGTGTATGTTGTTTTTGCTACCCATAGTATCAGAAGTTTTTTAATTTTTTACTTGTTCTACAACAATTTAGGATTTTTCCAAACATTCGTTGGCAAAGTAGCAGTATTTTCTACTCTTGGATATGTAATGTTTTGGTCAATTCTAGCTTGGGGAACAACATTTTTGACATGTATGGGCCTATGATTAGTATTTTGGAAATTTTTCAATTTCCAAAGCCAACATTTTTCACATTTTTTCACTTGATGTAGGATTTTTAAATTATTGGTGCTAGAAATTTTGGTGGTTAGAATGGAAACCAAAGGATCCAAGCGTTGGAATAGTTTTAATCCCAAATCCCAAGGACCTTCAAAAAAATATATTCAAGGTACCTTGGATGATCTTCTTGATCATCCAAGGACTTATGGAATGTAAATGGAAATGGCAATGAATACATAAACATAGACCTAGATGAAATTAGGAATTAAATGACTTTGAAAAGAGAAATGGAAACAAAGTTGAAAAAGGAAATAAATATTTCAAAAATAGACAAGGAAATGAAAATGTAAAGTAAAACTTGCATAACAAGAACAATACTTCATTTAAATAAAAATAAAGAATAAGGTTCATGAAGTATAGATTTTATACCAAGGGCACTAGAACTTGCTTGCAAGATCTTGAAGTCCTTTTGAGAAGGTAGGTTGTATTCTGCTATAAGTCCACTATCTAATTTCTTCCTAGCTTAAATTTCTAGCAAATTTCCATTAGTTTCGACTAGGGTCTATTGTAGCGACCGAAAACATCGGAGGCTACAAACACTGAGAGGTCATCGGTCGGACAGTCTTAACCATGGATCCGCCCGAGGGTCATGCTAGATAAAATGGAAATGGGGATCCCTAAACGGTTTGGTCAATTAGACAGGGACTTAGTCGGTGTCACTAAACCTTTTGCAAATGAGTGATTTGAAAACAATGTTTATAGAGTAAAATAATAATTCTTATATGTGAGGAAATGAAAATGATGTAAAAATGCAATGATAAATAGGAAAATAAAATGAACTAGAGTTAAGAAATGCACCGCTTCAAGGTTATGGATTTACTTTGTCAAGATGGATACAATCAGTTGCACAACACTAGGAAGCACAGAGATCCCAAAAGTAACCAAGACATTCAAAGCAAGCCAACTGTGCACTTGAACATGGACTTAAGAGCCAATGATGCAAAATTCTACAAAACCAATTTGTCAATTGGGGATTTACTAACCAAGAATTGGTAAAGTTTGTCAACTTGCCAACAACAAATGCTAACAATGCTTAAAACTACCAACTAAATTCTCAATTTTCCAACAAGAATATCTCCAATTGCTTGATTTTGCCAACCAACCCAAAATTCCCTTTGAAATGCCAATTTGCCAACCCTTTGAGCATTTCTCGTCAGGGTATTTATAGGGCTAGGAGCACACAAGAGATGCAGTTTGGATGTCATGTGTCCTGAACCCACAAGATATTAATGTATCCATGCTGCATGGACATGCAATGTTGATTGATGAGCCTGCCATGCTACAATCACATTGTCAAAACTGGAGATGTTGGGATCAGGTGTGCCAACGATGTAGACAACGAGTGAAATGCACCGATGTAGCATAGCTGCCTGCTACACTATGCTACATTTTGGAGCATATCCTGTTAGCGTAGTGTAGCTATTTGCTACACTATGATACACTCTGTAGTGTAGCATAGCGTAGCTGCTAGTTCGAAGAATAAATTTGCATTGGACTTAATTGCAGGTGCTGGAAGCCTTTGAGGTGTATTGGCTGGTTCTGCATGTTTGCTACACTATGCTACGCTATGTAGCATAGCATAGCATAGCATTTGGCCTTAAGTACGATTTTCACTACTGACAATTTTGTCTGATGATCATGCTGACAATTTGCAACCTTTTCTCTCTCCAATGTGAAGACTTTGAACTTGCTGGTCTTGCATTTCAGGATTCCTTTTGTCATTTTTACATCATCGCTATGATGTGCTATGCTGTGTAGCATAGCAGCCAACATAGCCTACTTTTTGCTTAATCTACTACTTTTCTAGTAATAGGAACTTTGCTAAAGGACTTAAAGTCGAGCGAAGAAATTTTTTTTGAAGGCCGAAGGT
Source organism: Gnetum montanum (assembly GCA_015680685.1). Classification (NCBI taxonomy): domain Eukaryota; kingdom Viridiplantae; phylum Streptophyta; class Gnetopsida; order Gnetales; family Gnetaceae; genus Gnetum; species Gnetum montanum. The sequence goes on from MNCI01020044.1 coordinate 1,600,498, forward strand.
GCTTTCTTGGTGCAATTGAAATCACTAACTAAGCTGGGACTTTTTGTCTTGCTTTTTCTACTCTGTGCTACGTTGCATAGTGTAGCACAACATAGCACTTTATGTTGCAACAATTCATAGTTGATTGCCTGAACAATTGTCTCTTGAGGTCTACTACACTACATAGCGTAGCGTAGCATAGCAAACTTCTTGACTAGAAAAATTGCCAAACTGTTTCATGCATCCTAAGCACCACTGACAACTCCACATGTGTCTTCTGAGTGAATTGCCAGCTAGATGAATTGTCTAGGTTGGCAGGATGGAGAGTCCATTAGGCCTGTCAACATTTGGTGTAGAAAATTTTCCAAACTAGATAGTTTGCACTAAGAGCATCCATTTCCTGCCAAACTACCATGACATTGCCTAAATTCCAAGGACCTGGTGAAGTAAGAATGCCTTGAAAATTTAGGGTGTTTCATTGGCCCCTCTTTATTGACATCTAGAGGATGGACCTGAGAGACATCGACAAAGAATACAAAACACCACAGAAGACAAAATGCTAACATTGCTCTTTGGTGATCACCAAGATGTCACTTAGCTATGTTTGAGAGTGTTGCATTGGTTATGCATGGAAAAGAGAAGGGTTAAGCAGGGAGGAAGGAGTTTCAAGAAAATGATAAAGATGAAACTTAGCATAATCCCTCATCGGAGTGCTTGTGAGGGAGTTTTTTGCATGGTCATCTTTGGTTTCACTGACCTTCGACCTCTCATCAAAATTCTTAGAGAGGGTGATTCCAAAATAGCTTATGTGCCATTTTTTTAGGCATGTTATTTTTTGTGCGTGTGAGCTTTTCTCTCTTATGATTTTTACTTTTACTATTTTCCCATTTACATTTTCAAACAACCTTGTTGTTGTAAGACAAGTGTTTCTTTCCTAGGATGAGTTGTGTTACATCCAGATGGAGCTTTAACTTGCCTACAGATGCTTCCCATGCGTGAGCTGTGTTACGTGCATCATGGACTTTGTGGTTGAGCATATGGAGGACTATACAGGCATCGAGAAAGGCTTGTTAAAGAGGTGAGAGAGTTGATTGAGAGTGTAAGGAATAAGGTACAAGGGGTTTAAGGGGGAGAATAGGATGTGCACTTTGAAGTAGCCAAGCTAATCAAGAAAACCACCTTGTAACGATGTAGTGTCCTACCGCCATGGTAAAACTCACCTCTGACTGATGCCCCTCTGGAATGCATCCTACAAACAGAACAGAAAGCAACTGGGAGGAACAACCATGATGCAAAATGAAGGAAAAGGTCTTGCTTGCTTTGGAGGATCAACAAGATGCCAAGAGTAGTAGCACTGCATATGTTCCAGAGAGTGTTTTATTGGGATCGTGAACTACATTCTGGGACTACAACGTCCTACCCTATGTCGGCACTATGCACATTCTCTTGTTGTATACTGGCATAGATGCATGCTGGGGATGTGCCATGAACCCAATTTAAGGTCCTAGTAGACCATGATGTCCTAGTTTAAGGTCTTAGCAAACCATTATGCTAGTTTAAGATCTTAGCAGAACGTATGTGCTAGTTTAACATCATAGTGAATGGTCGTTATGGTATTTTAAGGTCCTAGCAGACCGCTATGCTAGTTTTTCATCGTAGTGAATGGTGGATGAGCTAGTTTAAGGTCCTAGTAGACCGTTTGTGCCAGTTTAAAGTTATGGAGGACTATGTATGCTAGTTTTTAGTCACAGCGGACTGCTTTTCCAGTTTTACATCGTAGTGAATGTTTTCTCACCTTTGCCAGTTTTACGTCATAGCAGACATTAGTGCAGCTTTGCCAGTTTTACATCATAGTGGACATTGGTTTGCCAGTTTTACATCGTAGTGGACGATTGTTTGCTAGTTTTACATTGTAGTGGACGATTGCTTACCTGTGCTAGTTTATGTTGTAGCGGATGTTTGCTTATCTACTTCATGCATAAGATGTAGTATGGCTTGAGATATGAGTGATTCACTAGATTTGCAAACTCATTGCTGTCCATTTCTACCAATTTGAAGGCTCCATTCCCAAAGGCTTTTGTGACCATATATGGACCTTCACAGTTTTCTGAGAATTTGTTCATATGCTCACGGACAGCCTTAAGAAGAAGGTCTTCCTTTTGTATTCTCCATTGATGTGAATTTGCAAGATTTTTTTCCATTGCTTATTTTGATGGTGCTCTATGCAACCCAATGTTTGTGCACAGTCCTCCTCTATTGAGTCGAGGTCAATGATCCTAAACTCATTGTTCTGGGCTTCACTCATGACATTTGATAGGATTATCCAGAGTGATGGCACATACAACTCAAGAGGTAACAACACTACAGATCCATAAACAAGACTATAAGGTATCTTACCTATCATAGTATTGCATGTCATCCTGTAAGCCCACATCACATAGAGGATTTGTTCATGCCATCCCCTCTTGCTGTTGTTAAGCATTCTCATCAACAAGTTGATGATGGACTTATTTGTAGGCTTTGCTTGTCCGTTCGCCTACAGGTAATATGGCAAGGAGAATGATTGTCTGATGCCAAGATTGCTACAAAAGGTTCAGGTTTTTGCACTACTAAATTATGGCCCGCTATCAATCACAATAGTTATGGGAAGCCCAAACCTTGTCACGATGTTGTCCAAGATGAAGTGGCAAACCTGCTGAGATGTAGTCTTCCTTAGGGGGATAGCCTCTACCCACTTAGTAAAATACTCAGTGGTAGTGAGGATGATGTTATGCCCTGCAGAGGACTTAGGCATGATAGGTCCTAGAGGTCTAGTCCCCATCACTGGAAAGGCCACGTGACCTACGTTGCATGCAACTCTGTAGGTGAAACATGTATGAGATTTGCGTATTGTTGGCACGTATCACACATCTTGAATCTGGCTAGGTAATTGTACTCCATGTGAGGCCAGTAGTACCCTAGACATCTAATTTTTGCAACCATAGCCCTAGGTGCTATTTTTCCACCACTAAGTCCCTTGTGTACTTCATTAATCACCTTCTATGCTTTCTCCTCATTTATGCATGCCAACAATATCCTATCATAGGAGCGTTTGCACAAAGTTTTGTCTCCCATGAGCACATATTGCCAAGCATGCTTACGAATCCCATCTCTCTAGGTAGGCTTTAATGTTGTCAATATGCTTGGGGGATCACCATGTTGCAGGTAGGCTTTAATGTTGGAGTACCACTCCTGTGTATCCACAGTGCTAACAGAGGCTACGTGTACCACCTGAGTGATAGGATCCACACACTTGGTAATCGAGGTTGGAAAACTTATGAAAAAGTGTGGTGAAATATTTAATGCTAGGGTAAGGCCAAGGCATATGCTACGGTGTTTTTGTTGCATGGCATGTGTTGCACGTTTGTTGTTGCAAACTGTTTGAGTAGGCTTTTTGCTAAGTCGCAATAGGGTTGCAGGTGTGTAGCCTTGCAGGCATAGACCTCGATGATTTAATTCACAATTAGTTGTGAATCTCCATGAATCACCAGGTCTTGTATGCTTAATGCTTGGGCTGCTAATAGGCTCCTAAGTAACCCCTCATACTCTGCCACGTTGTTGATACAAGGGAATGCAAAACGATAAGCAAAAGGATGCATTTCTCTAGAGGGGAACGTAATGATAGCAGCTACACTACCCCCTTACATGGTCGAGGCACTGTTGAAATGCAAAGTAGCTTCAAGATGTGACGGGATGGCATTGATAGTGCTAACATGCTCATATAGGAATTCGGGATCTATGATTACCTAGTCATTGATAGGTGAGGTTGTAGGTTGCGTTGCTATGGCTTGACCTTTCATCGACGATTGGCTCACATAATGCAAATCAAATTCTGCCATTATTACTTTCCACCGGGCTATCATATTGCTTCCATACAAATTGTTTGTGATAGACCTGAGTATGCTACTCTTGCAAATATTTTTAATCTTGCTATGAAATAGGTAGTGTCTCCACTTCTTCAATGCAAACAATAAGGCAAGATAGTTTCTCTCCACTTCGTTGTATTTCACTTCATATGCTATGAGTGCATGACTTAGGTAGTACACTGGTATCTCAGAAATATCATCCTATTTCTAACATAATAGTGCCATGATAGACGTGTCCAAGGTGGCAAGGTAGATGAAGAAAGGATTATCCCTCTGTGGTGGGTAAATAGTTGGAAGGTGCAAAAGGTCTTTCTTCAAATCATCAAAGGCTTGTTGACACTATAGTGTCCATTCGAAGTTAACCCCTTTCTTTAGTAGATGTTGCATGGGGTATAACTTGTTAGTCAATTTTGCTATAAACCTTCTGATGAACTATACTTTACCTTGTAACCCACGCAATTCCTTAAGATTTGTAGGTGGCGCCAAGTTAACGATGGTCTTGACTTTATCAGGGTCCACTCGTATTCCATCCTTTGATACTAAAAACCCTAGCATGCTTCCAGTTCTCATCCTGAAGACACATTTCTTTGGATTAAGGCATAAATCATGCATCTAGAAACACTTGAGAACTACACCTAGATTATTGGGATGATTAATGGCTTCTTTAGATTTCACCACTATGTCATCCACATAATCGTTCTACATTTCTAGGATGTAGTCACTAAAGATGTAAGTCATGACTCACTAGTAGGTTGCTACGATGTTCTTGAGCCCAAAAGGCATCATAGTATAACAAAAGGTATCCCATGGGGTCATGAAGGTTGTTGTTAACTAATGCTCTGTGTTGATGTGAATTTGGTTGTAGCCGAAGAAACCATCCATAAAGGATAATAGAGCATGACCAACTGTAGTGTGAATGAGTTGATTGATACTCAAAAGTGGGAAATTATCTTTGATCATTTTTTTGTTCAGATCTTGGAATTCTATATAGATTCATATTCCCCCCATTTTCTTAGAAACTACAATGATGTTAGACACCCATTCTGAGTAATCAACTGCTAGGATGAAACTAGCCTAGTATAGCTTGGTGATTTCATCCCATATGGCTAGTGCAATCTTTGGTTTAACCTTGCAAGCCTTCTACTTAACCACTTTCATGCATGGGTCTAAGAAGATGTTGTGCTGTATCAACCTCAGATCTAAACTCGGCATGTCACTATATGACAATGCAAAGACTTCAATGTTATCTTGCAGAATTTTGGCTACATCTTTATGCGTTTGTGAATCTAGGAGGGAACTAACTTTCAATGTTTTTATCTCCCCCCTGGTGTTGCAATCGAAAACCTCAATGAATGGAAAACACCAAGGGGCCATCAGTCATGGCAGTCTTAACCCCGTATCCATGGGAGGGCCGTGGTGGATAAAAGAGAAATGGGGTGCCCTGAATAGTCTGGTCAATTAGACAGGGACATAGTTGGTGTTAATATAACCTTTCGTAAATGGATAATTTGAAAACTAGACTTCTAGCATAAAATGATAACTTTAAATGCAAAAGGTATAGAGAACAATGTAAAATGCAGTGATAAACAAGAAAAACAATGTAAATGTAGTTAGGAAAATGCACCGCTTCAAGAACGTGACTTCACTCTATCAAGGTGGATAAAATTGTTTGTGCAATGCTTGGAGGCACAAAGATCCCAAGGGTAACCAAGACACCTAGAGCAAGATAGCTATATACTTGAACATGGACTCAGGAGTCAACAATGCAAAGTGCTATGAGAATAGCGAAAAAGAGCAGGATAGGATGCCAAGTGGGAGTACCAACAGTTTGCAGTGTCAAACAAGATGTTTGCAATGCTCAGGAATACAATGCTAAATTTCTTACTTACTAGTCAACAAAATTTTCAACTGTCCAAATTCCCCCCAAAACTGAAAAATATTAGAAAAAAGGATCCCCATGAGCATTGCTCATTGGGGTATTTATAGGACCAAGGGCATGAAAAAGATGCATTTTGGACACCACGTGCCTTGGGCCTATGTTGACGTGTCTATGCTGTATGGACATGCATTATTGTTGGATGTGCATGACCATTGGATGGGCCTGCCATGCTATAATTGCGAACCTGCCAGGCTGTAATTACATCATCAGAGTTTGGAGATGTGTGTTAATGGTGCAATTAGGTGAAGTGCAATGATGTGGCATAACTATCTGCTATGTCATGCCATGCTTTGTAGCATAGCATGGGGGTGTAGCATGGCAACTTGTTACACCATGCTACGCTATGTAGTGTAGCATAGCGTAGCCATCAGTTCAAAGAAAAAACTTGTGTTGCATCTTCCTACATGTGTTGAAACTTTTGAAGTGCACTGACTACTTTTTTGCACACCTGCTACACTGTGCTACACTAAGTAGCATAGCATAGCATAGCAGTTGGCTTTAGTCGTGAAAACATCGCCAATTTGCAAACATTGCCTTTTTCACTATGAAACTTGTGAACTTGCTAATCCTACCCTTTGAGATGAATTTCATAGAGTTGCTACGCTGTGCTACTTTATGTAGCATAGCGTAGCAACTGGCATAGCCTACCTTTCTACTAATTTTTTTGCTTTTTGGTGGGGGAGCCATTGCTGAAGAGCTTGGAGTCAAGCGAAGAAACTGTCTTCGAAGGGCATAGGCACTAACTTAGTGAAATTGAAAATCACTGAGTAGGCCAAGCCTTCCTATCTTGCTCTCGCTACGCTGTGCTACACTACGTAGTAGAGCGTAGTGCCTTGTCTTACAACAATTTATGGTTGACTGTTTGAAAAATTATCTTCCAAAGCCTGCTACGTTATATAGTGTGGCATAGCGTATAAAAATTCTTGTCTTAGAAAACTTGCCAAACTGTTTTGTGCATTTTGAGCATCGCTGACAACTGTTCTGTGTAGGCTGTCAGCTAGACAAATTATCTAGCTAGAAAATTTGCCAAAATGCACAGCCTAAAGCTTAGAACATCCATCTCCTAATGAACTGCCATGATGCTGCGTAAATTGTGATGGCCTTGTGAAGCAAGGATTCCTTGAAAATTTCAGGTGTTTCATTGGCCCCTTTTTTTTGACATCTAGAGGATGGGCCTGAGAGATGTTGACAAAGAATACAAAACACCACGAAAGAAAAAATGCCAACATTGCTATGCGGTGATTGTCAAGACATCACTTAGCTATTCTTGAGAGTGTTCAATTGGTTTTTTGCGGGCAAAGGGGCTAAGAAGGGAGGAAGGAGATTCAGGAGAAGGATAAAGATGAGGCTTAGCAGAGTCCCTTGTCAGAGTTCTTGTGAGGGAGTCTTTCATGTTTTCATCTCTACTTTCACTGACCTTTGACCTCTTCATTGAAACATTTGAGGAGGGTGATTGTGAAATGACTTACGTGCCATTTGTTTTAGGCATGTGATATTTTTCTCTCTTATTCTTTTGCCTTTTTCTATTTTTCTATTTACATTTGTGAAGAACCTTGTTGTAGGATAGGTGTTTCTTTCCCTGGATTAGTTGTGTTACATCTGTGTGGGGGGCTTTAACCTACCTACAGATGCTTCCCATGCAACGAGTTGTGTTATCCACATCATGGGTTTTGTGATTGAGAAAATAGAAGGGATTCACAAGTGTTTGAAAAAAGCTTCTAACAAAGGGGAGTGAGTAAAAATCATGGATGCCAAAAGTAAGGTAAAGGGAAGGATCTTGGAAGGTAGGGCATGATGTGCACTCTGAAGTATCCAATCTAGTCAAGATAATCACTTTGCAGCATTGTAGCATTTGCTACTCTACCGAGACATACCTTCAATCACACTCTGTAAACATGACAGAGAGTGAACCAACAGAAATAGCCATGATGCAAAATGAGGGAAAAGGTCTTTCTTATTGTAGATGTTGTTGAAGCTCTTGGACATCTATGCTTGTGCATGGTGTCCAAAGTAGAAAGGCCACCAACGGCCTTGGCAGCATCAGTGTGGAGGGGTTGGCATCGAAGGAGTAGGAAGTTGCTATGAGTGCGGATGCTTTGGAATCCTTGCGAAAGGCATGCATTCTCAGTTCAGCTATGGGATCAAGTACCACATAGCTAAACATCTTTTGAGCCCAGACGCTCGTAGGGAGATGGAGGGTAGTAATATTGTGGTTGGGCCACAATACTACTAGAATGCTAGCAGCAGGCACTGACCAAGGAGCTACCGTCAGGGCAATGGGTCATAGCGATGGTAGGTTCGGGCTGTTAGTGAGATTTCATACAACATATCTAGGGGATCATCAAGGTACCAGGAGTAGAAACATTGCATATGTTCCAGATCGTGTTCTCATTTCATCGTGAACTGTGTTTTGAAACTACAATGTCCCACCACACGTCAGCATTGTGCACACTTGCTTGCTGTGTACTTGGTGCAGATGCATGCTGGGGATGTGCCATGAACCCAGTTTAAGATCCTAGTATACCATGTGTTTTTTTAAGGTCCCAGCAGACTTTCATGCTAGTTTAAGGTCCGAGTAGACCGTATGTGCTCGTTTAACATCATAGAAAACTTGTTGTGCTAGTTTATACTCATAGCAAACTAGCTGTGCTAGTTTAATGTCATAGAGGATGTTTTTTGCTAGTTTTACATCATAGCATATGTGTTGTGCTAGTTTTACATCATAGCATATGTGTTGTGCTAGTTTTACGTCATAGAGAACGATGGTGAAGCTGTGCCAGTTTAACATCGTAGCGGATGTTTGCTCATCTTTGCCAGTTTTATGTTGTAGCGGATGGTTGCTTATCTACTCCATGCACTTAGATGTAGTATGGCTTGAGGTACAAGTGATTCACCAAATTTGTGAACTCATTACCGTCCATGTATGCCAGCTTCAAGGCTCCATTCCCAAAGGCTTTAGTCACCATGTATGGGCCTTCCCAGTTGGTTGAGAAGTTGCTCACATGTTTACAAATAGCCTTGAGGATGAGGTTGCCCTTCTGTATTGGATGTTGATGCAGGTTTGCATGGTGGTTTTGATGTTTCTTGCTCTAGTACTGCTCTATGCAACTCAGCATTTGTGCATGCTCCTTCTCTATTGAGTCGAGGTCGATAATCCTCAACTCGTTGTTTTGGGCTTCGCTCATGACATCAAAGAGGATCATCTAGAGTAATGGTATCTACAAATCAGGAGGCAACATAGCTTCAAATCCATAAACAAGATTGTAAGGAGTCTTACTTGTCATAGTTTTGCATGTTGTCCTGTAGGCCCATAGAACATAGAGGATTTGCTCGTGCCATCGCCTCTTGCTGTTGCTAAGAATTTTCTTCAGCAAGTTGATGATGGACTTATTTGTAGCCTCCACCTGCCCATTTGCTTTAGGGTAATACGAGGAGAAGAATGATTTCCTGATTCCTAGATTACTACAGAAGCTTCAGGTTTTTATACTACTGAACTATGGTCCATTTTTTATTACAATAGTCATCGGAAGCCCAAACCTTGTCATGATGTTATCCAAGATGAAGTGGAAAACCTGTTGAGATTTCTTCCTCCTCAGGGGGAGAGCTTCCACCCACTTAGTAAAATACTCAGTGGCTGTGATGATGAAGCTATGCCCTACAGAGGACTTGGGCATGATAGGTCCTATGAGGTTTAGTCCCCATCACTGAAAAGTCCATGTGATCTACGTTGGGTGCAGCTCCGTAGGTGAAACGTGTATGATATTTGCATATCTCTGGCACGTGTCACACATCTTGACCTTTGACAAGCAATCATGCTCCATATGGGACTAGTAGTATCCTAGGCATATGATTTTCATAGCCATAGCCCTAGGTGCTATGTGTCCACCACACAGTCCCTCATGTACTTCATTAACCACCTTCTACACTTGCTCCTAACCCACGCATGCCAGCAATATCCTGTCATAGGAAAATTTGCACAGGGCATCACTTCCCATGAGCATCACTTATGGATCGCATCTCTCTAGCCAGATGTCAGTCTGCTTGGGGGTTCATCATGTTGTAAGTAGGATTTAATGTTAGCGTACCATTCCTGGGTATCTGTCACACTGATAGAGGCCACCTATCTCACCTAAGTGATGGGCTTAGTAAATTCAAAAATTGAAGTAGGTAGACTTGCGAATAAGTGTGGTGGAACATTTAGTGCTAGGGTGGCTAAGGCATCTACTATGGTGTTCTCATTGCATGGCACATGTTGCACATCTATAGTTGCAAACTGTTTGAGTAGGCTTTTTGCTAGGATGCAATAGGGATGTAGGTGCGTAGCTTTGCAGGCATAGACTTCGATGATTTGATTTACAACTAGTTTTGAATCACCATGAATTGCCAAGTGTTGTATGTGTAGTGTTTGGGCAGCTGAGAGGCCTCTAAGTAGCCCCTCGTATTCTACCATGTTGTTGGTACAGGGGAACAGAAAGTGATAAGAGAAAGGGTGCATTTTCCTAGAGGAAAATGTAATGATAGTAGCTGCACTTCCCCCTCATGTAGTTGAGGCACCATCAAAGTGTAAGGTAGATTTGAGGTATGATGGGGTAGCATTGATGGTGCCAACATGCTCATGTAGGAATTTGGGATCTATGGTTTCCTGGTCATCGACGGGTGAGGTTGTAAGTTGCGTTGCTATAGGTTGGCCCTTTGTCGACAATTGGCTCATATAGTGTAAGTTGAACTTCGTGGTTATTTCTTTCCATCAGTCTATCCTACTACTTTCATACAGGTTGTTAGTGATGGCCCAGAGTATGTTGCTTTTGCAAATAATGTTACTTGTACTGCAAAATAGGTAATGCCTCCACTTTTTTAACATAAATACTAAGTCAAGGCAATTCGTATCCACTTCATTGTATTTCTCCTCATGCACTATTAATGCATGACTCAGGTAATACACCAGTATCTCAGATTCATAATCTCATTTTTGACATAGCAGTGCTATGATAGACGTGTTGGAGGTTGCAAGGTACATGAATAAAGGCTTATCCCTCTCTGGCATATGCATAGTTGGGAGGTGCAAAAGCTCTTTCTTCAAGTCATCGAAGGCTTGTTGGCATTGAGTTGTGCATTCAAACTTAACCCCTTTCTTTATAAGATGTTGCATGGGGTGTAGCTTGTCAGTTAACTTTGCTATAAACCTTCGAATGAGCTATACCCTACCTTGCAAACCATGCAATTCCTTAGGTTTGTAGGAGGTTCCAGGTTGACAATGGCCTTACCTTTGTCAGGGTCCACCCGTATCCCATCCTTCAATACTACAAATCCTAACATGCACTGGTTTTCACTCCAAAGACACTTTTTAGGATTAAGGCATAAATCATGCATTTAACAACACTTGAGGGCTACCCCTAGATTGCATGGGTGATCAACAACCTTTTTGAACTTGACCGCTATTTCAGCCATGTAGTCATTTAGCATTTCTAGGATGTAGTCACTAAAGATGTAAGTCATGGCTCACTTGTAGGTTTCTCCAACGTTCTTGAGCCCAAAAGGCATCATGGTATAACAAAAGGTCCCCCATGGGTTCATGAAGGTTGTTGTTAGCTAATGCTCTCGGTTAATGCAAACTTGGTTTTAGCTAGAGAAACCATCCATGAAGTACAATAGAGTATAACTAACCATAGTGTCAATGAGTTGATCAATTCTTGGACGTGGGAAATTTTCTTTGATCCTTTCCTTGTTCAGATCCTAGAAGTCTATATAGATTCATATTTCTCCTATGAAACCACAATGATGTTGGACACCCATTCCAAGTAATCAACTGCACAAATGAAACCAGCTTGGTAGAGCTTCGTGATTTTATATCTTACAGCTAGTGCAATTTCTGGTTTAACCTTACGAGCTTTTTGCTTGATTGCCTTCATGCACGGGTCTAGGACAATGTTGTGTTGTATCAGCCTCAAATCTAAACCTGACATGTCATTGTATGACCATGCATTAACTTTAATGTTGTCTTGCAGGATCTTGGCTACATCTTTGTGCGTCTGCTCATCTAAGAGGGAGCTAAGTTTTAATGTTTTTACTTTCCCCTTGGACGTTGTCACAGGCATCTTGATGAGAGGGTCCTTAGCTACATCACTAGTCTCTAGATTTAGGGTTTGGACTAGATACTTGGGCCAGTCTGGGGATGTTTCTAAGGACACTATGATGCCATCTATGATTGACCCCTAGTCAATTAGGTCTGGGTTCAATGGTCTTGCGAGCTTTCCATGTGGACTAGCTAAAGATAAATGCTTGGAGAGATCGTAATGGATTTCCATTTTTTTCTCAACCTGCCAAGATGAGATGATAGCCTAGTTAAGTGGCACTTGTTGGCAGTAATCGTGTATAATGAAAATTTGCAAAACAACGATGAGATGTAACTAGCGAAGTATGATATAAAGGTTGAAATTTTCTAGTTTAAAGCCATGGTAGACTGCTAATGCGTAGAGATGCAAAACTACTAAAAAATGCAAAACTGGCGATGCGAGAATGTGAAACTACTAAAAATGCAAAATTGTCAATGCGAAAATGTAAAACTGCTAGTTTAATGTCGTTGCGGATTGTGAGCGCATAGAAGGTTAAGAAATGGTAGTGTAAAGTCCTTTCAAACCATCAACTAGAGTGAAAATCTATGCTAGGAGTGCTACTTTAAGGTCTTTTTGGATGACCAATGTACAACTATGCTACGATTGCTAGTTTAAGGTCTTTTCGGATCAGTAAAGTCACAATTACGCTACAATTGCTAGTTTAAGGTGTTCTCAGACTGGTAAAGTTGCAATTATACTACAATTGCTAGTTTGAGGTCTTCTCAACTAGTAAAGTTATATATATATTTGTTTTTTTTGGGGAAACTAGATGGTTAGCTTGAAGCGTGACGAGGTTTTAATGCCAACAGTTCTACGATGTCGTGGAGAGCATGCTATGCTGCACGGTAAACCCCACATTAAACAAAGAGAGAGAATGGCAAGTTTTTCCTTTTTTACCATTATGGTCATAAATAGGGATTAGACCCTGGTAAGCTTTTCATTATCACCGTAAGAGCGTAGAGCCCACATTTAGAGCACAAAGTGATTGTGGAGCGTGTAGAGTGATTGTGTTAACAGAGAGCAAGATGATTTTCTACATAGAAACGAGGAGGAATCTGCAAGAAGGATGATTGATCCTAAGAAGGAATGCATGAATTTGGCACTTGAAAAGGTTGAGGAGGTAAAGGAAAAACTAGGGCAGGTGACACAATCATGCGTCGTTATGTGGGAGGACATGTCGTTGACCCAGTAGGCTACTATGCTTCCTCTCTTTCTTTGTGTTTCTATCATCATTTTTGTTTTCTGCTTCTATTTATTTGCAATTTAGTTTTGGTTGTATGTGTGTCCTTTCATCATGTTGTCATTTTTTTGGCCTTTACACCGTCACTATTACTATTTCGGCTGTGGTGGATGTACAAATGCTATGCTATCATTGCATGCAAGATCACCTAGACCACCATTGCTGCGGTCGTCATAACCACGTGGGTTTCGACAGTTTAAGTGACACGTGTTTCATCATGTTGTAGTGCTAATCATTCTGCTAGGGCTAATCGCTCTGTTTCTACGCTAGGCTATTCTCGCTACACTATTGCATTCACGTTCTTGCTACGCTATGTGTAGGAAGAGGGTTATTCTATGATATATGCTAAAATGCTAGGAATTGCTATACTATGTGTGCATTGCATTTGGGCATGATGCTAACAGTTGCTAGTTGTGTTATGCAAGATAGTGCTAAGGCCAATTCTGATTGTCCTAGAAATTGTAGGGGTCCTGTGTTGCGTGAGAAAACCAATGACTAATGTTCCTCCTTCCCATACATGGGTGGAAGTGTGGGGGGTCTAGTTTAGGCAAGGAGCCTAGGATTTTTTACAATTCCTCCTCCAACATTTCAGTGTAATCGTTTGTTCATACCTAGAGGAGGAGGAGGTGGTTGTCATAATAGAAACCCTGTTGCCTAGGGCAAACTAGGGTATCTTGAGGTTTTTTATGAATAGGGTGATCAAAAGTAGGTAGGGAGAAGGATCTAGTGAACATCCCAAATATTTGATGCATTTGGCATGGATCTGAGATATGCCTAAGTACAACTGCTACCATGCTTACAACACGTTATTTGTTGCGTGTCATATGGGAATTTGCTTCCAAAACCCACCAAGGACCATCTACTGTGCTGGTAGGTGAGTTTTGTAGCCTTCTTTTGCTGTATTGTGTGGTGCTTGCTATGCTAGCCAAATGCTAATAGTATGTTTTTATTTCTAGGTTATACATTAACAAGGAAGGGCTTCACAACAAATCGGGTGTGCTGACCACAACATGGATAGCCCTGTAGGAGTTCTCTTCTACTGAGAACCTATGTGCAGATGTGATTGGTCAATGCAGGGGTGAATACCACACCTACCCAAACCTATACCCCATTCCATATGGCAAGTGCAAGGAGTCTATTTGGTTGGATGAGGGATGGGCACCCTTCAAACTGATCACTGTTGAACAAGTCCTAGTTAGTCTTCTGTCATTCCTATTACCATACAAACCTAGTAAGCTAAATAGTAGGTGCTGCATGCTTAAGTGTATTTGCAATCTTTAGGTTTTCTATGTGTTTTTTTTTCTGTAAAATTTTTGCAAACGTTGTTTAGAAGAAATTTTTTTTGAATAAAGTGGTGAATTGATTTTACACTAACTTGCGCATTGTGTACGTGCTGAATGTCATGCTAAAATTTTACTCTTTTGTGCTAGTTTTAGGCCATTTTGGGCCCCTACTAGTTTTAGGCCATTTCGGGCCATTGCTAGTTTTAGGCCATTTTGGGCTATGGCATAACATAGTTTTAGGCCTTTGCTAGTTTTATGCCATTTCAAGCTAGCAAATTTGGCATAGTTTTAGGCCATTTCAGGCTCGTGCATGAACGCACAAGGATGGTGCTTGGGTAAGAAGTAGTGGGGTTGCTATGCTAGGTGTAGCTGCTTCTTAACCTATTGTGGGTTGAGTGGGACATAAGGCCGAGGTGCTCTGCCAAAGCCTTCATCTACGTCATTATCCTTTGCTTGGAAGGGCAACTCGACCCACATGTTTACATTTCGAGAACCGGCTTGCTAAGCTAATTCCTTTGCTGGATGGTCAGTGTTTTCTATGACAGGTGCTTCATTCTCAGAGGTTACAACCTTTGAGCCTTGTTCCATGTCTATGTTGTGGATTTCTTGCATCACTAACCCGTCACCATGGATCACCACCTCCTTACCTATGTAAGGTAGATGGATCTCATAGTGTATAGCTGAGGAGACAACCCTGAGCTATGCTAACCATGATCTCCCCTAGATCAGGTTAAACTCAAACATTTCCTTGACCATGATGAATGTTGCATTCATGGGGAATTGATCCCCTTCCATGAATTCTATGTGGACTATGTCCTTCATCACAATCTGCGCCCCATTGAATGACCTCAGACATGACATCATTGTGGGTTTTATTTGGTCAACCAGGCCCAAATTATCCATAATAGGGAAGGGGATGACATTCGTGGAAGCTCCATCATCAACGTGTACCCTTTGGATCTAGTGTTGGCTGACTTGAATTGTGATGAATAGGGGTGTTGTAGTCACCTGACCCCTTCGGGGTCTTCTCTAATGGCATTATTGCTAAACATCAATTGGGATGACTCTGGCTCTATGGGTGTAGAGGGACGCATGACCAAATGGATTTCTCCCTCTTCCACTGGCATGTCTTCATTGATCGAAATTACTGTCAATATGTGGATCAGAGCCTCATGGTGTGGGACAGATGTCATGATTAGGTCGTACAAGATCAGTGTAGTGTTTTTCTATTTTAGAGCTTGTTTGACCCGAGTGAGGGTATTTAAGAGGTCTTGGCCACCCCCCTGTTTACTGCCTTCCTCCTCTTCTATTCATCTGAGGAGACAGATTTCCCAAGGAGGGGTAGTTTCAGGTCTGGGTTTAGATTCTTCTTGGTGGGGCAGCATGGATTGTGCAGTTTTAGTAATGTCCCCCTTTGGTGATGAGGGCGTAGATGCAGGGCGTGAAGATGTAGTTTTGGAAATACCTGGGGCAGTACTTCCTTTTGATGTCTTACCTGTGAAACACTTCCCATTTTTTAGGATGAGAAGGTCATTTAGCTATCTTCCATGGGATTGGGGTTGTTGAAGGAGCCAGCCCTCTCATGATAAACAGAGTTAATGGTGTTAACGGGTGGGCTAGTGTGATTCTACTAATAGGTGGTGTGGAGGTGGACGCTTGGGGAGGGACTCTCAGGATGAACGATTGCTACAAGCTTTGGTCAGTCGCTCACGGTGCTAGTGCACTATGTTGAGGCACATAGACCACAAATGGCTGCTAGGGTAGCCTAGGCTCACTATCAATGCCGATGGTGTTGATGACGCAACTAGCATTACTGGCATTGAGGGGGTTGGTGTAGACATGCAGAGATTGATTTTTAGGACATACTAGGTTACTTTTGTCTAGCATTAGTTTCCCTTGATCAATCATCGTTTGGATGTCATCCTACAATGCCAAATAGTAATTTGTATTGTGACCGCATTGTTGGTGGTAGTCACAAAACCTATCTAGCTTAAAACCCTTAGAAATTGGGGGCTCATTGGGTAGGGCGAAAGAGGGGTTCCTAAGGAGCTCGCAGTATCACTGAAGTCTCCTGATTCCTTCTTCTAACATCTGCTTATGTTGGATGTTCCCCACTACCAATAGCTTCTTTATAAGTTCTGAAGGCTTGAGAGGTAGTTGGGTATACTTTGAGCGATCTTTTCACTCAAAGTTTGGTTTCAGTTGTGCAGATGTCTCAGGTGCGGGTATTGTAGTTTGCGGTATGTGGCCCTGCTTGGGCACGGGGTTAGTTATGGGTGCGACCAGTTTCTTATTATTTTCGTTACCATTGTTACTGGCTTTGGGCTTGTCCTTGGTCACTACAACAGTCATTGTGGTTTTTGGGGCCTTACAATTGTCGTTCTTTGTGAAGGTGTGCTTGTAGGCAACATAGGTTAGGTCTTGGCTCACCTTGGCTAGATGTTGTATACTCTTAGTCTGAGTGAAGGCTTGACTAAGAGTGTGAGAAGTGAGGTAGTACAATCTAGACTTGATGAAGTAATTCACTGCATCCTTAAAAATGGCCAGCAAGTGGGCCTCTACAATGGGCTCGCAGATTTTATTAAGGGTTGTGCTCCAACCCTGGATGAACTTTTGGACTGGTTCCAGAGGATCTTGCTTTACACTCATCAACTAATCCAGAGTGGTTTCTACCTTCAAGTTATACTTGAAGTGCATCACGAACTAGGTCAGAAGCTCCTCTAAAGTTGAAATAGATGAGCATGGCAGCGCACGATACCAATCCAGGGCCTTTTCGGCCAACGACATGGCAAAGACATGTATAATCGTGTGTGGCCATTATTGCAATAGGAGAGAATCAGAACTAAACGTAATAAGATGTGCATTGGGATCTCCCTCTCCATTGTATTTCGTGAAGTGTGGCAGGGACATCCCCAAGGGCAACGTTAGTGTGGGGATTGCAGGGCTAATGGGGTCATCCTAGTAGAAGTTCATGACTAGTACCATGTCAAACACGATAGCCTTAAGGCATTTTATTTCCTCAATAAGGACCTAGATAAGTTGGAACACTTGATCTAGACTTTGCAATGATGTAGATGGTTGGGGAACTACCTAGGTAGCTCCCATCTATGGAATGGAGGGGGTGGTGGCATGACCCATCAGCAGCACCGTTGGGGTGGTCCCTATGAATGGTGTTGCTTGTGCTATCCACCACCCAGTAGGTGGTGTTGTTGGAGCAACAACCATGGGTTGGACTGCTGGGTAGACCACTTGTGTCACTAGTAGAATAGACCACAGCCTCATGTTGGGTTGTACCATTTGTAGGGTTTGGTAGGTTTGAGGGTAAACATAATGAGACATTTGCGATGGTTGTGGAATAGGCGAAGAAGTGAATTGGGTCCACCATGTGGATAGTGTAACGACGGAAAACGTCGGCAGCTGGAAATACCGATCGAACTTCCGTGTACACAGCTTTAACCATGGATCCGCGCGAGGGCTAAGCTGGACAAACAGATCCACGGTGCCCTGAACGGTCTTGTCGATCAGACAGGGACTTACGGGTCAGTAAAAGCGGTGACGATTACGAATTTTTACGTGACGTGATTTGTTGCTAAAGATCATAAAACGGAGAGACAACGACGTAAATAGATCGCTACGAAGATAACGATAAAACACCGGAAAGATGCTGATCGGGAGAGAAAAAAGAGTGGATGTCGCAAAGATCAAAAATGGGTGTCTCAATGCTGGATCGGATGTATGCTTCCGTGTATATTATGTCACAATGGGAGAAAACCCCCAACAACTGGATACAAAATGAGCACAAAACAACAAGAAAACTGTCTGGACAGAAATCTGATCTACCTTGTAGGCCCAAAGCTTAAGTGCAGGGATGGTCAAGCTCTGAAGCCCATCGATCTTCTGAACGACAGAACCTGCTAACTATGCGAGATGACTCTGCAATTCCCGTTCTGCTTCTTTACTTCGGGTAGATCTGCTGTTAAGACTCAGGCGTGCTGCGTTCTATTTCTGCTAAAGGATAATGTTTGCAGCGATTATCAAGAGGTTGCTCTTGTTTCTCCGTTCAAGGCGATAAGTATTCCCTTGTTCAAAAAATGCTCTTGTCCTCTTGATCTGCTGCCAACAAAAAGCGATAAGTGCTCTGGTGCTCTGGTTTGTTAACTTGTTAACTTGCTCTTCCCCCTCTGAAAAACTCCCCCTTGTGTATTTGTTAGGCGGGGTATTTATAGGCCGCGACACGGGCAACCCTAATGATGTGGGCCCGAATGTCGCGAGTCCTATTGGCGTGATTCTTTTAAGTCGAACTGCGACTATGCACAACACGCTCATCGAACTGCGACTACGCACAGCACGCCCGTTTGCGTAATGTGCGTGTAAAGGGCAGGCCCATGGGCGTGTCTCGTCTGTGTTTGCGTTCATTCGCTTCGTGTTGCGTGTATGAACGCACTGACGCAAAAATAATGAGTTTAAGATCGTTTTACGCTCACCACGCAACTGTGCGTGGCAACGGGTAAATGTGACGCACGCTCACTACGCAGCCATGCGTGGTGAAGCGTAAACAAAGTTTAAACTTACGTTCATCACACAACTGCGCGTGATAAAGCGTAAATAATGCATAACTCACGCTTACCACGCAGCGGCGTGTGGTGGAGCGTAAGGAGCATGCAACTTGGATCATGACCCACGCACTGGTACGCACCACCGCGTAACGAGCGTAAAGGCCACTTATGTATGTGCCGCAAGGAAAAGTACCGACTTGTCATGCCTCTCTGGATTTTGCCTTCAACTATTTTGGAGCTTATTACGCTCACCACGCTACCGTGCGTGATGGAGCGTAAACTTGTCCTTGAAAAAATCCGCCTTTGGCTGTCTCGGAGCCTATTACGCTCATCACGCTGCTGTGCGTGATGGAGCGTAAACTTGTCCTTAGCCAAATTAGCCTTTGGCTGTCTCGGAGCCTATTATGCTCATCACGCTGCTGTGCGCGATGGAGCGTAAACTTGTCCTTAGCCAAATTCGTCTTTAACTGTCTTGGAGTTTATTACGCTCATCACGCTGCCGTGCGTGATAGAGCGTAAACTCACCCTTAGAAAAATTCGAGGCGCGTTCTTACTTAAATTAGAAATCTTCACCTGAGGCCGACCCATAATTTTCATGGTGTTTCAATGGCCCCTCTTTGTTGACGTTTAGAGGGCTTACCCGAAGAACGTCGACAAAGAATGCGAAACGCCGGATTGGTAGAAGCAAGAACAACGTGCATCCATGACTATTCAGGTGTTGCTCTGTTTACGTAAAAGGAAGGCTGGCGAGTATGAGAGGAAGGGTGTAACTGAAAACAGATTCGGGGAAGATGCAAACGGTGTGTTTATTCATGTCAACAGGAATGCTTTCAGACGAGCGTTGCGCGTCAGTCTGAGATATCTCTGTTACAAATTGTAGCAGGAATGCGTGCAAAAAGGAGCATTGCGCATCACTTTTACGATGTCTCTGCTAGCGTGAGTACGAAGAACGAAAATTTGCGTATGTGAATGCTACGTATGGGAACTGGGTGGTGGGGAAGAAGGAAATAAGGATTAAGGTTAGATGCGTGTCGGGAAGGAATGCGCAGAACAGAGTGGGTGGGCAAACCTGAGCAGCCATTTCAACACGCTGTTGTACTTCGCCGCTCAGATGGACGCACCTTTGAATGACATTCTCCAAGTTAAGCAGCCTGCAACCACAAAAGGAAATAGAGGACGCCATTGCTTATGGACAAAAGACGGGGTTTCTTGGAGCCCATGCTGTCTGATGTTAGCCGGAGTCAACGGACTGTAAATGTTGAGCTGGAGTACTTGGGCAGAGCCGCCAATCCTGATGATTTGGCACTGCATACCTTCGCCAAATGACATCAGACAGAGTGCAGCTCACTGGTTGCACCGGGAACCGGCCAGATGAATTTGCGAAGCCGGTGTCTGATACCGATGATTGGCGGAGACTCCTGGGGCCATGGCCAACGAGGATTTCGTTGGGGCTCCCGCTAACGAGGCTAAACTCCCAGAGCTGCTACCACTGCAGCGGGTGCAGTGGCGGCATCTCCGAGGGATCAGTAAGATGCCTCCTTGCTTGTCCGAGGAATCAGTAAGATGCCGATTGGGTGGCAATACTGGGACTATCTCAGTATCCCACCCCGTCTGCTGTGCAACTGTACAGGAGTGATCACGCTCGCTTGAACATGATGGCGATCTGTACATTCCAGTTTTAAGTCTTGGAAGACTGTCATTACTGGTTTTAAGTCTCAGCAGACAATGGTCCCAGTTTAATGTCCGGGCAGACCGAGAAGTGCTAGTTTTACGTCATAGCGGATGATGGCGAGGCTGATTTATGGTCTCAGCAGACCGTGCTATGGATGTCAGTTTTATGTCATGACCCAGGGACAAATCTATGCTGATTTTACATCTCAGCAGATGGCTACTTACCTGTGCCAGTTTAGCGTCGTGGCGGACGCGTGCAAAAGGTGCCAGTTTTACGTCGTAGCAGACGTTCAGTGCCAGTTTAACGTCGTAGCGGACGCTCAGTGCCAGTTTAACGTCGTAGCGGATGCTCAGTGCCAGTTTAACGTCGTAGCGGACGTGTACCATCATACCTGCTGTCGACACCGTCGTTGCCGCTAGATGAAATACCATTTTAAGTACACGTGATTCACAGGATTTGCTAACTCGTTGTCGTTGACATCTGCCAATCTGAACGCTCCGTTGCTGTATGCGTCGGTTACCAAGAAAGGGCCTTCCCAGTTTGTAGAGAACTTGCCTACTGGTTCACGCACAGCCTTGAGAACCAAGTCTCCTTTCGTGATCGGACGCTGCTGAAGGTTATGATGATGCTTTTGCCTCTGTTTATCCTGATATTTCTCAATTGCCTCAAGAGCCTGTATCCGCTTCTCTTCCAATGACTCCAAGTCCATTAATCGAGCCTCGGTGTGTTGAGTCTCATTTATAATGGTGGAGAGGACCATTCTTAGAGAAGGAATTTGCAATTCCAGAGGTAGCACCGCCTCAGATCCGTAAACTAGGCTATAGGGCGTACTGCCTGTAGCTGTTCTACACGTAGTACGATATGCCCATAGCACGTAGAGGATCTGCTCATGCCACCGCCTTTTGTTGCCGTCGAGCATTTTCTTGAGTAAATTGATGATTATCTTGTTTGATGCTTCAGCTTGACCATTTGCCTGCGGGTAATAAGGGGAGGAAAAGGACTGCCTGATGCCTAGGTTGTCACAGAAGGATTTGGTATCCACGCTACTAAACTGTGGCCCATTGTCGGTCACAATAGTCATTGGGAGACCAAATCGGGTTACAATGTTATCCAAGATGAAATGGCAAACCTGTTGGGATGTAATTTTCCGCAGGAGGATAGCTTCTACCCACTTCGTGAAGTGCTCGGTGGCGGTAATGATGAAGCTATGTCCTACGGAAGATTTTGGTGTGATGGGTCCTATAATGTCAAGTCCCCATCGCTGGAATGGCCATGTTATCTGTGTGGTGTGCAACTCTGTGGGTGACACGTGGATGAGGTTGGCGTGACGTTGACACGTGTCACAGGTCTTGACCTTTGTCAAACAATCTCTTTCCATGCATGGCCAGTAGTACCCTAAGCGACGGATTTTTAGGGCCATAGCCCGTGGTGCTACGTGGCCACCGCACAGTCCCTCGTGAACCTCGCTAACGATGTGTTGTGCTTGGTCTGCGTTAACGCAGGTGAGAAATATGCCATCAAAGGAGCATCTGCAGAGAGTGCTGTCCCGATGATGACGTAGTGCCTAGCGTGTTTACGGGTTGCGTCTTTTTGCGCGCGCGTTAAAGCAGCTGGTAACTCACCCTGTAAAAGATAAGATTTGATATGATAGTACCATTCAGGCGTGCTTTCCTCGGTAAGAGAGGAGATTTGTGCCGTCTGAATGATAGGGTTTGCGCAGTCGGTAATTAATGTAGGACAGGTGTTAAGCAAGTGCGATGGCACATGTAAAGCTAGAGTGGCTAGTGCGTCGGCCAGCGTGTTGTTAGTCCGTGGGACGTGCTGGGCGTCGAAAGTCATAAATCGCCTCAGAAGATCTTTAGCCTGATTACAATAGGGCTCCAAGTGTACCACTTTGCAGGCGTAGACTCCAGTGATTTGATTTATGACAAGCATCAAATCGCCCCTAATTGCCAGGTGTTGAACATCGAGTTCGCCTGCGATTAGTAATCTCCTGAGGAGCCCCTCGTACTCTGCCACATTGTTCGTACAAGGGAAGGTCAATCGATACACGTGTAGACGCACATCCTCAGGCGATAGCGTAAGAACAATGGCCGTACTACCGCCTCTAGCGGTTGAAGCTCCATCAAAATACAATGTTGCTTCGAGGCCTGCCGAAACAGGGCTTAAACTATGTACGTGGTCATCGGGAAATTCTGGCTCTACGGTTGCGTGGTTGTCAATTGGTGAAGTTGTTAACTGGTCGGCTATTGCTTGGCCCTTCGTGGATGATTGGCCAATGTAGTGGAGGTCGAACTCCGCGGTGATAGCCTTCCAGCGAGCGATTTTGCTACTTTCATACAGACTATGCGTAATGGCCCTAAGGATGTTATTTTTACAAATGACGTTAACTTGACTACGAAAAAGGTAATTCCTGCATTTCTTGAGCGTAAAAACTAATGCTAAGAAATTACGCTCAACGTCGTTATATCTCGTCTCGTACGCACATAGAGCGTGACTCAGGTAATAGATGGGCATTTCTGACCCATCCTCCCTTTTCTAACAAAGCAACGCTGATATTGCTACCTCCGAAGTGGCGAGGTAAATGAAAAAAGGAAAATCCCTTTGTGGCAGGAAAACCGTTGGTAGATGTTGCAATTCCTATTTTAGACTGTCAAAAGCTCGCTGGCAATCGTCGGTCCATTCAAAATTAACCCCCTTTTTCAGCAAATGTTGCATGGGGTGTAGTTTGTCAGTTAACCTTGAAATGAACCTGCGTATGAACTGTAAACGGCCCTGTAACCCGTGTAGTTGCTTGAGGTCTGTTGGAGGTTGTAACGTGACAATGGCTTTGACCTTATCAGGGTCAACTCGTATGCCGGCTTTTGATACCACAAACCCCAGCATGCGTCCGGTTTTGACTCCGAATACGCACTTCTTTGGGTTAAGCCGGAGCTCGTGTACGGAGCATCTCTTAAGGACTAACTCCAGGTCCTCTGAATGATCTTGCGACTTCAAAGACTTCACAGCTATGTCTTCTACATAATCATTCAGCCTTCCTAGGAGATAATCGCTAAAGATATACGTCATGGCTCGTTGATACGTCGCTCCGGCGTTCTTCAGACCGAACGGCATCATAGTATAGCAAAATGTTCCCCAGGGTGTCATGAATGTTATCGTCAACTGGTGTTCTGGGTTAATGCGAATCTGATTATAGCCTGAAAAGCCATCCATGAAGGACAGAAGCGCATGCCCAGCTATCGTATCCACTAGCTGGTCAATACTCGGCAGTGGGAAATTATCCTTGATTGTGGCCTTGTTCAAATCCCGGAAGTCTATGCATATGCGTATACCCCTGGTCTTCTTCGACATGACCACAATGTTAGATATCCAGTCCGAGTAATCGACCGCGCGGATGAAACCAGCCCGATACAGTTTGGTGATTTCATCACGCACTGCTAGCGCGATCTCTAGTTTGACTTTGCATGCCTTTTCCCTAACTAGTTTGATCTGCGGGTCGAGGATAATGTTATGCTGGATTAGTCTAGGATCTAACCCAGGCATATCCTCATATGACCATGCAAAGACAGTGATGTTGTCTTGCAGGACCTGTTTTATTGCGTTGTGTGTTTTCTCTTCTAGTAAGGAACTGACCTTGAGCGTCTTGGTCTCACCCCTATGCGTAACGATAGGGATATCACTAATGGGATCCTCGGTTATGTCCCCAGCTTCCAGGTCTAGCGTGCGCATGGACTGTTCTGGCCAGTCTGGGGATGTCTCCGATGTAGCTATGGTTACGCCTGCTAAAGGGGGGTTAGCGTCTACTAATGTAAAGTCAAAAGGCCTAGTTAAGTGCCCGTATGGGCCTGTCAAGGTTAAAGGTGTTGAAACTGTGGTGTCCATCCTCCGTCGGTCCTGCAAAATCGGCAAGTGCGTAAACGATTAGGAGACAAGTGACAGGATGTTGCTAAACGTGGAATGCTAACTGAAATTTTGAATGTTGGTGACAGAGCTTGTAATCAATGCAACCCGACTACGAGGCGATAAGATGTGGTAGTTTAACGTCATTTCGGACAGTGGAGCGTGCGATATCGACCGAATTAATACCAAATTTTCGAATTCCGTTTCGGGAAAGTTCCGCTTTAATCCAATATCAAGTCGGTGATCTTCGCGTACAAGTAGGTGGCCTTTTGATGAAACTGGTTGTTAGCTATCTGGATTTGAATTTACAAGGAAGAACAGAGCAATAAGCAGAGCCGAGAGAAGAAAGAGCAGGGAGAAGGAAAATAGGCGACGAGGGCGTGTAATCTGTTTAGTATCTATAAGCAAGCTGTAAAGAAACCCTGCCACTATCGTGATGGCTCCAAAGGCAAAGAAGCAGAATGCCAAATTGGCAAAAATTGACGAAGTGCAGGCAAGCCTGAACCGTGTTTCGCGGGCGTTGATCGATGTCTGCGACCCGACGCCTCTCAACCGGTAGGCCATTCTTTATGCTCGGTCTATATGTCTTTTCGTTTTGTTTTTTGTATGTCTCTAGAGGAAATGCGTGCGTCAAATTATGGACCTCGGCTTAGTGCGAGGGTTTTGGTGAGGTTGCGTTTATTGCCGCTGTCAAGGACAAACCTTGCATTCTTGCAAGGGTTTGGACAATTTCGGCCTGGTTGCGTTTTACTATTTCTGTGTTACATGTAGATGTATAGATGTAGATGTTTTAATGAGTCTCGGTCTTTTCTACAACATCGCGCTGAAGCCCATCCTGCTTGTGCTGGATATTGTTGGGGTTTTATGCTGGTTAAACCCTATCGTCCCAAATGTCCCTCCTCCGCACACAAGAGTGCAGGGGAAGGCCATCTGGAACCGAAAGGGTGCGTTGGAATTCTTGCAGTTTTTACTGCGTAGGTTCAGCATTATCATTTGGTCGCATGTGACCGGAGATGTTGCCGGGGCCGTTCTGGAGCACCTGTTGCCAGGGTCTTCACAGGGGATTCTGGCCTATCTGACAGACGGGGCGGTTGAAACGGGTAATCCTGAGGATCGAGCACTCAGCTCTCAGGGTCTAAGGAACTTGCAATGGATCTGGGGTATGACCCGCTTCAACTGCTACCACGCATACAATACGTTGTTCGTGGCCCGCCATGTGTCAACGTATTTCCAGAACCCTCTAGGCACGGTATACTACGCAGGCGGGTAAGCAGATCCAGATGACTTTGTTTTATTTTTATATGTTACAATGTGTGAAAAAGATGTAAGAAGAAAAGTTTAGCTGCAGAGCGTAAAGTGAAATTACGCTGTGTTGTACAGGTTCTTTATCCGCGACAACAAACTAATCGGTGACGGCGATACGCTATCCTGTGCCGAAACGGCGATAACGCTGTTCACCGCGACGAATAACGTTCGTGCCGGCCTTATCGGGCAAATTGGCCACGAGATGTGTGAGTACCACTCACGCTACGAGGAGGCCTTCAAGAAGTGCCAGAGCCTCGGGTGGTTGCACGAGGATTGGACGCTGGATCCGCCCCTCAGCGTCGAGGACGTGGAGATAGAGCTCCTGCAATTCCCGTTGCCGTTTGGCCCCGGTAAGGTTGTTGCGTGTTTAGTGGTATTTACATCATTACGAGTTATGATTATTGCAATAATTTTTGTGTAATATCTTACATTTTTGGCTTGCATTTTTGACTTACAGTCCGGGAATCTCGGGAGATTACCTTAACAATTTCCGGCCGCGAGGCGAGAGATGTCCTCTTTCGTTATGGTGACATCAAAGAGGCACAGCGTTGGCTTGGCCACTCAGCGGCCCCAGCTGTGGTGGTGACCAACCTCCAGACCACAGGGCTGTTGCACCTGTTCTTAGCCGCCACCCCTGACGTCCCCGCCAGCGAGATGATCGGCTTGGTGGACTCCTTTAATGCGAGGGCCGACCGTTTCAGCACGCGCGTGCACAACGTGCGCGTGAACTTTGACATTAATGCACAGGTCTTCTCAGACCTGTTTGGTGTTCCCTCCAGTGGCCTTCCTGTAAACGTGAAGGCCCAGAGGGGCATCAAAGTAGAGGCGCTTCTTCAGGAGTGGGCCAGAATCCCTAAGGATACCAAGGGATTCCCCTGTGAACAGTTTGAGCTGCCGACAGCCAAAACGCTGTATCCCCTTTTTCGGGCCCGTACCTTCCCCAAAACTCTCTCGCAAGCACGGTACTTTTCAGTGGAACAGATGCGTATTATGCAAGAGGTGCTGGAGGAGGGAGCCCGTTTCGACTGGGGCAGTCATCTCGCCAAGGGTTTGCGGAGCGAGATGGTCAAGCTTCGCGAGATGGTCAAGCTTCGCGAGAAGCTTGAATCTCGCTTCAATGTGAATCATGCCTTTTTTATAGCTGTCCTCCGGCGGTTTGCGGAGTATTTGGTCATCCAAAAGAATGGGGTTTGGGTACAGCAGGATCGAGACCAACTGTCCAAACCCTTGATCGCCCACATCCTCAGCACTACCCGTGGGCAGGATCCGCCGGAAGGGATCGGAGAGTCAATGTCCGTAACTACCAAAGGCATGACGGCACCCCGGGTGTGGGGTCTCGACAGTGTAGGCGGGATAATGCCTACCTACACTGGCGATGCCTGGCGGGGGAAACGCTTGGCAGAGGAAATTGTGGAGCCTGCAGCTCGGCGGAAGAGGCTCCGTGTGGCTGAGGCCCCTGGAGGCGAAGCTGGCCACACCGTAGGGCTCACGATGCAGCGGACTAAGCCTTCGCTTGGTAAGTGTCAAGACTGTATACGCAATATTTAAGTTTGACTAGTGGAATTGTGTTCTAAGGCATGAGAATGTAAACAACAAAAAAGACAGGTCGACTGACCCCTGAGATAGGGGCAATGGTGTTAAAGTGTGGAGAGGGGGCCTCGATTTTGGAAACAGAGGCCCCAGCTGCTAGCACGCGTCGTGCGCAGCCTTCAGCACGTGGGGTGGCCCCAGCTGCTGGTGGGAGCCGCGTACAGACTGGGGAGGAGGCCCCTGCTACTGGAGCTAGAGACGCACAGACCCCAGTGCGTGAA
>MNCI01020044.1:1637774-1783198 GCA_015680685.1 Gnetum montanum
TGGGCGTGTGAACTTGGATGGACGCTGGGCGTGTGAACTTGGATGGACGCTGGGCATGTACACTGGGCATGTACGCTGGGTGTGTGAACTTGGATGGACGCTGGGCGTCTACGCTGATGGATGCTGAGCGTAGAGGATGCCAGCGTAAGCGTATAACATGCCAGCGTAAGCCAAAAATGTGCACAGCGTATACACATGAAAATGCTTCATTTTAAGGTCAAAAATTGATTTTTGGGTGCTTAAGAGTTGCTCGAAACCTTGGGGAAGGTTTTGGAGGGTCTGGACGCTTGATTCTGGCACGTTTTGATGCATTTTTGGAGCCCAAAAGTTGCTGTACGCTGGCCACACCCCGGCGTGCACGCCGGGCGTGCAGGAATGGAAGACCATCATTCGGAGCCCAAAATTCAATTTTCAAGTGCCTGAGACCTGCTAGGAACCTTGGGAAAGGTCTTGGGGGGTCTAGACACTCCACTTTAGCATTTTTTGAGGAGTTTTTGAGCCCCAAAAGTTGCTGTACGCTGGGCCTTACGCTGGGCATGTGTAGGCCAGCGTACAGGATACATACTTAGTGAAAACCAAGTATTTTGCGCTCAAGATTTGCCAAGTTTGAAGCCAGATGTCCTCGTAGTATTCTGTGGGTCCCAGGGAACTTTTACTTGCTCACTTTGACTTTGTTTGATGTTATTTTGGAGGCTTTCAAGCTTGGTCATGCTGAGAATCAACATGACTTAGCTTAATTTCTGTCTTCAAGTGTTAGCCAAAATTTTTGTGGTGTTTCAATGTGTTTTCCTATTTAGAAATGGGCTTAGTTGTTGGTGTAGCTGATTTTTTGTTGTTCTTGTTACTGTTGTTGTGTTTGGGTTCGTTGGCCACAGCGGCCACTGTGGTTATTGCAATCTTACCCTTGTCCTTGTCTTTCTTTGTGAAGGTGTTCTTGTATGCAACATAGGCTGGGTCTTTGCTTGCCTTAGCAGCATCTGATATGCTCTTAGTCTAGGCAAAAGCCTAACTGAGAGTACGCAGAGTGAAATAATATAGCTTAGACTTAATAAAGTCATCCACTGCACCCTTAAAGATGGCCAGCAAGTGGGCCTTCATGATGGATTCACAGATTTCATTAAGGGTTGTGGTCCAGCGTTGGATGAACTTCTCGAATGGTTCTATTGGATCTTATTTTATGCTCATCAACTGATCCAATGTGACCTCTAGTCTTAACTTGTACTTGAAGTGTGTCACGAACTGGGTCAGAAGTTTCTCTAGGGTTGAAATGGAGGAGCATTAAAGTGTGCGATACCAGTCTAGGGCTTTTCCAGTCAGAGACATGGCAAAGACACAGATGATCATATGTGGCCATTATTGCAGAAGAAGGGATTCAAACCTAAATGTAACAAGATGTGCGTTGGGATCTCCCTCCCTGTTGTATTTCATGAAATGAGGGAGTGACATCCTTGGGGGTAACATTAGTGGAGGGATTGATAGGTTAATGAGATCATCCTGGTAGAAGTCCATGACTTGTACCGTATCAAACGCAATAACCTTGAGGTGTTTTATTTCCTCTATGAGGGTTTCGATAAGCTGAAATTCTTGATCTAGACCTGGGGATGATGTGGATGGTTGGGGAGCTGTGGGAGTAGCTCCCATTTGTGGTGTGGCAAGGGCAACAGTGTGACCCATAGGTGGTGCCATTGGGGTGGCCCTTGCGAATGGTGCTACTTGTGCTATCCACCACTAGGTAGGTGATGCAATTGGAGCAGCAGCCATAGGTTGTGCTATGGAGTAGGTCACTTGCGCAACTGATGGGATATACTAGAGTCCCAAAGTAGGTTCTACCGTTTGCAGGACTTTGTAGGTTTGTTGGATAGCATAGTGGGACATCTGCGACAATTTTAAAATGGGAGGTAAAGTGAATGGGTTCCACCATGTGGATGGGCTTGGGCACAATACTGATGGTGGGATAGGTGTAAATGCAAGAATGGAGGCAGAACCTTCATGCAACTACAAGGTAGCCACGGTGTGAACATGGGGTAGGGTTGCCTTGATCGATGTGTGATGGGATGTAGGAATGGATTGATGAATAGTTTGCGGAACATTTTGCAGAGGGATAGTGGTGGAGAATGAAACAAGGAAGTAGGCACATTGATATGCTGAAGGCATGCCATGGCTACTCGTTGCTAGTGGAATTGTGGATTATGATGGTAAAAGGGTAATCACAAATGGAATGGTAGTAGACAATGCATTCATCTAGAAGGATAGGGTAGGAGGAATGGTGGTAGGGTTAATTTTCCCCCCAGTACCCCCCCACCCCCCCTGTCAGATTGAGAATCTAGTTCCTCTTGTTTGTCTTGGAATGTCTCATCATGGTGAGATGCCATGTCCTAAAGCTCCCTAGGCCTAATGACCTAGATCAGCTGATCTATAAGCCATTGGTTCATTTACATTAAAGGGATGGAAATTCCAGGAGTGGGAACAAATTCCCTCCCATCGGAGTAAGTGAACTTGAAGCTATGTTTGTCTTCAAGTTCTTGTGCATCTAAGGGCAGGTTTGCCTACACCTTAGCGCAGAGGAAGTTATATCACTCGTATTGCTAGGTTAAGCCTTCAAGTCCATGGTTTTGGATCCTAAGGGATCAATGTGGCCCCAACACTAGGCTAGGTGGCTGCTCGGCACCTATGATGCCTTGAACAGTAAAGGGAACCTCAAGGTTAGAGGTAGTAACAATGATAGTTGAAGAAGTCATTGTTGTAAGGCTAAAAGGGATGAAAACAAGGGAAAACTAGAAGATCTAGTGCTGATCTAAGGCTTTATGTCCTATAGGGTCTTAGAAGAATCATCGAAGTGACCGGTCTATACCACACAGTGCATAAACAACCACAAAAGGGTGTAACATTTACGCTAGCATGTATTGATGTAAAAAATGTATGCAGGACTATCATGAAACCAGGGGATCAAATGGTGATCAAAGGATTTATGTCTTGCAGGGTTCCAAGCGAATCTTCAGAGTGACCGATCTGTACCACACGATTCGTAAACAACCACAAAGGGTGTCAAGTTTATGCTAGTGTGTGTTGGGGTATAGAATGCATACAAGACTACCGTAAAACATGGAAAGGGCACCAAAAGGCCCTCCTTCTAGCACCAAAAAACTATAGCGACCAAAAACATCGGAGGCTAGAAACACCGAGAGGTCATTAGTTGGATAGTATTAACCTTGGATCCACTCAAGGGTCATGTTGGATAAAATTGAAACTAGGTGCCTTGAATGGTCTAGTCGATCAGACAAGGACTTAGTCAGTGTCACTAAACCTTTTGCGAATGAGTTATTTGAAAATAATGTTTATAGCGTAAAATAATAATTCTTATATGCAAGGAAACAAAAATGATGTAGAAATGCAATGATAAAAAGGAAAATAAAATGAACTAGAGTTAAGAAATGCACCACTTCAAGGTTACGAATTTACTTTATCATGATGGATACAATCGGTTGCACAACACTGGGGATCACAGAGATTCCAAAAGTAACCAATACATTGAAAGTAAGCCAATTGTGCACTTGAACGTGAACTTAAGAGCCAATGATGCAAAATGCTACAAAACTTCCAACCAAATTATCAATTTCCTAACAAGAATATCACCAACTGCTTGATTTTTTCAACCAACCCAAAATGCCCTTTGAAATGCCAATTTTCCAACCCTTTGAGCATTGCTCGTTCGGGTATTTATAGGGCTAGGAGCACATGAGAGATGCAGTTTGGACACCATGTGTCTCAGACCCACAAGATGTCAATGTGTCCATGCTGCATGGACATGCAAAGCTGATTGATGAGCCTATCGCGTTGCAATCACGTTGTCAAAACTGGAGATGCAAGGATCAGGTGTGCCAATGATGCAAACAAGGAGTGAAGTGCACCGATGTAGTGTAGCCACCTACTACGCTATGGAGCATACCCTATTAGCATAGTGTAGCTTCTTGCTACGCTATGCTACCATATGTAGCGTAGCATAGCGTAGTTGCCAATTCGAAGAAGAAATTTTTGTTGGAGTTAATTGCAGGTGCTAGAAGCCTTTGAACTATATTGGTTGGTTCTACATGTTTGCTATGCTATGTAGCATAGAATAGAATAGTAGCTAGCTTGAACTACGATATGCACCTAGGTTGTAAACATTTTTTCTGATGATCATGCTAACAATTTGCAACCTTTGTTCTCTCCGATGTGAAGACTTTGAACTTGCTAGTCCTGCATTTTGAGACGCCTTTTGTCGTTCTTACATCATCGCTACACTGTGCTACACTATGTAGCGTACAATAGCGTAGTAGCCAACATAGCCTGCTTTTTGCTTAATCTGCTACTTTTCTAGTAAGAGATGCTTTGCTGAAGGACTTGAAGTTGAGCGAAGCAACTAGTTTTAAAGGCCAAAGGTTCTTGTTGAGTGCAAT
Organism: Gnetum montanum; assembly: GCA_015680685.1. Classification (NCBI taxonomy): domain Eukaryota; kingdom Viridiplantae; phylum Streptophyta; class Gnetopsida; order Gnetales; family Gnetaceae; genus Gnetum; species Gnetum montanum. The sequence continues at coordinate 1,642,211 of MNCI01020044.1, forward strand.
TGAAATCACTAAGTAAGTTGGGCCTTTCTGTCTTGCTTTTGCTACATTTTGCTATGCTACGTAGTGTAGCACTTTATCTTTCAATAGTTCACAGTTGATTGCCTGAACAACTGTCTCTTGAGGCTTGCTATGCTACATAGCATAACATAGCATAGCAAACTTCTTGACTAGAAAACTTGTCAAACTATTTTGTGCATCCTAAGCACCACCAAAAAATCCACATGTGTCTTCTACGTGAACTACCAGCTGGATGAATTGTCCAGGTGGGTAGGCTAGAGAGTTCGTCGGGCCTGTCAACACTAGGTGTAGAAAATTTGCCAAACTAGACAGTCTACACTCAAAAGCATCCATTTCCTACGAAACTGCCATGACGTTGCCTGAATTCCAAGGACTTGGTGAAGCAATAACACCTTGAAAATTTAGGGTGTTTCATCTATAATATGTTATGGAAATGGATTTTCATTTTTTGGTGCAATGATTGCTATGTGTGAGTCTTTGTGTCCAATGTAGTATCCATTTCTGCTACCAAAAAGTGAAAGTAAGATTGTAATGGATTTTGTTGTTTGTTAAAATGAAAAAATTGTTGTTATGAATGTAAAGTTTAGAATTTCTACCAAGGGTTGCAAAAATGCAAAAGTGTTGGAACTTCCAGGAAGTTGGAACCTAAAAGTGGTGTTCACATTGGGTATTTATAAGGTTGGTGTGGCTATTTTTAGGCAAATACACCATTACCATGATTGCTGATAGATTGGTGTCAACATGCAAGTTGTAATGGTCATCTACTTTCAACATAGTTATCATTTATAGTAATTTTAGTTTGAACTACAACTACAAAATTCATCCATTTACTATAAATTGTAAATGCACTTTTGTGACTCTATTGGCACCACTCTTACTATGCTCGCTTTGGTGGAGGACACTAAGGTTGTTGGATATGCCAAAAAATGGTTGAAAATATGCAAAAGGTTGGGAACTATAGAAATAGTGGAGTCCATTGGAAAGTGACATGCATGGTGGAGAATGCTATCTATATGAGCCATTGAATACTTGAGATGACTAAACTAACCATTGTTGAAAAAATGGAAATTCCAATAGTTTCAACATTGCACTTTTGTCAGATCTTGGTATTGACTATGCTGGCTATTATAGCACCATTGTCTATTATAGCTACTATGTCTACTATCAATGGCTCCAATTTAGTTGGGGCTATAATGATAAAAAACCCCATGGAAATGCCAATTCTGCCATTTAAAAGTCATTTTCAGCCTTCCCAAGCCCAGATATAAACATGAGGTACCTTTTACTACTTGCGAAGTGAGGCAATAACAACATTTAAGTATTTTTTGGCCTGAAAAATTTTAAGTATGTAAGATTGTAGCTCATGGACTACATATCTCACATTTACAATGAATTTTTGCCTCAAACTGGGAAATGAAGGTTATAACATGAATTATCGGTGGTGTTTCATTGGTTCCTCTTTATTGATATCTTGATGATTGACCCTAGAGACATCGACAAAGAATATAAAACATTGCTGCAGGTCCATAACCCATGTTCCCTCTCTATGCTTAATCTAGTAGTGTTGAACCATGCCCAAGAGTGCTTGTGATGATGATGTAATAGATAATGAGGTGATATGGAAATGGTTATGAAGGCTTACATTGCATTTCAAGCCTTAGCATCATGACTACAATTTAGCATAGACATGTTTGTTAATCCATTTGAGCTTCACAATTCATGCTTTGATGTGGTTTACTTCGCAAATGCATTTAAAGAACAAACACCATGCTCTAAGGTAATTTTGGTCCTTAGGCTCCTTCCATTGCATGTTTGAAGTCGTTGATTCGTACTTTAGGCTTCATTGGCTATTCAGCTTCTTGCCAATTTGCTTCCCCTTTGTATTTTTTTTTGGGTAAAACCTTCATTTGGTTTCTCTTGACAAGGCCAACTCAACTTGGTCTTTCCATTGAGTGAGATGTGTTATAGTTTATGGAATAGATGGGTTTTCATTGAACGAGGTGTGTTAAATTCAATGGACTTAAAGGTGGATCATGAGAAAGGGATGTCCTATTGCCATAGTACATAAGTATCAAACATCAATCAACATTATCATCCAAGATAAGGAGGGTTATAATTAGGCTAAGGGGTTGGGCTTAAGGTAATGATAATGAAAATGATATGAAACAAAAACTCTTGGCACTATAGGAAAAAATCATCAAATCCTACACATTAATGTCACATGGTGACTTGCCACCATGATGAGTTGCACCTCCATGATGACTCTAGGCTTAATTCTACAAACACAAGTCCAAGAGGACAAGAAAACTAGATGATAAAAATCATATTATTACAATGTTATACATTAGGCCACATAGAAAAACTAGCAAAACCAATTACCAAAGGTTGCATGTGTTGCAAGCTTAAGGTCATAGTGGACTATGATGCCAATTTAAGATCTTATCTAACCATATTGCTAGTTTAAAGTTTTAGTGGATCATGTTATCAATTTAAGGTCTTGATAGGTCATGTTGCCAGTTTAAGGCCTTGGTAGGCCATGGAAAGATATCTCTTTGTCATGAAAAGATGTCGTGTAGGCTTGCATGTTGTAGACCATCAAAATCATCAACATTAGTCATTTGTTGCAACCTATCAACAATAGTAAACAAAACTACAAGGAAACTTATGAGTGTTAGGTAGAATCAAGGCTATGTGATGGCTTGAATGTTACATTTCAATGGCTTGATGAGGTTATGAGTAGGCTTAATGCTTGATGAGGAACATGATCCTATGTGTTTTCTCCTCACCTTCTTGGTCTAGATGGGAACTTTAACTAAGATACCCTCTATGATATTTTTGGCTTCAGGGTCAATAGTCATCAAGCTACTTTAGGATGTTAATTCTATATAGTAAAATGGTTTGAAAGGCTTGGGTTATCTTGGTCAAATAACATTACAAGAGGAGACCATTTGGACTTTGAGGCTAGGCCAATTTTCCCACTTACCCTCCTAGCTTGATCCTACATGACAACGTAATCACATCCAGTGGCACCTATGTAATAATGAGTAAATAATGCTAAAATGACGTAGAATACCCTAGTAAATATGCAAAAATATGTTATTCCAACGTCAAACAAAATGTAGGCAAGATTAACCGAGGTTGTGTAAATGTAGGTGAAGATAAATAAGATGGAATAAAGGCCAAGGTCAAGTAAAGGTCAAAATAGGTTGAAACACCATGAAAATATTGAAAAGAAGGTTACATTATTGCTAGTTTAAGACCTTGGTAGGCCATGTTACTAGTTCAAGGCCTTGGTAAGGCATGGCTACATGGTATCAAATGATAGTTAAAGATGGTCAAACCCCATCACTTAACACCAATAAAAGGCTAAACAAAGATCATAAAGGCCACAATAGAGAAAATAAGGTAGATACGGTGAAATTTAAGCTATGTCAATACTAAATGAAATTAACTGATGAGAAACAAGGTCAAAACAAGGTTAAATGAGTCCAAGTGGTATACATGTGGTAAAACATGATCAATATTTATGAAATAGGATTATATTTTGCTAGTTTTAGGCCTTAGAAGGGCAAGATATGAGGCTCCAAGATTTCCAAGAGAGTTTGGGCATATGAGTGGATCATTCTATGGATGTTTGAAGTAAAATTGATACTTTTTCTTGTGATTACACTATGCCCTATTGGTAACTACGCTGGCTAAGTATAGTCATGCATTCTCTAGCATAGCTAGCATTTAGGGGTAGCTTCCTAGGCTTAGTATGGTTACTTCTGGGCTCCTTATGATTCAGAGAGCTAGCACAAAGGGTAGGTATTAAATATTTTCAAGTGTTGGTAATATTTTGACCTCCCAAAGGGCTAAAAAACATGTTCTTGGTGGTGACTATGTTGGACTAGTAGGTCCTAGTGTAGTCACAAGAAATAGATGAGTTCATGGAATTTCTATGATTAAAACATAGTGTAATTACAACTTGATGACATGGAGGATGGCTTGGGGTACTTTGGGCTAATTCTAGGTTATTTTGAATGGTATATGATGAGTGGCAAGGTACCTCTACATACAACCATACGAATCACAGGCATTCATGTGTGATTCAATTGAATTCCACAGAATTTAATTACCAAGTACACTAGAGCTAAATAGTGCGTGAGTGTTGTCTGTGTTTTGTCTTCCCAGTCCCACTTGAGAAATGAAAGTGTATGGTTAAGTGTGATTGAGGCATAAGATTTTTATTATTTTTTGTTTTATCAATTTAATTTCCTAGAACAAGAATGAAAGTGAGAGTGATTAACCACTAAGAAAACTATGATCAAATCTAGCCTAAAACAAGTAACTATTTCCACTTCCCAGAGACATCTTGAACTTTGTGTTAACACTACTAGGTTGTCAAATGCTAACTATTTCTGAGCTACCAAGTGTCACACGTATTTTCAAAGAGGGTCATGCTTGTGTATTTTAATTAGTTTCTTAATTAATCAAAATTAAATGCTACATGAATAATGTTAATGTAAATTTCATGAAATCACAGTATATGAAAGCATAAGAAAGAAAGTCTCAAGTGTTGTAAGGATGAATCGAAGAGTTCATCTTTATTGCCAACACAATTGTGTGTTCAGCTACATCAATGCTTGAATAATAATCTATTCACACTTAGACCTCTTGCTACAGGTACTTGGAAAATATTTTAACTCTCAAATGGACAAATTGCAAGATTTTTGCTACTTGACTACCAAAACTACTCTCAATCATGTGCCTAAGGACTGTATTTATAGATCCAAGAGTAACCCTACAATATTGAATGTATGATATTGCATATTGGGCTACAATATCACATACCTAATATCATGTACCCAATATCATAGCCACTCTGATATCAGAGTGTATGAAAAACATGATTTATCATACCCCCATGACTGAATGAAAACTCATCCTCGAGCACAAAACAAGAGGAACAAGTCCTTTACAAAATATATTAGGAGGTGTAGACTATTCAACTAACATGTAGAGTGACATAGAGAAAATATACAAATATTGAAGTGCTCAAGCATACAACATTACAATTGTGCACAAAATTGGATGTTCATGACAATAGGAAAGAACACCCTCAGATCCAATGGACATCCAAGCCCTCTTGACAATAGAAGAATGAGGGAGTGGCAAAAAAGATCCAATTGTTTTGAATAATCTCTCATGAGTGATATTGTTGCTTCCTCCTTGGTAAAGATAGTCTTGCTTCTAGTCCATGCTCGCCACTACAATGACAACAAAATCAAGAATTACTATATAAGTGTAAGAGATAATTGCTGAATACCTTGTTTCATCAATGATTTTTTCTAGCCAAGTTGTGATTGTGATAGATTGGTTGCTTAATAATGTTAGTGGAAAGACTGAAAAATGGGTTAAGTAAGAGAAGAAGTCCATAAGATTTAGAAAAAGCTTAATAGAAGGAATACTGGAAAGAGGGTATAGAAATTCACAATAATAAAAAGAAAAAATTCTGTAAAGATAGTTGTGAAGATACATAAAATTGGATGGCATAGATGGGGTAAGTAAAAAGAATTTGGTTATAATAACTTCTAAGGGTAAAAAACTTAGCTTAACCAAACCAAAAGATATGCAAGTGGGTCCTCCCCAAAATAGGCACAAGACTTTTATGCCCTTACAAAACTTCAAACCAAGGATTCCATGGGAACCATGGATGATTAATGGTTATAGAAAGTTAAGTACAAAAAGCCAGAAGTAACTAACTAAGAAACCTGACATATCAAACCTTAACATTGAAGCAAAACATGAAACCAGTAGTGAGGTGAGGCATGAAAATCATAGATGGAAGAAAGAGAGAATGGAATAGAATTCCTAATTATGGTTACATGAAGTCCCTTGTGGAGTTTGTGATTAAATGACTTAGTAGGATCCATCCTCAGTCCAAACCAAAACCAACCACTTTCAATGACTTTGCATCAACATTCTAAGACTAGTCCATCCCCTGAGACACAAGAATGCTTACACAAAACAACCACCATTCTAAATTGGATAGAAAGTTGGAACTGAGAAATGGCCTTAGTTAGAGGAGACAAGACAAGTCCCATAACCAATGTTTGCAGCCCTTTTATTTGGTCTAAGGAGTATGCTTTGAATTCCCATGTTTTCTTTTGAATAGGAACCAGACCATGTAAAGACCCATGTGTTTTCACATTTATTTTATCTAAGGGCTGTGCTTTGAATCCTCATCATCATTTTTTTTATGACGACCACACCATGCAAGGACTTGTTTGACTTTTTGTTGTGGAATGACACAGAAAAATGAGAAGCTCACAAGAACACACCCACACACAAGAAAATAGAAAAGTACAAAGAATTCTACATTCCTTTGAAGCCACACCCTATCCAAACATTTGATTCCTTCCCAATTCTAGAAACTACACAAGTCACCAATTTATTAAAGTTTCATTAATGAAAAAGAGACTACACATTTCCAAAATAAGAAAAACCATAGAGTATGTGAATAGGTGAATGATGTGGACTCATTTCTTATTACATGAAAAGAAACCATGTCCCAGTTGTTAGTAATGACATTCCAAGTCAAAAACTAGAGGTTAACAATCAAATTAGAAATCAAACATACCACCATTGCGTAGCAAATTACCATTATACTAGACATCTTATTAATAAAAAGAGTAGAGAAACACATGAAATACAAGAAAACATAAAAGAAATTAAAAGAGTAGATAATAAATATTAAATATATTAACAATATTATAAAACAAAAGCTTAGAAAAGATCAATAACCTAAAAAACAAAAATATGTAAAATAAAGAATATGAAAATAAAAAAGTTGTAAAACCAAAAATGTGTAAAAAAAAAGTCAAAAGGCTAAGGAGCCACATAAAGTGTTATTATGGATGTCTATCTCCCCCATGACTATGTTGAAAGGATGAGATCTAAAAGATTGAGCATGGTTGTCCATTGGGTGAGGTGTCTATTGAGTTGGCTAGCTTGGGCTCTTGGAAATGTTTCACTTGTTATATGTTGACTAAATATTTCTTATCTGGGATGTCAAGTTTATAATCATGACCCTAGATGGAAAAGTCTTATCAATAATATAAGGTCCTTTCCACAACATTTGAAATTTGGTTTGTAGGGGTACATGTGCATGATTCCACTAGAGGACCTTGTCACCTAGTTGAAACTTGACTTTTCTTATTTTGAGGTCATGGCATTCCTTGTTCAATGCCTTATAATTTTTTTTCGATGATAGGGAAATTAATTGATTTTCATCTAGAAAGTTTAGGTTCATTAATCATTCTTTCTATGCTAGACTTAGATTCAGGTCAAGGTCATAGGCTATAAATACTATACAGAGCTCAGATTGAATGGGCAATGTTGGTAGTTTTTCATATATGAGCTTATAGGGAGAATAACCTATGGGAAGCTTCCATGTGGAGAGATAGGTCCAAAGGCATTATTTAATTTTTTGTTGGAGTCCCTTTAGTATTTGCTAATGGTATGTATTAGAATTTTTTTAATCTCCCAATTAGTGACCTCAGCTTGACCGTTGGCTTGGGGATGATCTGGTTTTGTGAGTTTGTGCTCAAGCCCCAAGTGCTACATAAGTTTTCAAAAAGTGGCATCTATAAAAGGGGTTTCATTATTAGAAATTAATCCATGAGGAATAACAAACTTGTTTATGATATTTTTTTGTACAAACTGAGTAGTGGTGGTCGATGTATAGTCAATGATTGCTACTACTTCTACCCACTTGGTGCAATAGTCAATTACAAATCTAATATATGCCTTTCCATTTGATAATGTTGTGATGGCATCCATAAAGTTAATGCCCCAAATATAGAATCGCTCAAGAGGTTGAATCCATTACTTTTGTCCCTCCATTCTAGCTATCATTCCACCATACCTTTGACAATGATCATAAGTATAGATGAATTGGTGTGTATCGTTGAAGATTGTTGGCCAATAATATCCTGCCATGAGGATTTTTATGGTCATGCATCTCCCAACATAATTTCCTCCACAAGGGCCTTCATGAGCATCTTGGAGAATGTGTAATTGATTCATGTCATGGACACACCCATGTACTAGGCCATCAAGATAGACTTTGTAAAGGTTTTTATTAATTTCCATGAAATGGTTAACCTAGTGAAGAAACTGTTGTTTCTTCCTAATGTCCAACACTTGTGGTAGTTCTTGCTTGATTAGATAAGTAAGGATAGTGTCTTATCATTTTGGTTCATTATGCATTTGCACATTGATAGCCCTTGCAAGGAGAGATTCATTAGGGAACTAATCAAATAAGGAGCTTTCTTTCTCCTTGTAGTTCCATCTTAGCCATGATAAGAGGTTAGCAATCACATTCTCCACACCTTTTCAATCTACCATTGTGAGATTGAACTCTTGCAAAATCACAAGCCACCATATGACATGGGGGCGCACCATTGGTTTATTCATTAGAAATTGGATGGCACTATGATTTGTGTGCACTAACACTTTATAGCCAAGCACATAGTACCTAATCTTTTCTAATGCGAACACCACTACCATCAACTCCTTTTCTATGGTGGTGTAGCTCAACTGTGCACCTGTAATACTTTTTCTTGCATAGTGAATGTAATGTGGACATTTTTTATCATCCATATGTGTAAGCACTATCCCCAAAGCATAATTTAAAACATCAGTCATCACATAAAATGATGTGGACCAATCAGGTGCTTGTAGAATGGGGGTTTCAACAAGATTTTACTTTAGTTGTTGAAATGTTATTTCACATGTAGGGGTCCAGATGAATGATGCATCCTTGTTTGTCAATTCCACCAATGGCTTGGAAATTTTGGAAAAATTCTCAATGAAGCACTAGTAGTAGCCAATATGACCAAGGAATGATTGCACTTCTTTAACTATTTTGGGTTGATAGGTTATTCCTTGAATGACCCTTATTTTTATAGGATCCACCTTGTTTCTTACTTTTGAGATATGGTGCCCGAAGCTTGTGTCTTACTAGACCATAAGATGGATCTTTTGCCAATTGAGATAAAGGTTTTTTTTGACACAACTCTTCAACACCTACTCAAGATGGTCTAGGGCTTGCTCAAATGTAGCTTTGTAGGTAGAAAAGTTATCCATGAAGACTTCTACCCCACTACCAATTTGTTGTTAGAAAATGCTAAGGACTAATAACTAAAATGTGGCTACGGAATTACATAGAGTGAATGGCATTTGTCGATAAGGAAAAGTCCTCTAAGGACTTGTGAAAGTTATCTTCGCCTAGTCCTCTAGTGCAATCCAAATTTGGTTATAGACACTAACCATCTAGAAATTTATAATATTTATGCTTAGAAATGGTATTCAACACTTGGTCAACAAAAGGTAAAAAAAAATAATCTTTGGAAGTTGCCATGTTAAGCAACCAAAAGTTGATGCACACCAGTCATTTGCCTTCTTTCTTAGGCACGATCACAAGTGGACTGACCCACTCACTATCTACGAAAGGGTAGATTAATCCCACCTTGAGGAGTTGTTTAATCTCCTCTTTGACAATCTACTTTAATTTGGAATTTAAACATCATTGTAGCTATAATTTTGGCTTAACGACGAGATAAGTGTATATCTAGTGCTAGCTTATTCTTGGATCTATACTAGTGAGCTTAGAATATGACCAAGGAAAGGATGTTAACCATTTTTCCACAACCTTCATCAACATTTTATTTTGTTTTGTAGAAAGCTTGGCATTAATAATGACCGACCTTGCATTTTTTAAGAACACATACTTCATTCCAATAGGTAGTATCTTCAATTCAAGGGGCTCTTATTTAAAATTGTTAGGAATTGCTAACTCTTCCCAGGTGACACCATCATTTACTCCTTCAGAGAGCTAGTGAAGAACTTGCTTGAGTTCATTAATACTTGCAACATATTCATACGTTAGGCCCTTAGTAGGTTCCATGCACAATTTATTACTACTAGAATCAGCTATCAACTACTAGGTTCCTTCTTGTTTTGTTGCTACTGTGTACAAACATCTTTGAATTTTAGCTTCTAGTGCACACTTCTTGCATCTAGAGATAGATGTTCACTACACTAACGATAACTTCTACACCCTGAATCACTATATTTGATACATGGAACTCTCTTCTTCTCAATCATTCCAAATTCATTTTTTTTAGATATCTATAAGGAAATATCTCTAATGCCCATTTTGGCATCAACAGTGATTAACCATTCCCTTTCCATAATAATTGGAAAGTATGCCTTGTAGTTCATCACCTTGATTACTAGGAAGTCGACAGGATATAACCATCCAAAAATGGTGGTTATGGTGCCCTTGACTAGTCCCAATGAAATAGTGATGGAATCGTTCATTAGTTTTAGCCAAATGTTACTCTTCTTCAAGGGAGGAAGGTTTCACATTGTGTACATCTCATGCAAGATCATATTAACACTAGAACTAGAGTCAAGAAGATCTTTACAAGGCTCATTCCTAGAAATTTACAAATATACTAGGGGACTTCTAGGATTAGCTAACTTCCTAGGTAGGTTACCATCTTGAATCCAATCAAATATAGCATGGGTCAACATTACATTATGGATTTGAGAGAGATTTTGATTTGAAGGGGACTTCGATAGAGGTGAGATAGAGGAAGGTGGAGTAGGGTTACCAACCACTGATGTGTTTGAGGGCTTTTGTGGACCATGAGATTAAAAGAAAAGTCTTTTCTTTGTTCATGCTTCAAACTCACTTGGTGGGTTAACTGGTTGTAGATTAACTACCCTTGTAGCATTTATTTGTTGTGGTTAGGCAGGTAGTTCACCCTGCATCAATGAAGCAGGTGGTAGCTATGTAGGAGATGGAGGATTAGGTGTAGGGGTAGGAGGTACATAAGGATAGTAGGTGGAATCCCTTCTTGAATAGGGTGATTGGTATAGTTTAGAAGGATAGTGGTGAGATTGGTAAGTAGTAACATGACTAGAGGAGTCCTATGTAGATGAAGGCTATTGAACATAGTAAAATGAGGGGTCTACCTGCTGGTAAGGGTACTACTATTTTGGAGGTGGAAACACCCATGATTGTGGTTGCTCCTATTGCTGGTAAAATTGATAGGGTTGCAGTGGAGTTTCACTTGGATAGTACTACTATGGTTGGTGGAAGTGTTGAGGATTGCCTTGTGGATAAGGTAATCTTTTGGGTGTTTGCCTTTGTGCAAGTCATGGATGTAAGGGATACATCCTAGATTCTTGAAAGTGTGACAAAATTGGATAACATCCCTTAGGGTGTTCATCCTAGTAGACGTCACACACACCATCATCATCTAAGTCACTATCTACATCAATCTCTATCATAGCCATTTTACCCATACCCTAAGATATGGCACATTTAGCTTCCTTACATCTCTAGCTTTCACACTCACCACTTTGCTTCTTGGACTCTTCAGCAATTTTTAAGATAGCTTGAAACCTATTTTCCATGGAGTTCCATAATTAATCAATCTTAGCCATGATTTTAGATTGCAATTTCTAAAGTGATAAGGTTTTCTAATTAGCCATCTCATCTCTAGTTAATTAATCCTCACTATCATAGAATTAAATCCCCCTTTTGCAGATAGAAGGGTCGTTGTATTCCTCTACACTTTCTCCTTTCTCAATTCTTCCTCCTCCTTGGCTACATGCTCAATTAAGTTTTGGATCTGACAGGTGCTTAACTCTATGAATCTTCCTTGAGCATAAATGCCAAGGGTTTTCCTTGTTTTAGACCACAACCGATTTATGATATGGAAAAGTTGATCAAGTTGAGAGTATCCATGGCTAGAACACCTATGGAATAGAGAGTAGTATCGACCAATAGCAACATCCAAGGGCTTGTGGTTTCTTTGTTTCCACCCTTGGATCTACTTCCTCAAATTGGATACTTAAGATTACATTTAATATTTTTCATTGAACAATTCCAACATCATTCTCCACCAGTTGATTAATTCTAGTTCCAAGGACTAGTACTAATTATCTACTTCTTTTATGAGTATCCTTGGAAATAATTTTAACTTTTTCTAGTCATTCTTAATATTCTACAAGGCACGTGGACATGATTTTACAGATTAACATCGTATCCTCCCTCAAAACGAGTGGTGTTGTTCATGTCCAGCCTCTTTATTCTACAATCCTTTATGTGCCTTTTTGGAATCCTTATAGCTTTTGCAATTTTTAACATGTCCCAAGTGGTAAGTAGAGGTTCATCAAGGCCATGGTAATGGTGCCTACAATGTTTTCTACTAGTCATTCTTTCATGGTGGTGAGTTTCTTTGGATTGCCCACATATCCAATTGCAACTATTCTAATGGTCCCTTCTATTGTTCTAGTCCCATCAGTCACCTCTATCATGGCTATTTCCACTTTGGCCACAATTTTAGCTAGAAGAAGAAGATGATGATGAGGGGGGAAGAAGAAGGATAACTTACTCTGCACTAATTCCTATCATCCTTTCTTCAATGCTCATGAACACAATTGCAATAGTGACATCCTTTTTCCCCCTTATCATGACTTACCTTTTCAGATCCATTTTTGCCATTAGATCCATTTTGACTAGAACCTAGATTATGAATTATGAATTGCATGTTCTAGTTGAGGACCCCCTAAACAAAGTTAAAGAGAGGAGAATCACTAAAGAAGTGGTTTCCTTCATCTAATGGTCCAAGAAAGGGTGGAAAGGTGTTTGAAACCTTGTCCTTCATAAGCTCATGTTAGTGATCTAGTTGACGATCCATTAACCTTTGTACTTCAGTGGGATGATAGTCCCTTGAATTGGGATCTTACATCTTGTATTCTCTATGAAGATGTTGAAGCCCATGTCATACAACCACTAGCTAGAGCATTGCTGGAATTGATCATCAGGTGGCAACACAATGTTGTCCTTCATGTCATGCCACTATAGTAGTTCATATTGATGGAGGATGAAGGTAGTAAAGTTAGGTACATACTCATTGGGATGAGCATATACCACCCAGAATTGTTGAGGCACCTAGTCTACCCTAGACAGAGATGGGCTCCTGTGAGAAGAAGACATTTTTTTGTTACTGAACTTATAGGAAATGTGTAGTTAAGGTTTAATTTAATTGTAATAATAATTTTTTATTTTTAAAATATTTATCTCTTAGGGTTTGAACAATGAGGTTACTAAGGCTCACTTGGTTTATATAGCACACATAAAACTAAAGTTCCTAGCAATGGTGCTAATGATGAGCGGAAAGGTACTCCTACACCCAACCATATGAATCATAGGTGTTCACATGTTATCTGGTTGAATTTCATAGACTTTAATTACAAAGTATCCTAGAGCTAAATAGTGCATGCATATTATCCATTCATTGTCTTCCCATTTCCACTTGTAGAATGCAATTGTATGGTTAAGTGTGACTAAGGTGTAAGATTTTTATTATTTTCTATTTTATCAATTTACTTAGCTAGAACAAGAATGAAAGTGATAGTGATTGAGTACTTAGAAAACTATGATATAATCTAGCCTAACACAAGTAACCATTCCCACTTCCCGGACACATCGTGAACTTTGTGTTAACATTGTTGGGTTGTCAAATGCTAACCGTTTTTGAGCTACCAAGTATCACACATATGTTCAAAGGGGGTCATGCTTGTGTGTTTTAATGAGTCTCTTAATTAATCAAAATTAATTTTTTCACAAATAATGTTAATGTAAACTACATGAAATCACAATAAATGAAACCATAAGAAAGAAAGTCTCATGTGCTACAAGAATGAATCAAAGAGTTTTTCTTTATTGCCAACACAATGGTGTGTTTAGGTACATCAATGCTTGAATAAAGATCCATTCATGCTTAGACCTCCTAATATGGGCACTTGGAAAATATTCTAACTCTGAAATGAACAAACTGCAAGAGTTTCACTACTTGAGTACCAAAACTACTCTCAATCGTGTGCTCAGGGGCTGTATTTGTAGACCTAGGAGTAACCCTGTGATATCGAATGTACGATATCACATCTTGAGCCATGATGTCATGTACCCAATATCATGTACTTGATATTTTAGTCACTCAAATATTGAAGTGTAGAAAAACATGATTTATCAATATACTATTGATTATTGTTGTTGCATATTTCCTTCCTATTGTGACTATGTTGGCCTAGCTTAGTCCTCAATTTCTTTAGCATTTTCATCAATGGAAAATGAGTTTTGATGAGTTTCAAATATCAATAGACCATGCTCATAGATTTATGGGGTAGGGTTTTAATGTTGAAATTTCTAGTTTTGATGCTAGTTTGGATCTTGGATTATCAAATGTCATGGGACTACACTAGGCATGTAGTTCCATGCGTATTCAAAGGATTTGGATGGGAAGAAGATGAAAAAATATGAATCTATATTTGTTTCTAAAGGTTTTTGGGTTTGTTCATGGCTTGATACAGTTTCTAGTCTTTCTAAGAGTTAGTTTTAGTACTTGAGATATTTTTTCACTTTCAAGTGGACTATATTGGGCCTTCATAGTGACTATATTGGGCAAATGTAGTCACAAATTTCATTAGTATAGTTAAGTTTCCAAGACTGAAAAAGTTTAGTTTCATTACTAAAATTGACTCTAGCATGGCTCCAAGACTTCTAGAAGTAAACTTTAAGTTTATTTTATCAATTTTTTTGGCAAATTTAGGTGGACTCTACTGGGAAAATTTCTTTTAGCATAGTCCAAGATTTGATGGTAAAAAATGATGGGAGAAGGTTGATTTTATGGTTAGTTAGGCTTTGATGAGATTCTAGGGTTTTTTAGGACTGTATTTGGTCCTTTTATTTTCAATTTTTTGTAATTGAGGTTGTGGAACATAAAATAGTGAAATTTGGCTAAACTCCAAGGTCTGATGATCTCAATGTATCCCAGCAAGGTCATACAATTGAAAATGGGTTTTTATTTATTCAATTTAACTTCATTTGAACCCTAAAATATGGACTACAATAGGCAGCACTTGTAACTACA
Organism: Gnetum montanum; assembly: GCA_015680685.1. Lineage (NCBI taxonomy): Eukaryota > Viridiplantae > Streptophyta > Gnetopsida > Gnetales > Gnetaceae > Gnetum > Gnetum montanum. Next base: position 1,657,225 of record MNCI01020044.1, read on the forward strand.
TTGGCCCAACATAGTCATGTAAACTTTACCATAGTTTGGATCTTGGAAATGAAAAGTATGGAGTAAGATGTTAAAAATTGGCTTCAAAAAGGTCCCAAGGTTTACCAAAAGTGAATTTGGGTAATTTTTTACAAATTTTGGTTATTTTTTGATGGAATACACTAGGATTTGTTAGTAACTACATTGGTTCATTATAGTCACACAATCCCTCAACATACTTGAGGTTCAATGTGTGAAAACTGGAAAAATGTACCAAGCTCCATCTTGATTTATTTTTGGGTTTTGAGGTCTTAGGAGTTGGATTTGGACTTGAAAATGTTTCTGTTGAAGGTTTTGAATGGACTATGCTAGGCAGCTACTATAACTACCCTATCCTAGTGTATTCACTCTTTGAAAATGAGTTTTTATGGATTTTTGCAATGTTTTTGTGTGTTCAATTGGTATTTTGAGGTCACTAGAGGTGTTGAGGCTATGAAATACACTTTTCAAGATCTATAATGGTTTCTACAATCAATTTTTTCTCTAGAATTTATGACTACATTAGGCTAATGTAGTTATTGGGTTTTGTAAGTGTAGTCATAGGAAAAATAAAAAAAGTGGCAACAATGAACAAATTTAATCAAGTTTTGAAGATGCTAGGATATCTAACTAGGTTTTGGAGAGATAAGATGGCTATTTGGAGTCAACTAAATCATATATGAACTTGGAAATGTCTATTCCACCATGGACGACACTTGACCAGCATAGTCACATGGGAAACTAGTTTTTGGATGAATTTTGATGTTTATTGATCATTCAATTTGTGCCTAGATCTACAGTTACTTATCTGGATTGATCATGCGATTTTTTTTAGTAGGGATGATATTCTTGGGATTGAATTTTTCAAGTTTATAGAATATGTCATATATTCCAAGGCTTCCCTAGCATAGTCAAGCTTGGAATTTTGACATCCCAGTATTGTCATGTTTTCCTAATCTATTTTTGGTGTAAATTTGGAAATTTTTTGTAGTAAATAGTTATAAATTTCTAATGTTTAATGAAATGGATTTTTAGTTCATCATTCAAGGATTCTAATGGCTATGGAATCATTGAATTTGGATGAATAGTTTTTTCTTGGAAAGTGTTTCCATCAGCTTGCACAAAATAATGGCCATGGTCATGTCATTTCTAGAATGTTTTTTCAAGAAAAAGTTAATAGTTTTTATTTTTTCCTATATGAGGTTATAGTTAACGGTTTTAACATTCCAATGGATATGTAATCATCAAATTTTATTATGTGATTAATGTTTTACAGATGTTTTCGTAAAGTCCCATGAAATCAAGGTTCTAAGGCTATTACACATTTACCCCTGTGAAGATGCAAAATGTTTACACTTTGGAAAATTTTTCCTAAAATGTATCATGATCCTAAGGATAGGCTAAGATGTTAGAAAGGGTCTATAAGTGGTTTGGGTCTAATTAATATAGTTTTAAATTTTTTGATGAGTGATTTCCCATGGTTGTTTCTTTTGGTTTCAATGTTGTTATTCCACCTTGTCGAATTTTGGATTGTGAATTTGGATTGTGTTTTGAAATTATCCTAAGTATGAAATAAAAACTGAAATTTCAGTTTCACACTAGTATTTTCATATTTTCATTGCTACTATATCATTTTCCTATTTTTGGCTATAAACTTTTATTTTCAGATTTTTAGTTGTAACTGTCATTTTCCTATTTTTGGTTGCAATCTGTCATTTTCCTATTTTTTATTGTAAATGGCCTTTTTCATATTTTTGATTATAAATTATTTTTATGTAGGCTATAAGGATCTAAGATAATCTATAGATATGCTAAATATATTTTCCAGTTGAAGGCCATGGTGGGCCATACAATTATTTCTAGTTTAAGGCCATGGGGGACCATAGGGTTGTCAATTTTAGGTCTTAGAAGGTCATAGGATTAATAATTTTAGGCCCTAGTGGGCAATGATCCATAGTTACCTTGTAAGTATGGGATGCTCTTGAACCTTAGTAAATGTTGACATAGTTAACCAATGTCATTGATACGTTATCCCCACAAATGACAAGTTTTCCTTTCTTGTAAGATAAGTGAATCTCTTGATGTATAGGGGATGACACTGCTTGAAGCTTCACTAACCATGGTCTTCTTAGGATCTAGTTAAAATCTAGTATCTCTTCAACTACTAGGAATTTATTAAATGTATAAAACTACTCATCAACCATAAAATCCAAAAACATGAAACGTTGCACTACTACCTATGAGCCATTAAATGACTTGAGTGCTGAGGTAGTGGTTTCTTGGATGTTCTCAATTACACCTAGTTTGTTAACAAAAGAAAATGGTATCACATTCATGGCTATCCCATGATCCACATGAACATTATGAACCTTATATCTACCAACATGTATAGTAATAAAAAGAAGAGTAGATAGAGCTTCTCCATTTCAAGAGTCAATTTTCACTTCACTATCACAAAAGTTATACATTCGTTGATGCTCATTTTCCCTAAGTGAAGCCTGCTCAATGATAGAGTGGATCAACTTTCTATTGATGAGCATGTCTCCATTCATAGGGTTAGAGGTTAACAATTGAGCTAGTGCATTCCTATGAGTAGGAGAAGTGATGAAAAAATTGTACATGTTTGGTGATGTGTTCTTTTATTTAATGAACCATTTGGTTTGCTCCATTGTTACAAGGAAACTTTTTAAGTTGACTTGTGACATTTTTGTTATGATCAAAAATCAACTGTTGAGAAGTCCAGAGATCTAGTGTAGCAGCCCCAACTCATCGATGCCAAGGGCCTTCACAAAAAATTGGAATCTAAGTTATCCTGGATAGTCTAGTAGATCACCTAGGGACTTATGGAATGCAAATGGGAATGGTTTCTTCGAATGTCATTGAGTGTGGTTGGAAACATAGAAGGAAAAAAACTATTGTAAATGGAAATGTAAATAAAAATCATAGTTACATAAACAAATGTAGAAATGGAAATAGAAACCAAAAATTTGTACAAAATAAAACAAAAAGTATATAAAGGAATATAAATAGAGTTTAGGTTTCACAGTATACAAGTTGTGTTGAAAGGCACAGGAAGTTGTTGGCTAAATGCTTGAAGTTCATTGGAGAGAGATGAAAGAACTACCTCCATGATTTGGTTGCTTCCTAGTTTCAACTTACTACAATGCTTTTTTGGCATCCACCAAGTCTACTGCACGGGCATGTGATTTGTGTTACATGCTTGGTGGAATCAACACTATGTGGGAGTCTCTATGCCTAGCGTAGTCCCAGGTTTTGCCACCAAACAATACCATTAGCTGAAGGTATGATGCCTATAATGGATTTTTGGTGAATTCACATGAAGATGGAAATGGGATTTACACTTTCATTAGCAATGGTAGCTAAGTGTGGAGGTGTGCAAATCTAGTGTAGCACTAGTTTTTACTATTGGAAATGTAATAGGGTTGTGAGTGGACATGATGGGGAAGGGGAATGGCTATGAAACTAAAAATAGCTTTGCTATTACAATGGTGTTGAAAATGGCAAGTGTTTTGAATGAAAAGTATATGTGATGCCAATTTAGAAAATTTAGAACAACATATGTTTTGTGAAATGCCAAAATTTGGAAGTGGAAATGGTGTCAACATTAGGCTTATATAGGATTGGTATGGCTATTTTGGAATTTTCATTGATGGCTAATTGATTGGCATTGATTGGGGACATGCAATGTTTACATCCATCAGTGTAGTCCATTGGCTACTAGCAACATAGTCAGGAAACTACTATGAGCATAGTCATCCAACTACTGCTAATGTAGTGAGTCCAACTACTACTAAGGTACTTAGGAAACTATTGCTAGTGTAGTCAATCAACTACTACTATCATAGTTAGTTTAACTACTACTAGCATAGTCAGTCCAACTACTGCTAGCATAGTTAAACAACTATTGTTAGTGTAGTTGCTATTTGTGGTAAATGTAGAATGGACTATACCCAAAAAAGTTCATCTGTTTACTATAAATAGTAAATAAGACTTTGTGGCTACATTAAAGGCTTTTGGAAATGGGGAATGAATAAGTATTAAAAAATGGAAAGATGGATGGAAACTGTAGAACTGGTGGAACCAATTGAAAAGTGTCATGCTTGGTGAAGATTGTTGTTGTTGACTTGGGAGGCATACACTGGTTGTTGTTGAAGAAGTGTCTATCCCAACAATGCCAATGTTGCACTTCTACTTGGTCCTGGTGATGACTATGTTGGCTACTATAGCTACTATGACTAGCTCCAACGTAGTTTGGGGCTATGCCCCTACAAAAACTCATGAAAATGCCATTTTTAGCCATTTTGAAGGCAGTTTTAGGGTTTCCAAGCCATATATAGACATGGGATACCTATTTCTAGTTGGTAAATGGGCCAATAACAGCTTTTTGAAGCATTTTTCAGCCCCAAAGAGTTGAAATATGCAAGACTATAGCTTTTGTACCACATATTGTACATTTACAATGAAACTTTTGCTCTAGCTAAAAATTAGGATTTGCAACATGAATTTTCATGGTGTTTCATTGGGCTATCTTTATTGATGTCTAGATGATTGACCCAAGATACATTTACAAATAATATAAAACACTACTATAGGTCCATCACCAATTTCTCTATGCTTGATTTAGTAGTATTGAACTATCCTCAAGAGTGCTCATGATGATGGAGTGAGGCTATGATGATGATATAATAATGAGGTCATGGAGACATGGTCATGAGGGCTAATAATATTGGTTAAATGGTGTGGTTCACTTCAAAAATACATTTGAGGAACCAACACTTTTCTCAAGCTAATTTTGAGGTGCTTTTCCTATTTGAAGAAGTTGTCTTATAGTCTACGGTCTTTGGGTTTTCCCATTGAACAAGGTGTATTATACTATATGAACTTAGCATTTTCCCACTAAATGAGATGTGTTACATTCAAGTGGACTTGAGGCTTTCCCATTGAATGAGGTGTGTTACACTTAATGGACTTAGTGTTTTTCCACTGAATGAGATTTGTTACATTTAGGTGGACTTGAGGCTTTTCCATTGAACAAGATGTGTTACAGTTGATGGACTTAGTGTTTTCCCACTAAATGAGATGTGTTACATTCAAGTGGACTTGTGGTGGAGCATAATGAAGGGATGTCATATGGTCATGATGCATGAGTGTAAACATAGGTCAACATTATTCAATGTTGAACAAGCACTCTTGGTACAAATTCATTGAATCTTATGCATTGAGGTCATGTGGTGACTTGCTACTATAATGAGTTGCACCCTAATGATGGCTCCTAGCTTCATCCTACAAATACAACTCCAAGAGGACTAGAAAACTAGAGAAATAAATCATTTTATTATAATGGGATACATTGGTCCATGAAGGATGGTTCAACATGTCTAGCTACCTAAGGTTAGATGCTACTAGTTGAAGGTCCTTGTAGGCTGCATTGTTGACTTGAGGCCTTGCTAGGCTAAAGTGCTAATTTAAGGTCATAGTAGATCATGGAGATCAATCTTGCTTATTAATTTCATGGTTGCTATGGGCTACATGTAGTATGGCTTGAGGTTGAAATGATTGACTAGATTGGCTACCTCATTTCCATCCATGTCTGCTATTCTAAATGCACCATTACTATAGGCTTTAGTGATCAAGAAAGGTCTTTCCTAGTTGACTTGAGAATTTATCCACATTCTCGTGGATGACCTTTAAGGACTAGGCTGTCACATCCCCATTCCCAAATGGTATTACTGCCTAATGAAGAAGGTGTCTCTTCTTAACAAGTGTTATTATTATCTTAATAAGACTTGGAAAGGTAATTTTAATTAAGACCTAAAATTGCATGTTGTAATAATGGACATGTCTCTTAAGGTAACTATTGGGGGTTTGACCTACGGCATTTATACTCGGGGTTAGAGATCATGCTAGCATGGAAGGCTAAACCTAGTATAGGAAAGTCATGGGATGATGGAGCTAGAATAGGCAAGTCATAGGAAGCCAGGAGAAGTGGAATAAGAAGTGGACTGGCCATCCCTTCTAGTTGGGTTATAGGCCTAATTGTGGTGGTGGTGCTAGATTTCCTCTAAGTGATAGATGCCAAAGGAAGAAAGCCACAAAGAACACTCTCAAGGCAAGATCTACATACACTTTTCTATATCAATAAAGCATTCTTTTCTTTCTCTTTCTACATTTTTTCCTATTATTTCCATTATACATAATGTCAAATATCACTGATATTTTGCATTGGTATATTTTCTTTGTACGCATGATGTCTAATATATCATATATTTGATGTTTGTCATGACATCCAAGGACAAGATGTCACAATTGGTATTAGAGAAAACTATGATCCAAGGGCCATCTAGAATCATGGGCCAACTACAACATGAATTAGGTGATGAACCTTGAAGCCACAACACATGGAAAGCCATTGATCATCATTGGATGTACCATATGTTTATCATGCAAGTCAAAAGATACCTTTCCATTGACTTCACAAACTATGGATCAAGCATCCAGATCCTAGAAACCAATAAAATTTCTTTCATGGATATCATTAATCAATGAATATTTGATCACACCTCATCAAAATTCATCAATTACAAGAGATGTTGGTAAGCTAATGATACAATTGTAACCATTGAAAATGTCAGTGGCTAGAATCACTAAGGGATTAACAAATGCATAACCTTAACCTTACCTTCGTGTGAGGGCCTTATTGGAAAAAGAGGTGGAGTTTCCTCAGTGGTCTTTTCAATCAAATAGCAACTTTGCTAGTTGTAACTAAGGTGGTGGATGCAACTAGGTGGTGGCATGGTTAGCCAAAGTGCAAATGCAAACATTACATAGTATAGCATGATGATGCATGAAAAAGTGTAGAAAGATGCAAGAAAATGTAAGAAAATGTTAAAATTGGAAGAAATAAATGAAATACCACACCAAATGGGAGCATAGTTAACTCCAAAATGATCTTACAAGGTCCACAGTGTACAATAGGTGTAGTGGAAGCACAGTTATAGTCTTGGTGGTGTTGGACCATGAAATCTTGCACTCGCCATGATGAACTATGCCTACTAGGTTGGTTGCTACAGTGCACCATGTGGTGTCCTATAGGGCTACAATAATGCTACAATGAACCATGATGTGCAACATGGCCTCTCTGCTGTTGTAGTGTGCTTTGGGTCTCATTCACCCATAGAGCTAAGTGCCAAGATGTCTAAAATGCCAAATGCTAGGTGCCTAAATACTCACATCCAAGGAATGCCAATCACTTGGGAATGCTAATAGTTGAGGAATGCTAATAGTCAAGGAATGCCAACAATCAGGAAATGCCAACCATTGGAAAATGCCAACAATTGGGAAATGCCAACAATTGAGGAATGCCAATAGTCGAGGAATGCCAACAGTTAGAGAATGCCAATAGTCAAGGAATGCCAACCATTGGGGAATGCCAATCGTCAAGGAATGCCAATAGTCGAAAGAGTGCTGGAGCTAAGGTGAAGGCTGATGCTAAGATCTAGAGGCTTTTGGAAGTTGCTTTGTAGTGCTATGTTGGCTACACTCTAGAGCATTGCACAACACTTAGAAAAATTTGTAGTTGCAATGCTAAAGCTTGAAATTTGTGGTGTTTCAATGGTCATTTTTGTTGAAATTTGGAGGAGTTTCCTAAGAGACATCAACAAATAATTGCAAAAAACCATAGAAGATGACACCAACACCACTCGTTGGTACTAGATCAGGTGTCATTCCACCTTGTCTAAGAGTGCTAAGGGAATAAGGGTATGTTGGGTCAAAGTGTGTAGGTAATGTGCTAATGATATGAAATGCAAGAAAAGGAAATAAAATGCTAATAGTATATCTTGATGCAAGATGTGAAGTCAACATAGTTGATGGTGACCATGTTATGAAGTGGCTTGCCCCTAAAATGTTGACCTCTTGCTGGAGTGGTTATGAGAGAGTCAAAGTTAATCCAAGGTTGGGCTGATTGCAAAATTGTAATGTTGTTAATTTTCTTAGAGATGTGATTTTTTCCCTTTTTATTTTCTTTGTTTTTTTTTCTATTTTACTCTTTTTTCTACAAGGCAAACATCTGTTGACATTAACTTACTACTAAACGCTAGTTGCAAGTTGACCATCAAGTAGATGGTCTTTATTTTGATGCAACTGCATCATGTCTATAGAATAAGTAATTCCTCCTAGGGATGAGTTGTGTTACATCTCCTTGGTCTTTTACTAGCCAATAGAGGCTCCCCATGGGACAAGTTTCCTTACATCCATCATGGGTTCTGTGATTAACATGAAGAGAATGCCATATGCATCATAGTGTATATACATTAGAGGAATGTGCAATTGTGAGTATATGTGGGATGAGAGGATATTGGGATGAAGAAGTGGATGTGCATAGACTATAATAGGATGAGGGGGATGTGCATAGAATATAATAGGATGAGGGGGATGTGCACTCTTGAGTGTCTTAACTAGTCCAATCATGCATATTAGAGCAATGTGTTGACTTGTTACTACAATGAGATGCATCTTTGCACGACTGCCTCCAAGGATTCATCCTACAAGCACAAATATAAGAAGATAAGAAAACCATAAAACATGAGCAATGCAAGTGAAAATCTAGATGTGAAGATTCTACAAGTGCTAGATGCGAAGATGTTACAAATGCATCAAATGCTATGCCAGTTGCAAGAAGCCAATGAAAGTGCTAGGGCAATGATGCTACGAGTCCTCCAAAGATTGCACCAATGGCAAGTACTCCAAACGATTGGTAGAATGGTGGGAGGTGATGATGCTGCAAGTGCCCCAAAGGTTTCACCAATGGTATATTCTCCAATAGATCAGCAACATGCTAGTTTAAAGACTTGGTAGACCATGAACCTAGTTTAAGTCCTAGTAGACTGTGATGTGCTAGTTTGTAGTCCTAGTAGGTTGCTAGGTACCAGTTTAATTTCATAGTAGTTGGTGGATGTTGTGCCAATTTAACATCATGACCTAAGGATGATCTATGCCAGTTTATAGTCATAGTAGACTACTATACCAATTTATAGTCATAGCGAACAGTTTGTGCCAATTTTTTGTGTCATGGTAGATGAGTGCTTACCTTGCATATGTGAGGTACGATGTTGCACACATAGTCATGTTGTGTGCTTGTAAGATCTTGCACAAATCAACTAGAAAAATAATATCAAGTAGCACCTATCATAAATAGAGTTAAAAGGAAAGTAATACAAAGAGTGATAGTTTTAGGCCATTCTAGGCTACAGTGCTAGTTTAAGTCCTTTTGGGCCATGTGTTTTTGTAGTTTTATGTTTTTTGTATTTTATGTTTTTCAAATTTAATGCATAAGCTAAGTGGATGGATTCTTAAAAAAATTAGAAATACATAAGCAAAGCAAAGTAGTGTGTAAACTAGGCAATTAGGTGAAATGTAAATGCATGAACAAATGTAACTTAAGTAAAAACCAAAAATGCATGGCCCATGGAGGTAAAGGGTAAGTAGGTGGTTAGCACATTTTTGGCCAAGGGAAAGTCTTGGTCACATAGTTGCTTCCTAATCAAGCATGGATTAGGAGGCATGCAAGGCTTATGATCCTCTAGGAGGATATTGGATTCAACCACTTATTTGGGTATGTTAGCCTTAGGTGTTGTGTTGTTGCAGCTACACCACCAAGAAATCCCACCTCCAAAACTTATGCCATATCTATGTTATGGATAGCTAGAGATGAGGTGTTATCACCATGGATGATAACTTTACAACATTCATATGGAAGTTGAACTTCTTAGTGGATGGGAGAGGAGATGGTCCATAGTTGAGCTAGCATGGCCTACCCAAAATTAGGTTGAAGCCTAGCATCTTCTCTATGATAGTGAAATATACACTAGTGGGAAATTTCTCTCCTTCCATGGAGGCTAACTTAATTGTACCCTTAACAATGATGCATGATCCATTGAAGAATTTTAGTCACATAGTTTTGGTTGGCTTGATTTTTTCTACCAAGCCTAGCTTGTCGATGATAGAGTACATGACTACATTTGTTGCTGCATCATCATTGACATTCACTCTAAAAATGGTGGATTTCCCAATATGTATGCTAATGGATAGTGGAACTATAGTGACCTACCCTTATTTGGAGTTGACCATGACTACATTGTTGCAAAATGTTATGGATTTTGAACCTAATTCTTGTGGTGCACTGGGCAACATCACTACATGGATGGATGCCTCATCTTTAGGGATGTTCTTTGTAATAGGAATAGAGGCCAACATTCAGGACAATCCTTGGTGGTACGTAGATGAGGTCATGAACAAGTCATACAAGCTCAACATTGTGTTCTTTTGATCAAGTATTTGTTTCACCTAGGTTAGTTTAGCTATGAAGTCCATGTTGTTAGCCATTGTGTTGGCCTTAACTTCCTCTATGTGCCTTGAGAGATGAATCTCTTATGGAGGGGACTTGGGCTTGGGTTTCTTGGCTTGCATGGGGGTAGGGGACCTAGTGTTCAATTGTTTCTTGTTGGTTATGAAATTTGCTTTAATTGTGGGGTTTGCAAGACACTTGTTTGTCCTCTTGTGTTGCCATTTGGTAAGCCTACGTAGGTTACTACTGGGGTTGGCCCATGAAGGAGAAGGGACCAATATGTTTCCCTTTGTTGGGCTTCAGGTAGGTGAGGGGCCATCACATTATAGTATCCTTATGACCAGCAATGGTTTAGGAGTTCTTATGGGGCCAACTTAGTGTGGCACCTTGATGATGAAAGGTTTCTTAGTTATTTTTGTTGCTACATCATGAAAGTTTAACATCATAGTAGATGGTTGGTTTTGTTGCCAGTTTAACATCTTAGTGGATGATTGTTGTGGGACCTTGACAACAAAGGATGTTATGGGTGCCTATGGTGGCACTTTGATAACAAAGGGGGACCTCTTGCTTGTGGAGGCTAAGGGGATCCTTGCCTTACTGGGAGGCATGCAAATCACAAAATGTTTTTGCATAGGATTAGACATGCCACCTACATTTATGGAGTTAAAGACATAAGGGGTGTTTTCTACATTGGATTGGCTCACTACATAGAGCACCAATTGGCCCCATTCTATCATTCTTTGTAGGTCATCCTGTAAAGCATGACAGTTGTTTGTACTATGACTAGACATCTAGTGGTAATCATAGTATTAGTCCAACTTGAAGTGTCATGGGACTAGGTGCTTCACATGTTCCTTAGTAATTCCTTAGTAATTCATAGTACTTGTTATGTTTCTAGCTAGAAATATTTGATACATGTTTGTATTGGATTCACCTAGCTTTCAGTAGTTGCTCAAGTAGCTTGAAAGGTTTCATTAGCAGTGGTGTATACTTTGAGCAATCCTTGAACTCAAAGTTAGGCCTTGGGGTGGCCCCTACTAATGTAGGTGAGTTAGCACCAAATTTGGTAGCTTAGTGAGTTTGGATCTTTGGTTTCTTGGCCATAAGCCCTGATTGGTTGCTTTTATGCTTGTGGCCACTATTTCCACTATTATGTTTTGCTTGTGCACATGTTGGTTTCTATAGGCTACATAGGCTAGGTCATTGTTGGCTTAGGCTACCTCTTGTATGCCTTTCATTTGGGAAAAGGCTTGGCTAAGAGACTTTGGGGCCTAATAATATAGTTTGGACTAGATAAAGTCATTCACTGCATCCTTGAAGATGGCTAGTAGGTGCATTTCTACTAGGGGTTCATGTAGTTCACTCAATGCGATGTTCCAGCGTTGGAGGAATTTTGGCATAGGCTCTAGCAGCCCCTACTTGACCTACATGATCTGGTTGAGGATCATTTTAGAATTTAGGTTGTACTTGATGCATGTCACAAACTGGCTTATGAGATCCTCCAAAGAAGAGATTAAGGCCTTGGGTAGTGCATGCTACTAGTTAAAGCCTTGCCAGTGAGTGACATGGGAAACACACACATGATGGCATGTGGCTAGGCTTGAAGGAGTAGGCACTTGGATCAAAATGTGACCAAGTGTGCATTAGGATCCCCTTCACCATTGTACTTAATGAGTTGAGGTAGTAGGACCCTAGTTGGGAGAGTTATAGGTGGTACCATAGGACTTATGGGATCATCTTGGTAGAAGTTCATCACCTTGACAGTGTTGGAGGAGGTAGCTTTGAGTTGGTTGATCTCCTCTATCAAGCTTTGGATTATCTAGAATTCTTGATCCAAGCTTGGGGATGTGCTAGCTAACTACATTAGTTGGGCTTGCATTGGTCGTATGACGTAGGGTTGGATTGTTGGTTGTGGAGTTTTCTAGTTTAACATCATATTGGACAGTCATTTCTAGTTTAACATCAGAGTATATAGTCATTGTCAGTTTAATGTTGTAGTATATGGGTTTAGTTGATGCATTGGTTGAGCAATGGACATGATGACTAAGGTGGGCCACACATGAGTGGGTTCGATAGACACTATGGACATCGATGAGACAAGTAGGATGTGGGATGCTTGAGTCGTTAGGGGTTGGGAGCTGGCCCCATTGGGCAAATGTAGTAGTCCCTTGTAAGGAAGGCTAAATTGGCATGGTCACCATCTCAGAGAGGAAAATTGGACCAAACTGAGGAGGGGCCATACCAGGGAGTGGTTGTTGGAAGATAGTGTAGAGGGGACTCTTGTCTTTGAAGCAAGCCTTGAACTCATCCTCTTTCTCCTATGAGGCTTCCTCATACGTTGTCCCTGCATCATGCTTGTTTGCATGGATGAGTTGGGATAATAGTTGGTGGTAGGACTTTGTGAGTGGAATTATGTTGAACAAGGAGGGGTTGTACTCCGATCCATCCCAATGGACTTGTTCATTGTCCTATTTTTCCTCTAGGTCTAGGTGATCCAATAGTAATCCTACTTGGATTTTGTCACAAATAAAATTGTATTGTTCATGGATTAACATGGCATTCTTTGGGTGGATCATGGTGTCAAATGTGTTAGAAACCAACATGGAAGGTTGATTTGGATTCATGTTCATAGATTGGATTGTGAGAGTTGCTATTTATAGATTATGGCTAGGTCTGAAAGCTGCAAAAAAATGAAAAAGTCTGCCAGTAGTAGAAAAATGGCTAAGTATAAAAATATAGAAAAATGGCTAACTCTACAAAATGCAAAAGAAATTGACTAACTATAAAACTGTAGAAAATTTGGCTAAGTATGAAAATGCAGAAAAAATACTAGGCATGAAAATTCAGAAAAAATGCTAAGTATGAAAATGTAGAAAAAATGCTAAGTATGAAAGCATTGAAAATGGCTCACTTTGGTGCCATGCTCACTACGCTAGAGCTTGCTATACTCTGAGAACTTGTTACTCTCTCTGGAGCATCTAGAGTTTTGTTTTAAGTGCTAAAGATATGCTTTAGCTTTTGTCTAGAAGGGTTCTAGGGGAACCAACAATGGGGTCTGATCTACACCAACTAGTGGTGGAGATAGAACGTGGGACAACAATCAAAAAATGGAGAAGGAAATGGCAATGCCCTCCTTCTAGCACCGAAAAAATGTAATGACTAAAATCATCAATGGTTGGAGTCACCAAGGGGTCAGTGGATGCATGACCTTAACATTGCCTCTATGAGAGGGCTTTGTTGGAAATGGAGGTTGAGTGCCCTAACTGGTCTTGTCAATCGAAGAGGGACTTTGTGGTTGCAAACAAGGTGGTGGATGTAATTGGGGGATGGCATGGTTAGCCAAAATGCAAATGCAAACAATATGTAGTACAACATGACAATGCATGAAAAGGTGCAGAAAGATGCAAAAAGAATGCAAGAAAATGCTAGAAATGGGAGGGAGAAATGGAACACCACCCCAAATGGAAGCGTAGTTAACCCCAAAAAGGTCACAAAATGTGCACAATGTACAACAAACATAGTGGAAGGGTAATCATAGTGTCGGTGATGTTGGGTCATGAAGTCTTGTGCTCACCATGATGAATCATGCCTGTTGGGTTGGTTACTAACGTGTACCATGCGGTGTTCTGCAGGGTTGTAATGGGGCTGTAGGGGGCCATGATGCACAGCTCTATGTCTTTGTCAGTGTGGTATGCTCTGGGTCTCCTTCACCCATAGACCTAAGTGCCAAGATGCCCAAAATTCCAAATGTTAAGTGCTTAAATGCTCATATCCAAGGAATGCCAACCACTTGGGAATGCCAATAGATGGGGAATGCGAACCATTAAGGAATGCTAATAGTTGGGGAATGCCAATAATTGAGAAATGCCAACTGTCAGGGAATGCTAATTGTCAAGGAATGCCAACTATTGGGGAATGCCAATAGTCGAGAAATGCTAATTATCGAGGACTGCTAATCTTTGAGGAATGCCAACAATAGGAGGACTGCTAGAGCTGAGGTGAAGGTTGATGTTGAGCTCTAGAAGCTTTTGGAAGATGCTTTGTAGTGCTACACTAGCTATGCTTTGGAGTGTTGCACAACACTTAGTTATATGTGCAGTTGCAATGCTGAAGCTCAAAATTGGTGGTTTTTCAACACTAGTCCAGGTAACTTTTATCCATCTTAATACTATAATTATTAATCAATTAGAATCATTAAGAAATTTTTTTTTAAAGAAATCTAGTAACTTTGACCTGAATTCATCTTGTTTTGTTGAAATTCACTATGCAAGTAATTTAGAAAATTCCAAAGTACCATATATCAGCCTAGAAATGTTAGTTTAAGAAACTAGGCTAGTTTGGTCATTTTAATTCCTAAAAAATCAACTTCATTTTTGAGCCCTAAAACTATGTCCAATGCCTAGTACTTGTTGAGATGATTCCAATGGTACAAATTTCGTCTCAATTGGACTTATGGTTTCAGAGATATTGATGTTTAAATTTTCACATTATATGTGCATTAAAATAATATTAATTTATTATTTAAATAAAAAATTTAAAAATTTTAGGGTTGAAATTCAACCCAGAATTACGATTTACTCATACTAAACCCTTACCTTGTCATTGGCCAAACCACCATGTTAATCCTCGAGTCAAGGTGAAATAAAATAATAAGAAAAAGTTAAAAAAGAAAACTTAAAAACTTTTTGCAAGTGGAAGGTCATGGGCTCAAACCCAAACCCCTTGTAATAATAAATATATATATATAATTTATACCTTAAAAATTGTTTTTACCAACTGTAGCTAGGCTTGAGGCTAGCCATGGTAAGGCCACCGGTAGGCCAAGGCAAGGTCGCCAACAAGCCACAATGAGGCCTATGTCTAGCTATAACAAGGCCTGCTACTAGCTATGGCAAGGCCATGGTAGGGGACTAGCCCTTGGGTAGGGGCCAAGGGCACCCGAACGCCCATGGTTGCTTAGTGTCACATCAGCTTGTCGACCATAGTGACCCTAGCCTACTTGTTGGCAATGGACATGCTACCCACCATGGATCATTGTTGCCACTCTTGTTGTGATGCTACCTATCACACATCATTACTACCACTCCTACAACATTGCTACCCACCTCCACATGCTATCATCCTTAGCCATTGTGCTAACCACCAAAATGAGCTTCAAAATGTAAAGCCCTTGCTTCCTGAACCCTCTACCACTATGCATCATTCTACCGCTGCATCACTCCTATTATGCCTTGGAAAATGCTCACTACCAGCATTGGAAATGGCTACATGAGTAGATAAATAGCACCTGATTCTTCTTTGCTAGCCCTAGCATGGAACATTAAAGCCTTAACAAGAGCCATGCTAGTCCCTACATGGGCTATGTAGGCCCACCCATAGGCCATTTGTCCTTGCATAGGCCCTCACATAGGCTACATGGCTCCGTAAAAATGCCATTACCACATGCCTTGCCTAGATATAATTCCACCAGCAAACCCTCACTGCAAAACCTTTGATCACCTTTAGCACCACCCATTAATACCTCCCATGCTATCCATCACTGCCTTCCATCCTATTCATCATTGCCTCCCATGCTGCCCATCACTGCCTCTAATTTTTTCCATCACTACCTCCTGTACCTCCCATCATGGCCTCCCATGCCATCCATCACTACCTCTATTGTCACCCATCACTACCTGGAATGCTGCCTATCATTACCTCTAGCACCACTGCGTAGACCTTGAAACAATATGTCACCATCACCATTGCTGCCTTTCATAAAAAAATGGAAAATTCTCCAATATATGAAGGGAAATTTTTAATTTTTCGTCAACTAACAGAAAAATTTGAAATTATCATTAATTAATGAAAAATTCAAATTTTTGTTATTAAATTGTTACTTAAAATTAGGAACTTGCAAAAATAGTTTCCAAAATTAGAATTTGATGTGGTGGTAGCAACAAAGATAAAAATTCCACAATTATTTATGCTTACTCTAGAGTAGAATTGGGATGGATGACCTCTCAAGAAGTCTCATTTTTTACACCAAAGTACTTAGACTCTAGAAACCATAACTTTTGATTTCAAAAAACTTTTTCAATGAATGAAGAGTCATTTCTTATAGATCTTAACCTTCTAGACCTAATGGTGAAGTCAAATCCATCCCAAGATATCCCAAAAATAAGGTTTTACTCCTTGAATAATATAGCACCATGAGATCCTCAAAAGTTTAATTTTGGCATCACTCAAGCATATGATGTCCATTTTCAACATATGAATAGTCATTTCTAACATTTTTCACCATTCAAAACTAAATGATGAGGTCAAATTTGTCATCCATACATAATATAATTCAATAATATTATAAATTTAACCTTTTAAATTTTAAGATTTAGTATATAACCCTTACAGATAGTCTTAAGATCACTATGGCACGTAATTAGTTACACTGTCGGAGTTATTGTTCTCAAGGGCGGTAGAAAGGTCATAAAAATTAATATAGTTAAATATTACTAAAAAATTAGGTAATGTAATTATATATTACTAAAATTAGATAATATAATTATAAAAATAGATAATATATTTATTTATTTGATGTAGTTTATTATTAGTTAATGTATTAGTTAATGATCAGTTGATGTGTTATTTGGAGAATTAGTTTAAGAAACAAGGTGATCTTCAACCATTAAGAAAAGGTTATATTAATCCATCATGCAATCAAAACATAGGACAAAACAACATAGAGACATAAAATCTTGTTTCAATAAGTACTATGACATTCATGAAGAGAAATGATCTAGATAAAAATCCAAGAATGTAAATGAAAGTTGCAACATACAACATGCTTGAAAGATCCCTAGTGAGTGAGAAACAATATCTGCTATGTCCAGCATGGGCCTTGGATTTGCATGAATATTAATACCCATGCATTTTAGCAAAATTAAAATATTTTAATATTGATGTCTTATACTTATGAGAAGTCTTACCATGGGAATTTCTATATCAATTCCAACCAAATTTGGAAAGGATGAGATACAAAGATATTTATAAGCAAAAATGTTCTTGTAGAAGTTCTTCTTTTGAGTTTTACAAATTAGCATACTATAGAAATTACAACATGGATGGTTGTGTGATGTTTTTTAAAGAAGCCAAGTTTGAATTGGTACAAATATTTGAATGGAGTTTAGAAAATATGATTTTTAGAATTCTAGAACTTTGAGCAATGGAGAAGAAAGAATAGTCAAGATTTTGGAAAACTCACATAACCCCAGCAGTGATTCTAAAATTTCATCTATCAATAAGATGTTTATGCATGTTTACCACACATTTAATTACCAAACCAACATGTTCAGATGTTAGACTTTATCAAGGGGCATACTTGATTAAGCAAATAAAAAAAATTTTAAAGAAGAAGTTATTCCTAAGTTGTACTGATCTAGCTTCATTTATTCTTTGTGGAGACTTTAATACAAAATTTGGATGTAGTGTTTAACAATTCTTAAAATATGGATCTGTAAAGAAATATTTGGAAGATGAACCTAACTTGAAGAAGATGTTTCCATCAATTTAGCATGCAATTCCATTAGCCAGTGCATATTCTAATTATGTTGAATCTTCAGTAGCTAAATCATATTCCAGAATTTAGAAATAGATGATCTTGATGGATAGCACTCATCAAGAACCACAGTTTACAAATTACTCTACAATGATTAATGAATATGGATCAACAACATTCTTCATTGAGACTTTGGATTATATTTGGTATGATGCCTAGTTCTTTCAAGTTACCAAGTTACTAGAGTTGATTTCTAAAGAACGACTTGAGAAGATTCAAGATCAAGCTTTGCCATTCCAAACAAGACCATTTGATAACATACCACTTATGGTAGAATTAAAATTACTTCCATCAATTCTTAAGGTTGATCAAGATCAAGAAGTATCTCACTCTTACTTTTATTTGATGATCTTAATATTTTATCTATTGTCTAATTTATATTTCAATTAGATTAATAAAATATCTTAGGAAATGCAAGTTGGAAATAAAAAATTTTCCCTACCTTCCATTTTTCTCGCATATATCTTATTTGTAGAATAAGCAAGAAACAACTTCAAGTTCAAAGAAGAAATCAAATTATTGAATAGAATCATGAAAGAAAGCATTGGAGTTGGAAAAAGATAGAGAACGTGGACTGATTAAAGGATGAACAAAACCTAAGAAGGGTATATTGTCACATCCCATTACCAAATGGTGTTGTTGCCTAATGAAGATGATGTCTCTTCATAAAAAGTGTTATTGTTATCTTAATAAGACCCAAAAGGGTAGTTGTAATTAAGACCTAAAAGGACATGTTGTAATAATAGATGTGTCTGTTAAGGTAACTATTGGACGTTTGACCTAAGGCATTTGTACCCAAGGTTAGAATTCATGCTAGCATGGAATGGTGGAGCTAATAGAGGCAAGTCATGGGGTGGTGGAGCCAATATAGGCAATTCATAGGAAGCTAGGTGAAGGGGGACATGAAGTGAACTGGCCATCCCTTCTAGCTGGGTTATAGCCCTAACCATGCTGGTACTGCTGGATTGCCTCTAAGGGATAGTTTCCAAATGAAGAAAACCCCAAGGAACACTCTTAGAGCATGATCTGGATACATTTTTCTATATCAATAAAGCATTCTTTTCTTTCTATTTTTGCAATTTTTCCTATTATTTCCTTTATACATAATGCATAATATCACTTATATTTTTCATTTGGTATATTTTCTTTGTATGCATAATGTCTAATATATTGTATAATTGATGTTTTCCATGACATCCACAGATGAGATGTCACATAGGTCACCTTCCTTGAGCTCATTCATTTCCAAGTTATGATGGTGCTATAACTTTTTCCTCTTTTTGTAGTGTTCAATGTGAGAAAGCACTTGCATGTATTTCTTCTCAACTACATCCAACACCACTATCCACAATTCCTTATTCTTCTAATCACTGATGAAGTTAATCAAGACTACTCAAAGTGACAATACCTACAATTCAAAAGGTAAAATAGCTTCAGAACCATAAACAAGGATATAAGGTGTCATGCCCATTGTGGTATGGTATGTTGTTCTGTAAGCCCAAAGTGCATGGAAAAGCTATTTATGGAATGTGCACCTACTATTGTTTAGCATATTCTTTAGCAAGTTGATGATGTCCTTGTTGCTTGCTCCTACTTTCCCATTAGCTTAAGGGTAATAAGGCAATAAAAAATAATGTTTAATGCCTAGGTCATGATAGAACTCCTTGGTTTCTTGGCTACTAAATTGTGGTCCATTGACTATAAATATGATCATAGGGTATGCTAAAAAAGGCTACAATATTATCTAGCATAAATTTATGGACTTGTTTAGATGTTGTCTTTCTTAGAGGAATAGCTTCATCCCACTTAGTAAAGTATTTGGTTGTATTGATGATCAACCTATGCTTGGATGAAGATTTAGGTGTTATAGGTCCAATGATATCTAACCTCCATTGCTAAAATGATGAGGTGGTTTGAGTGGTATGAAACTTAGTTAGTGATACATGTATAAGGTTTGTATGGCATTGGCTTGTGTCACAACATTTAACCTTCTACAAGTAGTCATATTCCATATGGGGCCAATAGTAGCGTAATCATCTAATCTTAGTGGCCATAGCTCTAGGTCCTATATGTCACCCATAAACATTCTTATGAACCTCCTATAGGAAGGTTCTAGCTTCAACTTTACCTAAGCACTTTAGTAGTATGCCATCATAGGATAATTAATATAATGTGTTATTACCTATGATGACATACTACTTTAATCATTTTCATACAATGTCCTTTTGAGAAGTAGTTAGGCCTTGAAAAGACTCACCATGGATGAGGTAAAAATTTATATCATCATACCATTCTTTTATAGGAGAAGTATGACCTATTACCACTAAGTTATCTTAATTGTTTTCTGTGATGGGGATAGCATAGTTGATAGTTAAGTTAGGCAACTTACTAAATACAACAGGTGTAACATTGAGGGCTAGTGTTGTGATGGCATTGAGTATAGCCTTTTCATTCTAGGGTATGTGTTGGATATCCAAATTTGTGAATTATTGTAATAATTTCTTTACTAAGTAACACTAAGGTTGTAAATGTATGGCCTTGTATGCATAAACCTCGATTACTTAGTTAGCCACAAGTTATGAATTGCCCTTAATCATCAAGAATTTAATTCCTAAGTCACATGCTACTATCATTACCTTGATCAAACCTTCATACTTCACTATGTTGTTAGTACACAAGAACTCAAAATAATAGGTGAAGGATTAGATCTCACTAGAAGGAAATGTTATGATAGCAGTGGTAGTCACCTCATAAGTAGTTGAAGCTCCATCAAAGTGCATGACCACTTCATAAACCTTAGGTACTTGGCTAATAGTGTTGACATGTTCATCTAGAAACTCAACATTTATCATTTATTGATTATCAATAGGTCAAACAATAAGTTGTATGACTATAGCCTAACCATTGGTTGAGGACTGAGAAAAATAATGAAGGTCAAACTTTGTAGTTATGGATTTCGATTGAGCTATTTGGCTACTCTCATAGATGTTGGTCATTGTGGATCCAAATGATGTTGACTTTTATCTTCTAAAGAGGTAATTTCTTCATTTATTTAGTCAGAAGACTAGTGCTAGATAGTACTTCTCTACTTTAGAATACCTAGTCTTGTGGGAAACTAACACATGACTAAGGTAGTATTCTAGCATCTCTACTCCATCATCATGCAGAGTAGAGAGGTGATGGATGTATGAGAGATAGCAAGGTAGATGTAAAATGGTTTACCCTCTTGTGGTAGATTGTTGGTAGTTGTTCCAATTCTCACTTAAGGTTTTCAAAGACTTGTTAGCATTAGGCTATCCACTCATAATGAACTCCTTTCTTAAGAAAGTGTTGCATGGATTGTATCTTGTTTGTAAGTCTAGCAATGAACCCATGAATAAACTACAATCTACCTTATAGTCCCTAAAGTTTCTTATGATTGGTAGGTGCTACTAGCATAAAAATGGCCTTAAACCTATTAGGATTGACATGAATCCTAACTTCAAATACCACAAAGCCTAACATCTTTCAATCTTGACACCAAAGACACATTTCTTAGGATTGAGCCTAAGCTTGTACTTGAGACATCATTTAAGTACAAAGTCTAGGGAACTAGCATGGTCATCAACCACTTTGGATTTAATAACTCATCTACATAATTGTTAAGTAATCCTAGCATGTAGTCACTAAAGATGTATGTCATAGCTCTTTGATAGGCTACTCCTACATTCTTAAGGCCAAAAGACATCATGGTCTAATAAAAGGTACCCTAAGGGATCATGAAGGTTGTGCTAGGCTATTGTTCTAAGTTAATCCTAATCTAGTTATATCCTAAGAATCCACGCATAAAGAAAGATAAGGCATGTGTAGCCATAGTATAGATAATTTGGTCAATAATAGGCAAAGGGAAATCATCTTTAATGGTTGCCTTATTTAGGTCTCTGAAATTAATGCAAATATGCATACTTCCATTTTTCTTAGGGACTACCATGTTTTTTGACACCTAGTTTGTATAGCCATAAACTCTAATGAAACTACCCTAGTATAGCTTTATGATCTCATCATGAACTACCAAGGCCAAATTAGATCTGATCTTGCATACTTTCTACTTAACTAGTCTAATGTTATGATCAAGTATGATGTTATGTTGGACTAGATGTGAATCTAATTTTGGCATATCGTCATAAGACTATGCAAAGGCCTTAATTTTTTCTTGTAGGATCTTGGTGATATCTTGAGCCTATTGAGGTTTTAGTGAAGAACTTAGTTTGATGTTTTTCTCCTCACCACTATCTGTTGTGATACGAATCTCAACTAGAGGATCTTTAGTTATGTTACTAGCCTCTAGATCAAGGGTTTTCAATAGGTTCTCAAGCCACTGTAGAGGGCTTTTGATTAAGGCTATGTAGTGGGCAAGGCTCTTAGAATCAAGTTCTATACAATTAAGATCAATACACCATTGAACATCACCATGTGGCCTACTTAGGCTCAAAGTTAAGGAAATTTTCTTTGAGATGTCCATATTTCAATCTTGCACATCAACCATAAGCACATTAAGTGGAACCTAACTAAAAATGAGTAAATCATGCTAAAATGATATCTTGGTAAACATGTAAACATATGCTATTTCAATAACAAAAATTAAAACCCTTCAAAGATTGTATAAGGTCAACCAAGATCATAATAGATAAATAATGATGAATGCGATCAAACAAGAGCCATATGAGGTTAACCAAAGATGATAAGAGAGAAAATAAGGTGAACATAATAAAATAGAGAATTATAAGTAGGTTTTATAAATTCAAAACATCAACAATGCAAAAAAAGATCATAAACAAGGTCAAATCCATGAGAATGAAATACATGTAGTAAAAGTTCATTGATAGTGGTCAAATAGGATTATATTTTGCCAATTTTAGGCATTATCTAGTTATGGTATGAGGGTCCAGGGTTGTTGGGAGACTTTGTGCATTTGTGGAAGTCATTTTGGAGCTTTCAATGATCTAAACAACTAGCAAAAGGTGTGACGTCCAATCCCTAGATGTCATGGAAAACATCACATATACAATATATTAGATATTATGCATATGAAGAAAATATACCAAATGTGAAATGTATGTGTTATTCAAAATTATGTATAAATGAAGTAATAGTAAAAATGGAGAAAGAGTAAGAAAATAATGCTTTATTGATATGGAATAATGTATTTGAATCATGCTCCAAGAGTGTTCCTTGTGTTTTTCTTCCTTTGGCATCTATCCCTTAGAGGCAATCCAACACTGCCACCATGGTTAGGCCTATAGCCTAGCTGGAAGGGATGGCCAATTCACTTCCTGTCTCACTTTACTTAGCTTCCCATGACTTGCTTCTACTAGCTCCACCACTCCATGCTAGCACAACCTCTAACCCTAGGTATAAATGCCTTATGAGACATGTCTATTATTAAGACATGCCCTTTTAGGTTTTTAATTACAACTGTCCTTTTGATTCTTGTTAAGATAACAATGACATTTGTGAAGAGGCACCATCTTCATTAGGTAGCAACATAATTTGAGAATGGGGATATGACAATCTACACTCCTTAGGTTTCATTCATCCTTGAATGAGTCCACATTCTCTATCTTTTTCCAGCTTCAATGCTTTCTTTCATGATCCTATGCTCCAATAATTTGATTTCTCCTTTGAACTTGAAGTTATTTCAAGCTTATTTTCTTAATCTTGATCAACCTTATGAATTGATGGAAGTAATTTTTATTCTACTATAATTGTTATATGATTAGATGGTCTTGTTCAGGATGACAAGGCTTGATCTTGATTCATCTTGACTTCTTCTTTAGAAATCAACTCTAGTAACTTGGTAACTTGAAAGAATAGGGCATCATGCCAAATATAATCCCAAGTCTCAATGAATAATTCTATTGACCCATCTTCACTAATCATTGTAGAGTAATTTGTAAACTATGATTCTTGATGAGTGCTATCCATTAACATCATTTTTTCTTGAATTATAGAGTTCGATGTATCTATTAAAGATTCAAAGTAAGTAGAATATGCACTAGTTAATGTGATTGCATGCTTAATTGGTGGAAACATCTTCTTCAAGTCAGTTCCATCTTTCAAAAATTTCTTTACAGATCCATATTTTAGGAATCGAATAATAAATGGAACTAGATTAATATAACTTAGTAATAACTTATTCTTCAAACTTTCTTTTATTTGCTTAATTAAATATGCTTCTTGACATAGTCTAACATTTGAACATATTGTTTTGGCAATCAAATATGTGTTGACCATGCATACACATCTTCCTAATAGATGAACCTTTAGAATCACTACAAGGGCTATGTGATTTTTCCAAAATCTTGACTGTTCCTTCTTGTCCATCGCTCGAATTTTTGGAATTTTTAAAAATCATATTTGCTGAACTTCATTCAAATCTTTGTACCAATTCAAACTTGTCTTTCTTAAAAAAGATTGCACAACCATCCATGTTGTGATTTCTAGAATATGCTAATTTGTATGGCTCAATAGAAGAACTCCAATAAGAATCTTTTTGCTTATAAATACATCTGTATCCCATCTTTTCTAAGTCTAGTTGGAATTGATATAGAAATTCCTACGGTAAGAATTTTTAAAAGCACAAGACATCAACATCCAAATCTTGTAATTCTACTAAAATGCATGGGTATCGATATTCATGAAAATCCAAGGCCCATGATAGACATAGCAAATATTGTATCTCACTCATTAGGGATCTTGCAAGTAGATTATATGTTGCAACTTTCATTCTCATTCTTGGATTCTTTTTCAAATCATTTCTCTTCATAATTATCATACTCCTTGTCGAAATGAGATTTTGAGTCTCCATGTTGTTTTACCATATGTTTTGATTATAGGATGGATTAATATACCCTTTTTTTAATGGTTGAAGATTATTCTATTTTTTCAACTAATTCTCCAACTAACACATTAATGGGATGTGATATCGCAGGGGAATACGCAATATTGTGTAAACAATATTGTGACCATCACGATATCGCATCCCTCGCGATATCACGTACGCAATATCACGGTGCGCTGTCATATCTATAAATAAGAGGCAACTCTCCCTTGTTTCCTCATCCTAGGCTAGACAGTAGGGAAACTCTGGTAGATTGATCACTCTTGAGATAGAATATTTTCCATGTGCCCGCAATAGGAGTCCTAAAGTGAATGGATCTTTATTTGAGCAAACATTGTACTTGAACACAAGTTTGTGTACGACAATAAAGACGAGCTTCTTGGATAAACCTTGCAGTGCATGGAATAGGATTTTATTATTATCATTTATTACTTGTTATTTATTATCTATTATTTACTACTTTCTCTCTCAACCCTTCTCTCCTAGTTAAGTGCCTCAGTACGACCACTTAGAGCACGTGCGTTACACGTGGTGATCCTAGTAATGACTAGCATTTGGTAGCCATGGTTGCATCGGTTTAGGGTGTGTATGGTAAGTGGGAACAGATGCTGATGCTAGGTAATTTAGACTTAGTTCATAAGTTAGATTTAGTAATTAGTTTATCAACCCTTCACCTTGTTAGCATAGGAGACAAAAACATAAAAAGCTATAAAAATCATATACCTTAGACTTACTTAACCATACACCATGACAACTACAAGTAAGTTTGTGAAGACAACGAATGATTAACCCTAAGTGTTCCATGGGGCGTGTAGGCACTTAGTCTGTAGAGTTCGACTGGATCACACGTGCTACGCTTGTATTTGTATGGTGGAGTGTAGGGATATCTCGCCACTCATCATTGGTGTTGTTGCCAGGGACTAAGTCTTTGTGTGCTAAGTAGAACATAGGAAATTACTCACATCATTGGGAGCTTAAATGAACCTTAGGGTTGATTAAATGAAAAATTATATAACGGTTAAAAAACACACCAATAAGACACCATTTCTTCTTCTTCTTCTCATAATAGCAACACACCACCTAGGGACAATACTAGAGATAGTGGGCAATCAAAAACACATAACCTAAATCTGCTTGTTCCTCAACAATATTGAGTGGTATATGCTCATCTCGATGAGTATATACCTAACTTTACTTTTATCCTCCATCAAGATGAATAGATGCACTGGAGAGATTTTCAAGGTAACATAGTGTTACGTTCAGATCAATCAGTCCCAAACATGCTTCTCTGTGATTTGGTATAGCATGACATAGCTTTATGCTGAATACGTTATAGGAAATTTTGATACAAGGGATTATCATCCCATAGTAGCACAACATATGAGGGACTCAAGGTAGGAGAGCCAACATACACTGTTGAAGGGTAAAGAGGTCCCACATGTCCTGAGTGAAATCAGAGATGGTGAACCACTCATAAAGGGTTCTCTATCGAAAGATGTTCGCCCTCCTAATGATAGTGAGGAGGTGGTGTATCAGAACCTATGCTCCATGATACACAACCTTGGTTCTGATCCCCGTGAACACCAGCTATTCACTGAGGGAACAACGACACATGACAAGAATGGGCACTTAGATCGTCATCACGATTGGGGCCGAAGCCACAAAAGAGAAGGTAAGAAACATCATCATGGAGATGGTTCTCCTTCTTCTTCTCCTTCATCTCATCACTCACCCTCTCCTTCCACCTCTGGGCACAGCTATCATAAACATAACGGTGAGGATAGATGTAGGAAAAATAAGAGACCTCGATGAGAGAGTCGAGAGAGAGGACAAGGGCATGAACGAAGGGAAAGTAGGGAACAATGAAGACATCATAGGCATCATAAAAGAGATGATCATGATGAGCCCCTACTTGCCACCCAAAGTATGCTCGATATAACAGAGGTTGTAAGAATTCCAACAAGGCATTTAAAAGATAGTCGGATTAAGCATTTAGACATTAACAATATCCCACGCTTTGAGAGGGGATACAACGCTAATACGCAACATCATTTATAGGCATTGCATGATTCCTGTGCCTTGCAAAACATAGATAATGAGTGGAAAAAACTTAAGTTGTCTCCTAGGACACTCATTAAGGAAGGAAAGAGTTAATACCATTCCTTAGAACCAAAAACCATTAGGAGGTGGAGTACGATGTTAGAACTCTTCAACGATAAGTATCACACGTACTCTAGAGTGTCTAATTTGCATAAGCAGATACAAGGCTAGAAGCAAGGAACTCATGAACCTTTGGATGCTACCATGGGCCACTACTACGCATTGTTACATCATTGCCTGGGCCATAGATACGCTCAACAGGATCAACTTCACCACATCATAGATGGGCTTAGACATGAGATGAGGAGAACCTTTGGGACTTATGCCCAAGGGAGACTATCAAAACATAAAGCCCATGATGTTCATCGCTTGTTGTAAGAAGTAGCAAAATAAGAAGGTGAACTATGAAAAAGAGAGAGTGTGAAAGAATACAACCATGATCCCTCCCTTTAGAAGAAGGGAGTGAAATTTTGTGATGAGGAGGATGAGTCACCACTTGAAGAGTTGGTGAATAGAAAAAACTTGCTGATTCAAAAACTAACAATAGAAGTATCGGCTAAGATGGATCAATTATGGGATTCCTTAGACTATAGACTTGAAACTATCTTGAAAATTGTAGAGGAGTCTAAGGACGAACGAAGTAGTGACAAAGGTAAGACAAAGCAAAGAGATTCAGGCCCTGCACATAACAAGGGTAAGGGGAAAATTACTATCTCTGATGAAGTTGTAAATTTAGACACAAACAATGATGGTGGATGTCAGATCTACCATTATGATTATCGCAAGGGATGTTGTCCAATCATCTCACATCTACAAGAGTCTGGGGTGTATGCACTTAACCCAAGACTCAACCAACAGCAAACACCCCAAAGGTTACCTTATCCCCAAGGTAACCCAAGGAAGCTCTACCAACTATTAATGTACTATCCAAGTGGAACTCCACCACAACCAATCGGATAGCATCAGCAGTGGAAATACCCATAGTCATGGGGGATGCCATTGCCAAAACAACAGTACCCTTACCGGCAGCCCGATCCATATGGTTATTATGTGCAGCAACCAATTTCTCCAAGTGACTCTATGAGTCACAAAACTCCCCAACGTCACTACCAAGTTCAGGAGTACTTTAGGAGGACTCCTTCTCCTCTGAGAGGCACCCCACATACTCACCATCCTCCAACTCCATCTGCACCACCTCTTCCACCTATAGTTCCCATAACACCTCCTGCTCCAACAATGCAAGGGGAACTCCCTACTCAACCGCAGCAACGTAATGCTATGAGAGCTGTAAACATTCAACCCACTACTAGTTCTGAAAACTATAAAAATAGAAGACCTTTCTTCAGAACCAAAAGCCTAGACAAGCTCTCACAACAACAAGCGGTTGAGTCCACAACCACTCCTCCACCATCTAACACTTCGGAGCACCCTTCAGTCCAATAGATATGCACACATATGGTTATGTTAACGCATACCGTAACCAACTGGATCAAGGTAGGTCATCTTCCCAAGAAACTAACTGATCCTGGCAGCCCCTTAATCTATTTACAAATTGCTAGGAATGCATCATATAAGGCTCTTCTTGACTCAGGTTCTAGGGTCAACTTATTTTCACAAGAAATGTATCAAGCCTGGAACCTGCCCCAACTTAAGAAGAGCAACATTCAACTAGAGCTGGTAGACTAGTCCATCACCATTCCCTTAGGATTGGTGGAGGACATTGTTACCACTGTGTGTGGTTGGTCCTCCCTAGCTGACTTCCTAGTGATAGAGGTCAACAACAATGAAGGGGACTTCTCAATTATAATGGGAAGGCCATGGCTAAGTACAGTAGATGCGTACCTAGGGATCCATGATGTTTCCTTGTAAATATCTAAGATAAACATTTATGAAAATATTGAGAATAAGAAAGTTTCGTGCATCACAGACAGTGACTCAGAGGGTGATGACATGGAAGAAGGTTCAGCATCTCTTCCATATAATCGGTGTGCCCAAGAGATACAAATCCAAAGATGCATGTATGTAGCAACCACACTAGTACGTGGTTGACAACTACTAGAAAGAGCAACTTAATATGCATGGAATGAATTAGGGGTACAACGCATGTTAACAACGGAGGCATAGATACATTGGAGTATGAGCGTCACCAACTTCCACCCCTTAATCTGAGAACATCAGTGGGAAGAAGTTGGACACTTTTATGAAATTCAAATAGATGCTCATTATTTCGGATCTCTCCCTTGCAACTTAGTCATGGGGGAGATCGCCACCTATGCTAACCATTGGAGGCTGTCAGTTCTCTTTAGTTTTTGTTTTACACATTTTTGTTTTGCACATTTTTGTCTTACACATTTTTTTTACAAGTTTTTGTTTTATACATTTTTGTTTTACACATTTTTTTCTTACACATTTTTGTTTTATAAATTTCTTTAACTTTTCTTATTTTTTTTTCAACATTGTTATACTTTTTCATTTTTTGTGTCTTTGTGTGTGCGTGATCCACCATGTAAGTTTGTCACCCAATAAGTGTTCTTCCTGATGGTGTGAACTATTTTCATATTGATTGCTAATGTTTGGTTTTTACCTTTAAGTTATGATGTTGATACTAAGGTATGTTTCTTTTGATATGGCAAGCAATGAGTTCACTTCATCCATCCATCCACTAGTTTCTATGATTTCTCTTGGCTTGGAAATGTATAGTCCCTTTCTAATAAGAACTTTAACGAACCAGTGATTGGGCACTTCTCAAACTAAGGAAGGACTCAAGGTTTGAAAAGGGTGTGACTTCAAGGGAACTTGATGCTTTTTTGTTGGCCATTCTCTTGGGTTCTTGGATGTTTTCTTCTTGAGTTTTCTTGCCGTTCCAATGTTACCCAATTATCGAAAGCTAAGACAATAAAAATAAGAAGTTTTTGCATGGTGTGGTTCTCACGCATAAAAAAAAAAAACACAAAAAAAAATATGAAGAAGTGAGAATTCAAAGCATAGCCCTTAGAAGAATAATCCCTTGGGCTACAAGCACTGGTTATGGAACCAAAAATGTTTCCTCTAACTAAGGCCTTTCTTCCTTTCTTTCTTCCCATTCTCTCCTCCTTGTTTTGTCGAAATGGTGGTGACTCTTTGGGTAAGCATTCTTGTTATTCAAGGAGATGGATTAACCAAATGCATTGATGTGAAGTCACTAGATGTGTTTGGTTTGAGGCTAGGGTTGGAATGAGATTTTTCAAGTCACATTAATCATGAAACACACAAGGGGCTGTACAACACCTTGTTCTTGGGATTCCATTCCACTCTCTTCTCTCCATCCTTCTCTCCATTATTCACCTCATTGTCGATTGTATCATTAGTGTATATTTTGGTAGATACATTGTTTTATTTTTTGTAAATTCTTATGGTTAAGACTTTAAGTCTTGTTCCAAATGACATTCCTAGAGCCTACGGACTCTTTGAATGTGGGTTTGTTAGGGCATTAAGGGCATGGACCTGCTTTGGAGAGGACCCACTGACATTCCTATTTGGTGCATCAATTAAATTTTTTCCCCTAACATTTTTGCAATCTATTCTATTTTGTTCATTTCCATCCTGACATGCATTTCATCATTGTCATAGTTTTCCCTTTTTATCTATCTTTCTTATTCCTTTTCTTTCTCCATTCTAATGCTACCAGAGGTTCACGATTAGTCATGGGGGTACGGGGCCCAATTTTTTCAATTTTCTCCTAACCCCTACATCTTTCAATTTTCTCCTAACCCCTACATATTTGGTATTCATCATTACTATATCTCCAGATCTGTATCAACCATACCAGAACTCAGCCAATACACCTTTCACCGAAGCAAGGTATTAATTACATGATGATTCATTTACCCTTGCTAATAAAAGATTGTGTTGCGTGTGTAGATGGCAATCATGCAACAATGGAGGGGATCTAGAAGGAACGCTTGGAATGGAGCAACGCTGAAGTAGCTATGCAAGGAGCAAGATCGATGGTGCACTTCTCGATGGACAACAAAAGGCACAATATTGGCATTGGTAGCAACAACACTTCTTTCTCTCTTCTCTCTCAGCTACCAACTAAGGCCTGATGTCAATGTAATAAGGTGTTCACTCTTGTTGTCATGAACACTAGTTTTGTCAAGTCTTGTAATGATGATATGTTCACATGTCATCCTATTAGTTTCCTTTGAGTCAATAATCCCATACCTTCCTGATATTATTGTAATGAACTCGAGGATGAGTTTTCATTTATTTAGGGGGTATGATGGGACGCGATATCATAGGGGAAGATGCGATAGCATGGCCATTGTGATATCGCATACGTGATATCATGTATTCCCCTGCGATATTGTGTATGCAATATCGCGGTGCGTCATCATATCTATAAATAAGAGGCGGCTTTCCCTTGTTTCCTCATCCTAGGCTAGACAGTAGGGAAACTCTAGTAGATTGATCACTCTAGAGATAGAATATTTTCCATGTGCCCATAGTAGGAGTCCTAAAGTGAACGGATCTTTATTCGAGCAAACATTGTACCTGAACACAAGTTTGTGTATGGCAATAAAGACAAGCTTCTTGGATAAACATTATAGTGCATGGAATAGGATTTTATTATTGTCATTTATTACCTATTATTTATTATTTGTTATTTACTACTTTCTCTCTCAACCCTTCTCTCCTAGTTAAGTGCCTCAATACAACCACTTCAAGCACATGCGTTACGCGTGGTGATCCTAACAATGACTAGCATTTGGTAGCCACGGTTGCATCGGTTTAGGGTGTGTACAGTAAGTGGGAATGGATGCTAACGCTAGGTAATTTAGACTTAGTTCATTAGTTAGGGTTAGTAATTAGTTTCTCAACCCTTCACCTTGTTAGCATAGGAGACAAAAACATAAAAAGCTATAAAAATCATATACCTCAGACTTACTTAACCATATACCATGATAACTACAAGTAAGTTTGGGAAGACAATGAATGATTAACCCTAAGTGTTCCATGGGGCGTGTAGGCACTTAGTCTGTGGAGTTCGACCAGATTGCGAGTGCTACACTCGTATTCATATGGTTGAGTGTAGGGGTATCTCGCCACTCATCACACATCAAATGATCATTAACCAATACAACTAATAATCAACTACATCAACTAAAAATATATATTATCTATTTTTATAACTAAATTATCTAATTTTAGTAATATTTAATGACATCATATAATTTAAGTAATATGTAACTATATTATCTAATTCTTAGTGGCCTTTTTACCCCCCTTAAGAACACTGATTCTGGTAGTGTAATTAATGACATGCCATAGTGATCTAAAGATGTATGGGTTATGTATTAAATCTTAAAGTCCAAAAGGTTGAATTTATGATATCATTGAATTATTGGGTGTCTAGATGATAAATTTTACCTTACATTGAGTTCAAAAGGATGAAAATTGTTGGAAATGACCATTCATATGTTGAAAATGGACATCATATGCTTGAGTGATGCCAAAATTAAACTTTTGAGGATCTCAAGGCACAATATTGGACAAGGAGTAAAACCAAATTTTTGGGATTCCTTATGATAGATCTAACTCAACCATTAGATCTGAAAAGGTTAAAATCTATAGGAAACGACTCTCTGTTCACTAAAAAATGCTTACAAAATCAATAGTTATGGCTTCTTGATTCTAATACCTTTGGTGCAAAGACTTCCTAAGAGGTCACCCATCTCACTTATGTTCTAGAACAAGCACATATAATGAGGAATTTTTAATCTCCATTGTTACCAAGGTGCCAATTTTGAATTTTTGAAAATATTTAGGCACATTTGTAATTTAAATTAACAATTAATGATGAAAAATTTTAAAATTTTTCTATCAGTTGACAAGAATTCTGAAATTGCTATCAATTATTAGGAAATTCAAATTTTCCATTTGTCAATCAAAAATTTTGACTAGACAGGTGATGGCTATCTCAGGGTCTACGTGGCCCTCCTTTGGCCTAACGTGGCTTGATTTGGGGTCCGTGTAGGTATCCTCTAGGTTGGTGCAACTCGTCTCAAGGTTTGCATAGCCCATCTCAAGCCCTACATAGCCCATCTTAGGGCTTGTGCAGCCCATCACCAAGCCAACAGGGCCTATCTTAAGGCCTACATGACTTTTCCATGTGTTTGGTAAAGAGGTGGTTTATGCCAATGTTTGAAGAGGAAGTTTGTGGTGGGACATGAGGAGGCTTATTGCAGTTTGGAAAGAAATTTATAGAGACATGAGAGGTAGTTTATGATAGTGAGGGAGGTGATTTATGGTGACATGGGAGTTGGTTTTTGGTAGGATGGGAGGTGGTTTATGGTAGTGATGAATCTATCCAAGGACACGAATGTAAGATGGAAAACATGGTAGAAATATCAACAACAACCAACATAGGTTTCAAGTGCATTGGTAGGCAATAAACATCATAGGGTAGTAGCAAATAGAACATAGGCAAGAGAGAGGTAGTAGGCGCATGGGAGAGCTATGGCAAGTGTAGGTAGCAGTGGCCAAAATAGGGGTAGCATGGCCCTTGTAAGGCTAGCATGGCTTGTAGGGCCTTTGGAGCTCTTGTTGGACCTGCGTGGCACATGTAGGGCTGGCATAGCCTGTAGGGCCTGTGTGGCTCCTGTTGGGCCTATGTAGCCCTTATGGGTTGACGCAAGCTAAAAAATTTATTTTTTTAATTTTTAATTTTTAATAAATTATTATTATTATTATTTAGGAAAAAATGGATTTTTGAAGTTGGGGGATTAGGGTTTGAACCCAAAACCTCCCACTAAATTTATTATTATTATTTATTGTTCAAAAATATATAGATATATATTTATATATATTTTTTTAAGTGGGTGTTGGATTTTGAACCTATAACCTCTTACCTTAAAATGTTCTTTTCTTTAACTTATTATTATTATTTTATTCTTCCTTACTTTGGTAGTTAAGGTGGCGATTTGGCCAATGACAAGGTGAAGGTTTGGTATGGATAAATGATGATTTCGAGTTGATTCCTGATCCTAAAATTTTGATATTTTATTTAATTTTTATTTTTAATTAACAATAATAATAATTTAATATTATTTTAATGCATGTATAACAAGAAACTTTGAACATCAATATCTCCCAAACTATAGGTTTGATCGAGATGAAATTTGTACTGTTGGAATCATCTCAACATGTATTACACATTGGACATAGTTTTAGGGTTCAAAATGAAGTTGACTTTTTAGGAATCAAAAGGACCAAACTAACCTATTTTGTTAAGATGACATTTCTAGGCTGACATGTGGTAACTTGGAATCTTCTAGATTAATTAGATAGTGAATTTCAACAAAATAAGATTAATTCAAGTCATGGTTACCAACATTCCAGATAGAAATTTAATAATGACCATAATCAATTAATAACTATAGTATTTAGATGGGTAAGAGTTACCTAGACTAGTGTATCATTATCGTACCAAGGTCTCTTGTAATTGATGAATCTTGATGAGGTGTGATCAAATATTTGTCGGTAAATGATATCCATTAAATAATCTGGTTGGTTGTTGGGATTTAGATGCTTGATCCTTGTTTGTAAAATCAATGGAAGGTATCTTCCTATGTCGTGGCTTTTAGGTTCATGTTGTAGTCAGCCAATGGTTCTAAATGGCCCTTGGATCATGGATTGCTTTGATACCTATTGTGACATCCCATCCCTAGATGTTATGGAAAACATCAAATATATGATATATTAGACATTATGCATACAAAGAAAATATACCAAATGTGAAATATATGTGATATTTGACATTATGTATAAAGGAAATAATAGGATAAATGTAGAAATGGAAAGAAAAGAATGCTTTATTGATATGGAACAACATATCCAAATCATGCTCCAAGAGTGTTCCTTGGGGGTTTTTTCCTTTGACATCTATCACTTAGAGCCAATCAAGCACTACCACCATGGTTAGGCCTATAAACCAACCAGAATGGATGGCTAGTCCACTTCCTATCCTACTTCACTTTGTTTCCTATGACTTGCCTATACCATCTACGCCACTTCATGTTGGCACAACCTCTAACCCTAGGTATAAATCTGTTAGGTCAAAACCCCAAAGGTTACCTTAAGAGACATGTTCGTTATTACAACATGTCCTTTCTATTCTTTAATTACAACTATCCTTTTAGGTCTCATTAAGATAACAATAACACTTATTATGAAGAGACACCACATTCATTAGGTAGTAGCATTATTTGGGAATGGAGATGTGACACAAGATGTAGGAATTAAAGATTGACAAGTTTTGGCACTATTTGGGCTTTCAAAAAGTGGAAAAATCTTGTCACCAATGACGACTATGTTGGGCTACTAGGTCCAAATGTAGTGATAAGGGAATTCATAAGTTCATGAGGTTCTCAAGGCTAAAAAAAAGTTAAATTTTCAATTGGAAGCCATGGGTATAAGATTCTTGTCATTTAGGATCAATTTTAGGCCAGTTTGAGCTAGTTACTATTAATTTTTGTTGTTACATCTTTCCTTCCATGTGGAACTATGTTGGTCATCTTCTTCAACATAGTCCACTAGGAAAAATGAATTTTGGATAGTTTTAGGGCTTAATCAACTAACCTAATGGGCTTATGGAATCATTGGTATTGTTGGCTAGGTATTTGACACAAAAATTACTAGTTTTCATGTCTGTTTGGATCTTGGATGGCTAGATACCATGGGAGTACATTGGGCATGCAATTCCTAGCATAGTCAAGAATTTTGGATGAGAAAAGGCTAAAAAGGAATGAATTTTGGCTTGTTTCCCAAGGATCCAAGATCTAGGCATGTTCTAATAAGGTTCTATATCTCTTTCTAGGAGTCAATTTGGGTAGTTTTCAGGTAATTTTAGCCATGTTTTGGTGGACTATGTTGGGCTTGGGTAGGGACTATGATGGCCTAGTGTAGTCACAATTTACCTACTAGTGTAGTCAACTTGGGATAGTTGAAAAGTGGGTTTTGGTTGCCATAATTAACTATGGTAGGTCCTAGGGCTTTTGGAAGTGAAGTACAAGTTCTTTTGGTCAATTTTTGACAAGTTTATGGGAACTAACATAGATCTAAAAAGGGACTACACTAGCCTAGCATAGTCCCAACTATCCCTAATGTAGTCCATGCATTGATGATCAAAAAATATGAAGAAAGGTGAATCCTATGATAAGTTAGGCTTAAGTGAAGTTCTAGGATTCGTTAGAACTAGATTTTGCATCTTTTTGGTAACTTTGGATAGTTTGGTATGGACTATGTTTGGGTTTGGGAGGAACTATGCTACCCCAATGTATTCCTAGTATCTCTTTAGTTTAGTCATGTTTTGAGGATTCAAAACTGGTGAATTTTAACTCAAATGCAAGGTTTGGTGATCTAAATGTGTTTTGCAAAGGCCCTATAGTTGACAGAGGGGTTTTCTAGGTGATTTTTGGACTACTATGGAGTTCATGTTGGGGACTATGCTAGGCTTGGGATG
The DNA here is from genome assembly GCA_015680685.1 of Gnetum montanum. Classification (NCBI taxonomy): domain Eukaryota; kingdom Viridiplantae; phylum Streptophyta; class Gnetopsida; order Gnetales; family Gnetaceae; genus Gnetum; species Gnetum montanum. The sequence goes on from MNCI01020044.1 coordinate 1,693,685, forward strand.
GGACTATGCTATCTGAGCTTAGTCTTCACCCTACCTCAGCATAGTCATGGCAGAAATGGTGAGAAATAGAGTTTCTAAAGTTACATGGGCCCAAATAATAATTTGTCAATAGTAGTTTATGATATTTTCAATAAATTTCATCAATTTGTGGAGCACTATGCTAGACTTAGAGGGGGACTACACTAACCTAGTGTATTCCTGACCTTCTTTAGTGTAGTCTCATCTTAGAAGGTTAAAAACACTAAGAAAATTAGGGGTACTATAGCTAGGCAACTCTACAAGGCATTCTAGATTCTTGGGTGTCTATTTGGGTAGGTTTTGATATTTTTACAAATTTTTGGAGGGGACTACACTAGCCTAGGCTAGGAATACACTAGCCTAGGCTAGGAATACACTAGCCTAACATAGTTCTACTCTCCACTAGCATGATCCAAGTTCATGTTGTTCACAATGGTGAGAAAGTATAAGACATTCCTACCAATAGCTCCAAATGAGATTCTAGGACTTTCCAGAGTCACGTTTGCATGGTTTCTTAGAGGATTTCCTAATTTGGAATGAACTACGATAGGTTTAGGGATGGACTATGTTGGTCCAACATACTCTTTCCCCTTTCCTAAGCATTGTCTCAGTTAAGAGGGTCAAGAAAGATTAAAAAATGCAAAACTTATTATCTGTCAACCTCAAGTGGCATTCTAAGGTTCTAGTAGGTTGATTTTTGTTACTTTTTAATATATTTTTTTAATTTTTGAAGGACTACACTAGGCTTTAGTGGGGACTACGTTGGCCTAGCATAGTCCTCAACTCCCTCAAGTTAGTCCATATTTATGTTGTTTGAAATGATGAAAAATTACAAGAAAACTAATAAATATCCTTGAATGGAGTTCTAGGGTGTTTTAGAGGTTATTTTTTCATGGTTTCCTTGGATTTTTTGGCCATATAAGATGGACTACATTGGACCTAAGCATGGACTATCCTAGCCTCATGTAGTCCTTCTTCGTTTTCAGCATAGTTAAGTGGTAGTTGTTCAAATGTGAATGGGAAGTCAATTTTATGAACATACAGGCCTAAACTAGGGTTTTAGGGCAATACCAGAGTCAAGTTTCATGGTTTTTGGAGGTTTCTTTGGTGATTTTCAAGGGGAATATATTGAGTTTGGGCTAGGACAATGCTAGCCCAACATAGTCCCAAGTCTCCTTAGCATAGTCACAAGGGAAACAAAAAATGTGATACCATTTACTACAATCGACCATGCTTTGGGTTTACTAGAGGCTTAAACTAGGGCTTGGGGTAACAATTGGTTGATTTGGGATTAATTAAGAGTTGAATTGACTATATGGGCTACTAGAAGGTAGGATATGATATTGGACTATGTTGGGTAGTGGGCAGAACTACACTTGTCCAACATAGTCCCTCACTCCACTCAATGTAGTTGATGAGGAGGTCTTGATTCTTGTTGGATTTGGAGTGTTTGTGATCAATTTTTTAGTGTTTTTTGTGGGTTTGTCAATGGTTTGGTCGGAATATACTACCAATTTTAAGGCTTCTAAATTTTTGATAGGCTTTAACATTTCCATCTCATCATGGACTACATTGGCATTAACTAGGATTGTGTTGGCCCAGCGTAATCCTTGATGCCTCTCAGTGCAGTCATCAGTGTCTTGTCCCAAAGGTGTCATACGTGGCCTTATTATTGAGTTAAGGTACATACAACTCAAGGTTTTGTTAGGTATAATAGGTATGATAGTTTTTTTTATGGATTAATGTTGACTACTCTTAGCATAGTCTTAGTGGAAGATAGACTCTCACCATAGTTAAGGCTTTTTCCATTATTTTGGAGTGTCCAATTTGGGGCCCACTCAAAAATAGAAATTTTTTTTTGGAAAGAGAAGGAAAAAACTAATCTCAACCTCAGCATAACTCTAGTTCCCATTTTGGTATCTAAGTAAAGTGGAGTTCTACAAGTGAACTAGGGCTTCTACTTGAGTGCTAGGTTTACTATTGTTATAAACCATAAAATGTAGCCAAAAACCATTCTTGTTATATAATTCTTCACCATAGTGCACTGGTTGGAGTCTTGTTTGTTCTATTACCATCATAATTTAGTGTAGTTATTATTATTTGTGCTTTCATTCACCACCATCCTTAGTGTAGTGACAATTTCTTCCTCCTAGAGTTAGTGTTGTCACTCCTTAAGCGAAGGATTTACTACATTTCAAGCATCATGGTGAAGAAAATGCTCCCAACCAAGAACCCTGTATTAGCAAAAATGGAATCTACTACTACAACCTTAGCATGCCTACCACATCCAAGGATTGTGGCAAATTCTACAACCACCTTTTTGAGGTAGGCCATTCTCACTGGTTTTCTATTTTCTTTTAGGTATTCCATTTCTTTGTTTTTATTTTATTTTTCAAATATACACTTGTGTAATTGTTATTTTCTGATTCTATGACAATCCTACCTTGTGTTTTGTCCATGTTTACATAAGCTTAATTTTTAAAACATGTTTGCTTTTTTGGATTCTTTTTTTCAAAAACTAGGTGCTTAGCCATTTCTTTCACATCTATGATATAACATTTGTGAAAATTAAATTTTAACAAAATACCACCTATTGATTTTGTGGTTTTTCAAATCGGTTGGAAGTAGTTTGGTCATTTTGTATTGGATTCATGGTTAATTTCAATTAAGTTTTATGAATTTTGGAATTTTTGGGCAAAAAATATAGCCATGTTGTGTATTTTTTATTAAATAAATAGGTAAATTTTTTCAAAATTTATTGTTATAGATTTTTAGGATTATGTTTTATCTTTAAATGGTTGTGATCGCATTCAATTTAGAATTGTAATGATGAAGTTATACCCATTTGAGCAAGGTTGTGTAAGCATGTTTCTTTGCCATTTTTCAAATGTCATGGAATTTCATAAATTTATTTTAAAATTTTAAGTTGATATGGATATATGTGTGTAGGCTCAATTTAAGCTTTTAAATGATGTTGCAATCACTCTTTTTGGAGCTCAAATGAATTTTTGATGAATTTTTTACTAACCCTACACGAAAGAGGGTTTATGTTTATGGCTACAGTTAGGTCGCTTGTGTAACTTTTTTTGAAAAATTGGATCAATTTTTAATGATTTTGTATCATGGGTTTGTATTTTATAATTTTATGTTTCCAAATACTATAGAATCATTGAATTTTGTTAAGAAGTTAATTAGTTATGTCTTTTTACATTTGGTTGCACAAAATCGTGATTGCTAGCCTATGGTGCATTTACCCCTCTAAAGATGGGCAACGGTGAGGTTGTAAAAACTTTTTTCTACCAATTTTCCATGGTCTTGGGCATTTTTTGGGATATTTGAAAGTAGATAGAAGTGATTTAAGTCTTTTTCATATTTTTTCCAAGTGTTTTCCTATCGCCATTTTGGTGCTAAGTGTAAAGTTGATGGAATGTTGGTTATAGTCTTATGTCACATGTCAAGATATTTTCTAAGTGTAGGATTTTTCATGGATGTTAAGAATTTAGTATTTTACTATTATTTTTCTATTTTTAGTCCTAATTTTTCAATTCCATGTTTTCAATTATAATCTATTATTGTTATAGTTTTAGTTTTAAATAGTCATTTTTTGTAAATTGATTTAAATTTTATCTAAGTTACAAGGCTTTAGTTATGAGTTTACATCACTATAACTTATTGTGTTTGGATGTTATAGGGCCTTCTTAAAGCCCATCTTGGTGGTGATCAAGATGATGGGGTCGTTATGCTATATTAGCATATCAATGCCTAAATCTCCAAACCATGACATGGAGGAAGGGAACCTCAGAATTCTTGGCCTACCTACTTCATAACTATAGTATGATAGTTTGGTTACACTTGAAATTTGAGGTGGAAACAATGATCATGGATATCATTCTACCTAGATCCCCTATTTTGATCATTAAGTTCATCATGGATGAACTTGATGCCTACGTGGGAGGTGAGACACATGATGATATGACTACCATGGATTCTCACAAACTATCACAAATTTGGGAGATGCTCAAATTTAGATAGTATCATAGGGACAACACCTTGATTATTGACCATCAGACTCATAAATAGTTTCAAAACCCTTCTAGCACTATTTATTGTATAGAGGGATAAGTAACATTATTACCTTAGTTGTTTTTTGTTGTTGTGTATCTAGGTTATAATCATGTATGTTATGTTGTTTTATTTGTCTATAGGTTTAGGATGGATGATCAAGGGTAGATCTAGGCTGATAACCTCTTACTCCTAGCTCACATAGCTCTAGATGTATTTACTAAGAATCCAAACATGAGGCTTGTGGTGTTGGAGCAATTGCATACGAACCTTGAGAATAGCATTGAACATTACCCCAATGACTATAAGAGATGCCTAGAAAATGGAAGCATAGAAAATAGATAAACCAACCCATCTCTTGATGATTTAGACTTGGACCCACAACCTAGAGCTCCTACAATGTCTAAGTCATATAGGTAAAGTAAGTATTATTGGTTTATTGATTTTATGCCAACGTTTTCCTAGTTATATGGTCATTAGGCTATTTTTCTCTTAGTGGTTTATGTAATTATATCTATTGTAATTTTTTGCACTTACACAAAGGCTAATAAGCTACATTTTTCTATGTTGCAGTGATCACTCCATCCATTAAGGTTATAGTTATTATCTCATAATATACTAAAGAGACCTTGGTTCTTATGTTTGGTGAGGTGGAATCCTTATAAGACTAGCTATTAGATTAGTGACCTGATGCTATATGTGTGAGGATCATCCATGCAAGCTTGTTTGACCCTTTCATGGCCCCAAGCCCAATCATTACTACTACAAATATGTTAAACATCTTAAACTCCTTTAACCAAGGAGTTTAGAGATTTGTTACTCACATTCATGGTGTGAGTATTGTTTTGGATATTAATGCATCTACATTCATTAACCTCTTTGATATCATAAATGATGGAATATTAGTTATTGCTAAAGCAAGGAGGAAGGTGGACCATTAAAAAGAAGTAGAAGAGTGGTTAGGCACGTTGAGTAGTACCAAGGGGTACCCTCTGAAGGACATCCAATCATCTTTGATTGGGAAGGTGTATTCCTTATTCCAATCTTGGGCATTTCCCATCTCATTATTGTAGGAAAATATTTTGGGGGTGGAACAAGCTTAAGCCATGAACTAGATACTCATTGAGGGCACTTAGTTTAACTAGGCTGCATACTTGGTCCCTATGCTTCAATCGAAAGTCCAAAAACTTTGCAACAACCTCATATGAAGGGCCAAGTACATTTTGCACTCTTTCCCACTTACTTGTAGAGGTTTGTGGAGACTCTAGTGATGAGAAGGAATGGATAGTGGATGCTCCAAGATCTTTCCAAATTTGACAAAACTTGGGTGAATCTTCTTACTCCAACTAATAGGGCCTAAGATCCACCAAAAGGTGCAGATGAATCCTTGTTTGTTACTACTAAGGACCTTGATGAAAAATGTTGTAGATCTCCTGATAGCATGGGTGCTTAGCCTTCGACCATACCTACCAACATTAAGAATCTTTAGAGGTTATAGGTAGAAGTTGAGGGTGTTGTTAGGGAAAAAATTAAGAGGCCTTAAGTTGCACACTCGGTGCTAGTGGTTGGGGAACCTCCCAAGAAAAATATGGCCATCAGGATTAGAGGGATGCATGCTAAAATTAGAGGTATGTATTTTCTTGATTCATTTTCTCATTGTTATTTTGTTTAGATGCTATGGTTGATTTTTCATTTCGTATGATGTGCTAAGCTATCTTGTGCTTCTTGCAGATAAGAAATAGGAGAGGAACAAAAAATACTACTAAATATAAGAGAAGGTGTCAATAGGAGGAGGAGCTAAAATGCCATAAAAAAAGATATATTAAGACACTATGATGATGATGAGGTGTAGGATTATGACTCATCAACTATTCCTCCTATGGGATCCTTTGACACTATGCTAGAGGATTCACGAATGAGTGAAACTCCTATCCCTATATCAAAGGACCTTTCAAGTATTTGTGATTTTTAGTTATAAGCATTTACCTTCCTATATTTTGTTTAATAATGGTCATGATCATTTGGTTGTTCATAATGCTTGCTGTAGCTCAAGAGCCATAAGTAGAAGCATCCACTTCTACGTTTAGTATGTGCTCATGGGAAGAAACCTTAAATAAACTAGAGTTTATGTAGGTTTTGGCGAGAGATATGATAAACCAGTTACTACAAATATCACCTAATATTGATAAGAATTTCAACTCATTTTCCTTTCATATTTTTGATTTTGGTTTTCATGGTTATGTAGTTTCTATTGCTAATCAGTTTCATTTTGTTGAATTTTTGTTCTATGTTGGTTATAGTGCCTAACCTAAGATGGGATCTTAATAAGCCAATTAAGTTGGATGAATTGCCTTCCTTAACTTTTGATATAGAAAATGTCCCATGTAAGCTATATGAGGGTGCCATTGGATGTGCACTCTCATGTGTTCATTCCTTGTGTTAATGTAGATGCTCTAATGAGTTCCTATGGGAAGAAGTTTATGCATTAAAGAAAGAGAAAAGAAAATTGAAAGAGGAGGTAATAGACCTTAGGGACCTTAAATACTTCATAGAGGCTCAAGTAAGAAATAAATAATCTTTTCATACAAAGGAGATACTATGGTCTTGCTTCTAGAATGCACTTTGAAGCAAGGTTCCTCTTGCTATGGAAGTTGTAGAATAGACGCTCTATATCGATCTCATTAACCACAAGCCTTATGAGTGGAAATACTATTTTTATTGGGTCCTTGAATAGGGTCATAAGAATAAGGATCACAAGAGGATCTATAAGGCTAAATGAGATGCTTACCTTAAGTGGTTACAAGAGGAGTCTACTGAGCAACAAGAGCTAGAGATATTTATGATGAGTATTAATGCAAGGAGGTCTATAAGATATTATTGAATAATGTGACTATGGCTACTTCTCCTACTCATCAAATTACTACTACCTTAGGGGAGGAAACCTTTTCTACATGTTCACATGAGCCTCTTACATGGATAGACATTGACAAGATTAACATCCTTATAGGTTTGGATCTTGGAGGTGTGGATTGGATCCACTTGTTTGAAGATGAACTCCTCCATTGTGTAGAGGCTAGTATTCCAAATTTTCCTACAAAACATATGGTCCAATACCATCTTATATTAGTTCATTTAATTTTAATTTCCTTAATTTTTATTTTGATTTTTATTTATCTCTAACCAAATTTTTGGTCTTATCATGTTATAGGAACTAGAAGACATTGCTGGCCCTAGTGGTAGGGATGGAGATGATGATCTACCTCCTTCACCAAATGATTCATAGTTCCATTAGTTTTTTTATGCTTATCTTAGTTAATTTTGATCATGTATGGCTAGTTTTAGTCAAAATATTTTACTATTTGGACATTTTTATTATGGTTATGTTGTTATGGACATTATAATTCTTTTAAATCTAGGTTCGAACTATGGTCACAATGTTGTAGAGTTACAATTTTCTTGATGTTGTGATGCATACTTTATGATATATCTTCTAAGGATACATTTAATAAATATAATAAATATAAATAATTTATAATGGTATTTTCTAGTTTAATGTTGTGGTAGGCCATTATGCTAGTTTAAGATCTTAGTAGATCATCATGATATTTTAAGGTCTTAAACAAAAGTAAAACATGCTCTAAAAGTAAAGGATGTAAAACATAGTAAATTCTAGGACATTAGCAAAATGAAATGATATTAATAAGTAAAATTTAAATAAGGCTATAAGGATACAAATGCATAGGGTATAGGAAGGATTAGACGCATATATTCCTTGTGCAAGTGTTTCCTAATCTTTGAAATATTAGGAAAAGTGTATGGTTGGTTTTGCATAAGCTTATGATCTCTATCATCTTTACTAAAAATGTTGAAGGGTAATTCCTTACATGGCACATCAATGATATCATTTTTATTTGTTTCTATTTCTTTTGCCTCTTCCTCCTATTTGATTTCATGGTTAATGGCAAGAGTTTCTTCTTGAAACTCCGTTGCAAACCCTTGTGCTACACCAAGGTTGTTAATAGCTAAGGAGATTGTGCTTTCTCCAAGGATAATGATTTCACCTCCATCATAAGGAAGGTGGATTTATCCACATTTGGTCCATCCAAGGTCTTCCTAGGATAAGGTTGAATCCTATGGTTTCTTCCACCACTAAAAAATATGTTGTTATGAGGAACAATTTTTCAATCATGAAATCTAATGAAATGAAACCTTTGATTACAAATTATGATGTGTTAATGGATTTAAGGACTATAGTCAAGGTTCATTGTATTTTTTTAGTTAAGATGAGGCATTCAACTATGGTATAGGGCATGACATTAATAGTTTCTTGGGCATCTACATGTACCTTATCTACTTTATATTGGCCAACACGTATGGTTATAAAAAGAGATGCCTTGTTTAGTTCACCATTTTTGGGGTTTATATTGATTTTTCTATCAAAAAATGTCAACAATGTTGATTTTTATTCTTTATGAAAAGAAGGTACCATGTTTGCATGGATGGACTCTTCATTAGTATGGATGTCCTCATTAATAGGATGAATGTCAACATTTTAACCATTATCTCAAGGTGGGTAGTGGAAGTAATGACTAGATCATACAAGATCAATGTGATGTTATTTTATTTAAGTGATTGTTTAACCTATTCCATTATGTTATTAGTTGTTTATTTGTTATGTCTAACTTCCTCCATATGTCCCAAAATGTGAATTTCATGTTTAGGTTGTGGTTATGGTTTAGGCTTTTGGTTTTCCTCTTTCATTTTTGATTCTTCCCTTGGTTCACTAGTTGTAGTAGCCAAAGTTTTTGGAAGTCATGAAAATATATGAAATGGGAGTGAGCTTTGATGAGTCCACTTCCATCCCTTACTTAGTTTGTGTATCAGTCTAGTTCTTGGATTTTTTCATAACCTTCTTTTATTTTTTGGTTGGAGATTCCTTACTATCCCTACTTGGTTGTGTGAAAGAGGGTATTGCATGAGCCACAATGGGGCATTTTTTATTTTTTTGGGTAGGTTTTGTTGTAGAGGGTTGAGGCACCCTAATCATGAAGGGTTGTTTTGGAGACACTGGTAATTCTACCCTTACAACAAAAGGGGACCTTAAGCTAGTGGAAGCTGAAGGGTCCATTTCATTACAAGGAGGCATCCTAATCATAAATGTTTCCTTTGTAGTCCTTTGATTATTATTGATTTTAAATTTTGCTATGATGTATGGGATATTGTTAGCATTTAGAAGATCCTTGTATATGTGCATTGACTAGTTTTAGGGCCTAACAAGGTTGGATAAATCTAGTACCAATTCACCCGTATCAATCATTCTTTGTAGGTCATCCTTAAGTCCAAGGTAGAAATAGGCATTGTGACTTGGAAATTGATGGTAATGGAAAAAATGATCTAGCCTAAAGTATTTTGGAATTGGAGGGTCATCCTTGGTTGCCTTGATAGGGTCTTATGCTATTTCACATAAACTATCATGCTTTTTGTGATCATTCTTGATCATTTACTTGTACTATATTCTATTACTTTTTAATACTTCGTTTAATGGCTTTGATGGCTTTAGGGTTAATTTGGTATAGTTGGATTGGTATTTTTTTGGAAACCTAAGCCTAGATCTAGTTGATGTAGTGACCCTAGAGGTTGATGGTTGGTTGTTATTATCTCTATTATTATTGGGGCCCTTAAGTGGGTTTTTCCTTATTCCTTGGTTGTTTGTATTGGTCTCTTTTATAATGGATACTATAGTTGTATTTTTTTGTTTACTTTTTTTTTTGTCTTTATAAACATGTTGATTCTTTTACACCATGTAGGATGGGTCATAGATGGCCTCAATGGCATCCTCTATGTTCTTGGTCTTGGAAAAGGCTTGACTAAGAGACAACAAGTCAAGATAATACAATTTCAATTTTATAAAATTATTAATTACTCCTTTGAAAATAGCTAAGAGGTGTGCCTCAACTATGGGCTTAGGTATCCCATTAACTAGAGCATTCCATCATTGGATAAACCTCTGTACTAGCTTTAGGGCCCCCTTCTTAACCTTCATAAGTTGGTTAAGCATGGTATGGGTTTCAAGTTATAATTGAAATGATTGATGAATTGTGAAATTAGTTTATCCAAAGAGGATATGGATCCCCTTGGGAAGTCTCGATAACAATCTAAGGCTTATCCTGCTAAAGACATAGGGAAAATTTGCATAACCATATGTGGCCATACTTACAAGTGTAAGCACTTCGAATGGAAGGTAATTAGATGTGAATTTGGATTACCTTCACCATTGTACTTGGTGAACTATGGAATAGGGACATTGCAGTGAAGAGTTAGTGGTAGGATCGTAGGGCTTATGGGATCATTTTGGTAGAAGTCCATAATCCTAACGATTTGTAACATTCAAGCTTTGAGTTTTCTTAGTTCTTTAGACAAGCCTTGGATCATTTGGAAAGCTTGATCTAGGCCTTGAGATACCCCTATTAGTTGTGGGATTTGGACAAAAGTTTGAGGTGTACATTGGAATTCTTATGGCCTTATTATTATCTATAAGATGAAAGGGTGTAGTTGCATCATGGTTGTAGTTTGTGGGCCGAAAAAAGAAAATGATGTTTGTGGTGCTGAAAACCACCATCAATGGCTGCACAAATCAAGGATGTGTAGCAAATGACATTGATGCATTATGATTTGTTGATTGTGGCATTGTTTGATGAGTGCCTATGACTAGTGTGGGACTAGCCATAGTAGGGTAGGAGGTAGTGGAAGAGAGAAACATCAAGAATTTTTGAGGAAGGTTCTATGACCTTGTGGAAGATTTGTTGGAATAACCCTCCAAGAATGTTATCAGACTTAGATTCTACCTTGAACTCATCCTCCGCTTGTTGCTCAACCTCTAAACTATGTTTTTCATCTTCCTCCTACATTGAAATCAACTAGGCCAAGATGTTACAATAAACATCATTAAGGGGTATTTGGTCATATGGGGAAGGGATATACTGCTTCCCACCTTAATCTATGAGCTTAAATTCCCTCTTGGCTTCTACTTCCACACATGGAATTAGCATGCTAGCCTACATTTTGAATAAATGAAATATGAAAACCCTCATTTATGACTACAATGTTAGGACTTTCTCCTTTGAACCTCAAAGATCACCTATATTTGTTGATAGCAGGGTGTTTTGGGTCATAGACTCTAATGGATTCTTGCTTAGAACCTTTGCTAGTGAGGGTGAAGGCCAACTTGTTCAATTGTAGAAAAGACATGGTTTAAGAGGTGCTCTTTTGTGTTCTTACTTTTAGTAAAAATGTAGTAAGTAAGATAAAATACTATCACAGTAGGCTAAAAATGGAAAGGGTATTAGGAAATAGCTACTAAGAAAAAATAGGTATCACAATACGAATGGAGTTCAATGGAATGGAATTGAATGAAATGGGTTTCAATGGAAGAGAGTTGAATGGAATGGCATTGAATGGAATGGATTTCAATGGAATAACATTGAATGGAATGGGTTTCAATGAAAGGCCATTGAACGGAATGAGTTTAAATGATACTCTTCTTAGTACTATTATCATAGTTAGTCTTCTAATGCTAGCATAGTCCATTAATTAATGCTAGTGTAGTGTTACTACTGATAGAAAAATAGGAATTAATATAATGGATCTTGTTGTTACTAGAAAAACTATAGCTAAAAACCTAATGGAATGGATTTTGTAATAAACTAGAAAATGACAGGAAAACCCAATGGAATGGCATTTGTAGTAAATGGAAAAAATTTATAGAAAAATCCAACATAATGGATTTTGTAGTAAAAAAAGAATCTATAGAAAAAATTAATGGAATGGGTTTTGTAGTAGATGGAAAAATGGTAGGAAAACCCTACGAAATGGATTTTTTAGTAAATTAGAAAATGGTAGTGAAACCCAAAAAATTGGGTTTTGCAGTAAACTAGAAAATGACAAAAAAAATTCCAATGAAGTAGATTTTGTAGTAGATGGGAGATTTACAAAAATAGGCTTTCTAAACAAGAATTTGAGCAAAGGCCCTCCTTTTAGTAGTAGAAAACTATTTTGACCAAAATAATTAACCATTGAAAAGTTGAGAGATCCAGTGCAATAGCCTTAACCCATGGGTCCCAAGGACCTCCATGAAAAAATGGGATTTGGGGTACCTTGGATAGTATGGTAAATAACCTAGGGACTTATGGAATGAAAATAGGAATGGTTTTGGAAAATTTTAAACAATGTCTTTCACGATGGTTGGAAGTGGAGGCAGAAACAAACTATTGTAAATAGAAATTACAATTACATAAAAAAATGTAAAAATGCAAATGAAAATCAAAAATTTTTACAAAATGAAACATAAAATTTATAAAGGAATATAAATAGAGTTTGGGTTTTATAGTGTACAAGTTATGCCAAAAGGCATAGGAAGTTACTAGCCAAAAGCTTGAAGTCCATTGGAGTGAGATGAGAGAGTTACCTTCATGATCTGGTTACTTCCTAATTTTATCCTACTACAACATTTTGTTGGTCTCTGCTAAGTTTGCTACATGGGAATGGGGTTGGTGTCACACACTTGGAGCAATGAAAACTATGTGGGAGTCTTTGTGCCTAGCATGGTCCCAATTTCTACAACCAAACGACACCACCAAGTGAAGTTATGACAACTATAATGGACTTTTAATGGATTTCAATGGAGATGGAAATGGGATTTACACTTTTAGCAGAAATGGCAGCTATGTGTGGAGGTATGCATGTCTAGCATAGCACCAGTTTCTCCTAGTGGAATGTAATAGGATGATGAGTGGGCTTGATGGAACAAGGGAATGTCTACAAAAGTTGAAATAGTTTAGCTATTAGAATGGTGTTGAAAATGTCATGTGTATGTGATGCTAATTAAGAAAATCTGGATCAATATATATCTTGTGAAATTCCAAAATGAAAAATTAAAAATGGTATCAACATTAGGCTTTTATAGGGTTGGTGTAACTATTTTTGGAGTTGTCATTGATTGCTGACTAATTGGCATTGATTAGGGATGTGAAATTATTAATTTTTTTAGGGTAGCCCATTGGCTAATGTCAATGCAGTTAAGCAACTACTACTAGTGTAGCCAATCTAACTACTATCAGAGTAGTTATTCTAACTAATACCAACATACTTAATCCAACTACTACCAGCTGAGTTAGTCCAACTACTATCATTGTAGTTAGGCAACTACTACCAGTATAGTCAGTCCAACTACTACTGGCATAGTTAGTCCAACTACTGCCAGCATAGTTAATCAAATACTACCAGTGTAGTTACTACCTATGGTAAGTTTGGAATGGACTATACCCAAAAAACCCATCCATTTACAATAAATAGTAAATAAGCTTTTATGGCTATGTTGAAGGCTGTCAGAAATGGGGAATGAAGAAGTACTGGGAAATAAAAAGATGGAGGGTGATGAAGTACTAAATAGTTGATGTGTTGACTAGGTCATATATACAGGGCCCCATATATGTAGCCACATCAACGTGTCCCTATTGATGCATCCCTCCATGCATCGATGTGGCCCCGTTTACATGGAGCCTATTTTTTCCTATAAATAAGTGGGCTCCTGCGACACTTAGGTACCTTTTTGGTAGTCATAGTGAAGCTCTTGAAATTTTTTTCTATGAGAGTTAGAATATTTTCCACGTGCCCATAGTAGGTGTAAGAAAGGTATCCAGCTCTTTATTTGAGTGCTGATGTACCTAAGACCATTGGCATGAACGACAATAAAGATGAGCTTTTCAAGAATTCCTTGCAGCAATTGGACTTAGTCATTTGATGCATTTAATAGTTTAATATTTCTATGCTTTAATAATTACTTAAGTTTTTGTTGTTATTATTTTAATTTCTATCACTCTTTTATAGTTCGTAGAAACCATAAGTATGACCATCTCGAACATAAACCCAACACTTGGCAACCCAGCGACACCTAACATCTAGTAACCTAGTAGTGGTTAGGGGATGCTCAGGATGTGCATGGAAGATAGGATTGGATACTTATGCTAGGAAAAATTAATATATATATTAGGATAATTATAGCTTACGTAATATTCCATTCCTTACTTTCCATTCCAAGAATTAGATGCTAGAAGATAAAGTGAAAAATCCATAAAAATCATTTGCCTCAATCTCACTTAACCATCACAATCAAAACATCACAAGTGAGGTTGGGAAGACAACGACCATTCTAACACAAGTTTTTTTTGGTTAGGATCTAGTGTATGCAAGGTGCTTATAGTCTACGGAATTTGACCAAGTCGCATGTGAATGCCTGTGATTCGCATGGTTGGACGTAGGGGTGCCTAGCTGCTCATCATTGGAGGCATTTCTAGGGATTTTTAGTTTTACATGAACCATTTAACCTTAGAAAAATTATCATTCACATCATTGGAATAGACCCAAGATAGTAAAATCTACGCATGCTAGGCGGACTAGGTAAAATATAAGGTACACTAATTAGTGGATCATCTAACATCCAACATGTCTTCTTCTCATAGGCAAGATGGATCAAACCCACCGGTGCCACAATAATGTTGGGTGATATACAGGTATCTAGATGAATATGTTTCCAACTTCACCTTCATCCTACATTAGGATGGACATATACACTGGCAGGACATGGAAGGCAACATCATACTATCGCCTGATCGACCGGCTCCTAGAACGTTGTTTCAAAATCCTACCAGACTAGGCATTTAGGACTACAGTGTGGAGTACATCATGGAGGACCATGACTACCAGTACTATCATCCCACTAAGGTCCAATGGGTACGAGACTAGCAAAAGGCAGAATGGTATGAACACATGAAGGGGAAATAGTTCAGTAACCCCTTATTCTTCCAGGGGCTGCAAGATGATGGGGTACTTGTCTTTCACAACTCCCTTTTGGCTGAACTTCCTCAGGGGCATTAGATCATTCAATCCATCATCCAGAACAAGAAATCAAGTGACCAGGATCCCTAGGAGGATGGAGGATCATGTAGGAGAGGTCACAACACAAGCAAAGATGGGTAGGAAGATTGAGGCTATCATTAGAGAAGAGGGGGAGATCAACACCGGGGCGGTGGTGATTCCTCTCCCTCTTCCCCATCTTCTCACTTCCCTATACCTTCATCCAATTTAGATTGTAATCATAACCATGGTAGAAAGGAGTGAGGTGATGGTGGTCATAGGGACCGAAGGAAACAACATGAGGAAGCGCATGACCAATCATGTGAGCCTCATCGTCATGAAAGGAGAGGTAGCTGAAATCATCATAGACATCATGACCTTTAGTAGGACTATGACTCATATGAACCATTTTTGGTGACTTAAAGCATGCTCCATATCACCAAGGTAGTTCAGATACCCAACAGGCACTTGAAAGATAGCCAGATCAAATGCATTAACATGAACAACATCCCCAGATTTGAAGGGGGATATAATTTTTATCTGCAAACTCACTTGCAAGAATTTCATGATGCTTGCATCCTAAAAAATAGTAATAATGATTGGAAAAACCTTAAGTTATTCCCTTGCACACTCATCAAAAAAGCAGAGAGCTAGTACAAGTCTTTGTAACCAAAATCAATCAGAACATGGAGTACGATGCCAGAGATCTTCAATGAAAAGTATCAAACCTACTCCAGAGTGGCAAACCTAAGATGCCAAATCTAAGGGTGGAAGCAAGGTAGTCATGAACCCTTGGATGCAGCCATGAGCAGATACTACTCACTATTACATTGATGCCCTGGTTATGCCTACTCTCAACGGGCATATCTTTACCATATCATTGATGGGATTTCCTTTGAAACTAGAAAGACCCTTCGTGTGTATGCCCAAGGATGACT
This sequence comes from Gnetum montanum, assembly GCA_015680685.1. NCBI lineage: Eukaryota > Viridiplantae > Streptophyta > Gnetopsida > Gnetales > Gnetaceae > Gnetum > Gnetum montanum. The sequence continues at coordinate 1,709,614 of MNCI01020044.1, forward strand.
ATCAGAAACTAAGTGCCCATCAACTATAGTGCCTAATTGAGAAAGTGGCTAAAGAAGAGGGGGAACTCAAAAAGAAGGAAACTGTAGAGGAATTTAATCAGGATCCCTCCATCAGAAAGAGGGAGGTCCAATTTTGTGAAGATGAGGAGGAATCACCACTGGATGGAATGGTGAACGAAAAAATATTTCCCCTATAGAAATTTGCTTCTAAAATATTGGCAAAGGTTGAAAAGATGTGGGAATCTTTGGATGAAAAATTTCAAAGTATTCTAAAGATCACATAGAAGTCCAGAGAGAAAGGTAATGATCATGATCGGTGTAGGAAGAAGGAAGCTGAACATTCCTAGCATAAAGGTAAGGGAAACGTTGCTATAGCAGAATAGGTTGTAGACTCTGATAGACAGGAAGATAATAAATGTGACATATGGAAATATGAACATCCTAAAGGATGTTGTCCCATGGTGTCATGTCTACAAGAGTTTGGGGTGTATGCATTGAATCCATGCTTGGCCAAGAGGCAAACACCCCGAAGGTTGCCTTACCCACAAGGCAACCCCAGGTTGTTCCACTGCAACCTTATGAATACTTTCAGTAGTGGTAGCATCCACAAGCATGGGGGATGCCACCTCCAAGGTAGTAGTACCCTTACCGATAGCTAGATCCCTATGGGTACTATGTTCAGTAACCAGTCTCTCCATGGGACTCTTCCAATCACGCAACCTTTCAGAATTACTACCACCCCCTAGAATATTTTCGACCATAGTCTCCATCACCCAAGGGGGAAAGCCCACATATTTACTATCCTCCATCACCTTCTCCACCAATCCCTACTCAGCAACACCCCACTCAGTTACCACCTGCTCCACCTATGCAAGGGGAAATCCCACCATAGCCATAGCAACACAATGCTACGAGGGTTGTCAACCTACATCTAGCTCCTCAGCTGAGTGGACTGGAAGTGAAGCCACAGAAATGTCCCTTTTTCTAGCCTAATAACCTAAGCATACCCTCACACACACTTGTGGCTAGTGCCTCTAAACCTTAAATGGCCTCCACTATTCCACCTTTCGAGTAGCCTTCAAACCAAATGCCCTCCAATGTACAAACAGTCATGCACATACATGTAGTGACCAATTGGATAAAGGTAGGTAATCTTCCCTAGAAATTGACTGATTCGGAAAGCCCCCTCATTTAACTTCAGGTGGTAGGAAATTAGACGTGTAAATCTCTTCTATATTTATGGTTGGGAGTGAAATTGATTTCACATGATATGTACAAGACTTGAAACCATCCCCCGTTAAAGAAGAGAAACATTCGGCTTGAACTGGTAGACCAATCCATTACTGTTCCCTTGGGATTGGTGGAGGACATTATGACCACCATTTGTGGGTGGTCCTATCCTATTGATTTCCTTGTAATCCATGTTGATAACTGCAAGGGGAACTTTTCATTCATAATGGAAAGAATCTGGCTGAGCATGATGGATGCAAGAGTAGGACATCAAGATCTTTCCCTTGAAATTTCAAAGGAAAATCCTTTTGGGAAGATTGAAAAGAAGTATGTTCCATGCATCACCTACAATAACTCTGGGTGCAACTATGTGCAGTAGCTATGGTTTACTATGTGGACATCTATTCAAGCATGTAGTCGATGTACCGAGGAATTGCAAGTCCAACAATGCTTGTACGCAGCAGCCACAAATTAGGAAGGTACCAAGTGGCTGACCTCTGATCTTGCTAGAAGCACTCTATGCATGGAACCATCTGAGGGGCTTGTACATGCCTACATAGAAAGCATGGATCATTTGGAAGAGGTTCATCAACAAGTATCTACTGTTGATGACCATGATGATTGGAGAAAGTTGAAAATCCCTAAAAGTTTCAAACAAGAGCCCTTGGAACTCAAAACCTTACCGACCCACCTAGAATATGCATTTTTGGAAAATGGAAAATCGGTGATTATGAATGCCACCCTTGCTGCTCAACAAAAGAGAAAGTTGCTGAAGTTGGTGAACAAATGGGAAGTTGCTTTTGCATGGTGATATCTTGAATTAACAGGAGTGGATCCTAGGGTTTTCCAACATCAAATTTATATCAATCCCTCCATAAAGCCACGAAGACAACCACAAAGGTGAGGGAACCCCAAATTGAAGGAGGTCATCAAAGATGAAATTGAGAAGTTGCTAAAAGATGGGTTCCTCTACTCTATTGCTAATAGCGAATGGGTCAGTCCACTCATTATTGTGCCAAAGAAGGATGGAAAATGGAGAGTCTGTATAGATTTTCGATTGCTGAAAATGGCTACATTGAAATATCACGTCCTACTACCATTTGTGAACCAAGTGTTGGATACCACTGCAAGGCATCATTATTACAGCTTTTTAGATGGTTATAGTGGCTATAACCAAATCCAAATTACACCAAAAGACAAGGCCAAGATAGCCTTCACAAGTCCCTGGGGGACTTTTACATACAAAAATATGCCTTTTGGCCTATGTAATGCACTTGCCACTTTCCAACACCTTGTCCTCAACATCTTCTAGTAGTAAATTGGAAATGGGGTAGAAGTCTTCATGGATGACTTCTCTACGTATGGGGCCACGTTTGATCAACCCTTGAACCACCTTGAGAAAGTTCTGAAAAGATGTGTGGAAACTAATCTACAGCTCAACTAGCAAAAAAGCCACTTAATGGTCCAAGAGGGCATTGTGCTAGGGCACCATATTTCACAAACAATGATTACCATGGATCCTAAAAAAATCAGGGTCATCCAAGGAATTACTAGGTAACCAAGCATTATAAAATATGTTCGGTCATTCCTTAGCCACATTGGTTACTACCGGTGCTTCATCAAAAATTTCTCGAAGATCGCCAAGCCATTGGCGGAACTCACGAAGAAAGATGCTCCATTTTTCTGGACCAAGGAATGTGAATTTGCATTCCAAACACTTAAATAGAAAATCATACAGACTCTAGTGCTACAGGAACCTGATTAGTCTAGGTCGTTCCACATCATGATAGATGCATCCAATTATGCATTGGGATCTGTGCTTACATAGTGGGATGATCAAAAACACCCATAATATATTTACTATGCAAGCCGTAGCATTGTGGGTGCTTAGCTTAACTACACAACCACTGAAAAAGGAGTTGATGCTGGTAGTGTTTGCCTTGGAAAAATTTTAACACAATGTGCTCGGTTACAAGGTGTTCATGCATACCGACCATACCGCCATCTGGTTCTTGACGAACAAACCAACAGTGGGTCCTTGTATCATACAGTGGCTGGTGATTCTTCAAGAATTTGATCTCGCTATGGTATATGAGAAGGGAACCAAGAATGTGTTCGCTGACCACTATCTCAGTTACGATGGGATAACATAGAAGAGGAGGAACCACTCTCTAACCAATTTCTAGATGAACTTCTCTTCATAGGAGTGGTCAATACATAGGTGCCCAAAGAATCACCTTGGTTCATCCACATCCTCCCCTATCTCACAACCCAAGAATTTCCAAAGGAGTGGGACCATCAGCAGAAACAACAGTTTCTCCATAAGGCCAAGCACTTCATGGAAAACAATGGCCACCTTTATAAGGTGTGTGTAGATGGCCTAGTTCGATGGTGTGTCCTTGATGATGATACACTACATGTCCTCCAAGATGCTCACGAGGGTCCTTATGGGGGCCACTATGCTGGATGACACATAGCCATTAAGATCCTACTTGCAAGATATTACTGGCCTACAGTTTTTAGGGATACACAATGGTTCACCTACTCCTGTGAATGATGCCAGAGAGACAGTGGGATGATTGCATGAATGGAGGGACCTCAATAGTGGATCCAACCACTTGAGCCCTTCAACATCTGGGGCATTGACTTCATATGTCCCATCACACCCTTGTCCAACGGGAAGCCATATATCATTGTTGCTATGAACTACTGCACAAAGTAGGTGGAGGTAGCAATCATTGTTGACTATTCCTCAAACACAGCCACACGATTTGTCCAATAGCAAATCATCAACAGGTTTGGAGTGCCACATGCACTCATCTCAGAAAATGGAACACATTTCATGGGCATCACTTTTTGTAAATTCATGCAACACTTGGGGTTTACCCATAAATTTACAACACCTTATCGCCCCCAAGCCAATGGGCAGGCCGAAGTCACCAATAGGGAGATCACCAAAATCTTCACTCGAACCATCAGTAAATATAGGAGGGACTAGAGCACCAAACTTAATGATGCTCTCTAGGCCTATTGCTGCACTTGGAAACTTCCTATAGGTTACTCCCCCTATGAGTTAGTGTATGGTAAGCTATTGAAACTCCCAATCCAGGAAAAACTCTAGATACTATCTACAACCTATGACTTAGGTCTGGAGCTACCACTAGCACAATGTGAATGACTTATCAACCTAAGTGTGCTAGATGAGAATCGATTAGGGGCCCTATCCTCAAATGAGATCCACAAGGCCTACAATAAAAAATGTCATGATCTTAGGATTCGGAAGGTAACATTTAGATGTGGAGATAAGGTACTCTACTAGAACCCCACACACATACCACAATCAACAAAGTTTCAAGCACTATGGGAGGGACCTTACATTGTCTCTGAAACCTTCCCATCTAGGGCCTTGCTTATACACAAACCTGAGGACCTCACTAGAATGCAGTTGGTCAATCGACAATAATTAAATCCTTTCTGTGAACTCCACCTAACTAGTGCTACCACCTCATCATCACTGGGATAGCCTCATTCCATTTTTTGAGTCTCCTCCTTTCCACCCAATCATGGGGGAGACCATCCTCCATGCTAATCCATTCTACCAATGCATGGGGATTTAAAGCACACCCCTTGGTCAAATGCATGCAACCAAGCATGGGTCTTTGCATGGTGTGGTTCCCATGAAATAACAAGAAAAATAAAAATCAAAACCTAACTATGTGGGAATTCAAAGAACACCCCTTAGACCGCCTCTCCTAGGTCATGAGCACTAGTTATGTGACACCCTTCGTCCCCTCTAACTTAGTCCCATTTCACTTCCTTCCTCTCATGCCTATTGGAGTGGCGGTTCTCTGTGGGTGCATTCTTGTATACATGGAGGATGGATGAGGCTTTGCATGTTAATGCATTGTCATTGTATGTGGTTGGTTTTGGGTCTAAACTTAGGAAAGGTCCTACCAGGTCACTTAACCACAACTTCACATGGGGTTTCATGTGACTAATGATCAGAATTCCAATTCTCTCATCTCTCTCTTCACCCATTTCTCTCCATGACTCACCTCACTTCCTATCTTATGTTTTGAAAGTTTTCAGTGATTTACATGAACTTCTCATGCCTCGACAGGTTCTCGTGAATGGGAGTATTAACTTGTGATCACCATTTCTTGGCCCCAAGGTCCACAGACTCTATTGTTGAGGATATGCAAGGGCTACTGAGGCTACCTCCTACTATGGGGAGGACCCGCTTGCATATTCATGGTCTCATTTATTAGCCTCCCATCCTTTTGATTTCATTGGTAATTATTTTCATGATACCCATTGCTCGACTTCTTCTCTGTGGAGTTCTTTTTCACCACACTCTCCTACTTTTTGACTCTCTTTTGCACCTCACTTACCTTCCTCTTTCTCTTGTCCTAGTTCCTAGTCTCTCAAACATCCCAATTTGGCATTTTAAATCAATTTTTTGGTCTTTTTTTTGTCAGGTCAACACTGGTCAATGGGTGCGACCCCCTACTTATATGAGGCCTCGTATACATAGCCCCCTATGTATACGCGGCTGCGTATACGCAGCCTTGTCGACATAGCACAAAAACCTTATATATACCCCCCAGTGCGCATAACATTTTTCTCATTCCACAATCAAATTGGGGGGAGTTTTTTCATTTTTTCTGCCTGAACTCTTCTTCCAAGCACTTACATTGTCTACCACACATCCTAATCTACCTATCCTTCTCCTCTTTAGCAACTGGAGGTATGCTCTCAGTCGTGGGGGGGTGAGGCCTACTAAAACTTAATTAATTAATTAATTAATTGATTAAGACTTCACACCTCTTATGGGAAGAAAAGAAAATAATAGTTTAAACTCCAAATTATCCCTTATTTTTTTTGGTTCTATCCCATCAACTAATACTTTGGGGGATTTAATGGGATGCATGTGCTAACACCATAACTTAGTCAAACTAAGAAGGTGTATGAGGGCCATTTGGAGCAGCTTGTGCATAATCTAATTAGTGGTTATGATTGATTGTAGATGGCACCAAAACCAAGGCATCCAAGAGGAGAGGGACCATCACAACCTAGGGACAAGCATCCATGAAAGGGAAGGGGATGAGGTGTGCAGCACAGGAGAACGAGGAGGGCTCTCATGCAACTAGCCCTCTCCAAAAAGGACCTGATGTGGAATATGTCCATTAGATTCCCAAAGAAGAGATTCCCAGTGAGCAATCGCAAGGGTATAAGACTCTAGGGATAGTGCCACAGCTTGAGGTCACATTGACCTAGGCATGTCTTGATGCTATCAAGCCATGGGAAGTGCAACGAATGGTCTTGCAAGAGTTAAAATTTGGACCATTTCTTGAGAATGCACTATAATATGTGAAGCTTAAATTACAAAATTCTCCTATGTGGCCAATCATCACATCCAGTGATGAATGGTACTTAGGAGAGACTTATCTATTTTGGACAAATCGGCAACCAGGGTCCAGAGTAAGAATCAAGGACATCTATGTCTCATACTCTATAGAAGAAATCACACAAGCTCTGGGGTTGCCAAAGACTAGAGGTAATGTGGAAGAGATCCGAAACCAAGTAGATCCTGAGGTAAAAGGGGAGTGGATCAGGTGGTGCTATGGGGTCGATCACAAAGAGTTTGTCACTTTGACCACCACGGAGAGAGTGTATTCAAAAATTATGTCTTACCACCTGAACCCAATGATGAGACCCAGCAAAATCACTACCTTCTCCGCTCGTGCATGTGCCTCCTTAAGTGGGAAATTCCCAATGAGCCTTCCACAATTGTTATTCTTGGAAATTGAAAAAGGGTTTGCTAAAAGTGAATGTGGAAGATGGGCTCTCCCCTTCTCCTACCTAATCAAAAAGTTATACAAAAGGCTAGGGATAGCACAGTATGCCAATAATACACTTTGACATGCCCTGATTACCTCATGGTGGGAAATGATGAAAGATAGGACATCAGCCAATACACAAACTAAGGATGAGCAACAACCACCTCCACCCCTTGCACAAAGAATGAGGTTAGGTTCATAAACCATCGCAGAACATATACATGAAATCTGGCATTCGCTCTTGAGCCAAAAAGAGAAATCTGGAAGGACCAGTGGAATAGAAGTCCCTTCATTCTATCTCCCTACAATGAGCCATCTGGAGCAAGTGGCTTAATCAATAAGTTTTCTAGAAAGAGCAGGGCTGATGTTCTCTATCACCCAAACATAAGTACTTGCAAGAACTAATCCTAGTGTCTGGAAGTAACGGTATCCACCCAACAGTTATTTCTTGAAATTTTAGGAAATTTTGCTACTTTATTATTACACTTGGAAGATGGCATGGGGGCAACAATGCTAGTGATGCAGCACCAAGGATAGGAGATTATGGCAGAAGTGGTTGCTGACATAATTGCTATGATCCTTAGTGCACCAGTGGCACCTATGCCAGATGTACATGGACTTGATGATGTACAGGCATCTATTGGGACTTCACATAGTAGGATCGATGCAGCCCAACATGAAGAACTACTGGATTGACTGGTGGGAACCGAGCAACCACTTTTGGATGTCTTTGACCTTCCAGATAACATCACTGCAACCTAGTTAGAGCTACTCTTGGCAAGGGGTAAGAGCCTAATCTTGGAAGGGAAACTTCAAGATTCTTAAGAAAATTGTTAATTATTGTCAATATAAGTTTCCCAATTAAGGATCCAACTTGTCAATCTAGCTCTCCTCAACCGTGAGCTTACCAGAGACGAAGGTTTTCAACAGCTTCAGGTCAAACTTCAAATAGTTAAGGATGATCGAGAGTCAACGATTCTTGATAAGTCCTTGGTAGACGCTCATGCATATCATTAAAACAAGGACCTGAAAGAGGTTCTCTAGGAGAATGTCAAGTTGACTATGGAATTCCATCACCTACGCAATGTTGGTACTAAAAATGAGCACATGAAAAGTTTTATTCACCAATAGCAAGAACAGCTAGCCAGAGTGAATCCTGATGTGAGGAGGTTGGCCACTAAAAATCAAAATTTGTCTATGGAGGAGGTTTAAACCTTGCAATAGAAATCAGCCATTGAAATCACCTCTTGGAAGAATGAATCCCTTAAGCTTTAAAAAGTTAAGAATCATTATAGGAACCAAGTGGGATTGTAAAAGGAAGTGAATGAGAAACAAATTCATGTCGTAAAGGCTAAGATGAACCAAGCACTCTAGTAGCTCTGAGAAGGAGGTGAGGTATGGCAACCTATCTTTGATGGGTTGAATGCCTACAACCAAGTCGAAATCTACCTCAAGGAACTATAGATTGAGGAAATGACAGAGTACATGGAGCTGGCCAACCTTCGCTATGCTAACCTTGCTATGCTAATAGCTGGGAGACTGTGGTCTGACCTAGAAATGCAAGTGACCACCTCGTATTCTTTATACGAGGGTGAGTTCCAAGTGCACAAAGTGACAAAAAAATTGGAAATAGCGAATGTGGAACTTGAGATTCTTCGCACAGATTTTGAAGGATAATGTGCGATCGCGGAGAACTTGGCCCATCGAATGAATGAATCCTAGCACTTGCAAACATCAATTCAAGCATTTGACATCAAAAAAAAATAGTTTGCAGCCTAGTTTGTCAATCTAAAATAATTCTTCCCTGTGCTTCAGTACCCTTGGGACGTTCCCATCCTAGCACACATTGGTGAAGCCTCTTGGACAGTGAATGATCCCAAAAGCAAGGAAGAAAAAATGAGGGCCCTCTTGGAGCTCTTGTAGTTTGTTTCCATGAGAGTTAGAATATTTTCCAAGTACCCATAGTAGGTGTACAAAAGGTGTCTGACTCTTTATTCGAGTGTTGATGTACCTGAGCCCATTGGCGTGAATGGCAATAAAGATGAGCTTTTCAAGAATTCCTTGTAGCAATTGGACTTAGTCATTTGATGCATTTAATAGTTTAATATTTCTATGCTTTAATAATCCTTAAATTTCCATTGTTATTATTTTAATCGCTATTGTTGTTTTATAGTTTGTAGAAACCATAAGTACGACCATCTCAAACATAAACCCAACACTTGGCAACCCAGCGACGCTTAACATCTAGTAATCTAGTAGTGGTTAGGGGATCCTTAAGATGTGCATGAAAGATGGGATCAGATACTTATGCTAGGAAGAGTTAAGATATAGATTAGGATAATTATAGATTATGTAATATTCCATTCCTTACTTTCCATTCCAAGAATTAGACGCTAGAAGATAAAGTGAGAAAGCCATAAAAATCATTTGCCTCAATCTCACTTAACGATCACAATCAAAACATCACAAGTGAGGTTGGGAAGAAAATGACTATTCTAACACAAGGTTTTGCTAGTTAGGGTGTGGTGTATGCAAAGTTCTTACAGTCTACGGAATCCAATCAAGTTGCATGTGAACTCCCGTGATTCGCATGGTTGGGCGTAGGGGTACCTAGCCGCTCATGAGAGGAAAACTATAGAAATGGTGGAACCTGCTAGAAAGTTACATGCTTGGTGAAGATTTATATTGTTGACTTGGGAGGCATACAATGGCTATTGTTCAAGAAGTGGCTATTCCAAAAATGTCAATGTTGCACTTTTTCCTAGTCCTGGTGATGATTACACTGGCTACTATAGCTACTATGGCTACTATGACTACTATGATTGGCTCCAGTGTAGTTGGGGCTATACCCTTATAAAAACTCATAAAAATACCATTTTAGCTATTTTAAACAAATTTTTGGCCTCTCCAAGTGCAAATATAGACATGGGGTACCTATTTCTCATTGGGAAATTGGGAAATAACAAATTTTTAAAGCATTTCTAAGCCCCAAAATGTTGAAATATGTAGGATTGTAGCTTATGTACCACATATTTTACATTTATAATGAAAATTTTCCTTAAGTTGAAAAGTAGGATTTGCAACATGAATTTTGGTGGTGTTTCATTTTTGGCGTTAGTGTTCTTAACCTCATCCATCCTTTCTAGAGTTTGTAGCTTAGGTTTCAGTTCATGTGCTTCAAGCCCCTTGTCCACGAGGGTAGTTGTCCTTAATGTAGCTTATTTCAAATCCTTTTGTTGTTAGCCAACTTTAGTGGGCTTTGTTTTTGGTGTAATGATAGGTTACTTTTGTTGTCATTGGGATGATGGTTTCTTGTCAAACTCTAAGTTTGGGCCACTATAGGAAATCATTTGTCATCATTTTTACTACTATGGCCACAATTGTATTAAATAACCATCAATTTTGGACCATCATGATTCATTGGGTGTAATGCCATGATGGACCACACAAATGGTTCAACACCTTGGAAGTCCTAATGCCTATAAGGTTATGTTCGAGTGTGCCTACTACGCTCCTCACCACAGTCAGCGTAGTGTCTAGTTGCAAACCCAGTTTGCACAAATGGAGCATTGAAGGTAGACCATATAGTATGAAAATTTTTCTATCTCCCAGGCTGACAAGCTTGCTCCACTCTCTAGCTTGCCTAGCTTGACACATGAATTGGCTGATAGTCTACCTAGGGACCATGCTAGGAGCTGTCAAAGGTGTTTATGATGAACTAAATAGTTCAAAAAAATTTCTAACGATGGGACCTTTTATGCTACACAGTGTAGCAGGTCATGTGGTGACTAATCAGATGCAGAAGACGCAGTTGGTAGATATTCAATCCTCAAAGGTTTCTACACGACTTCATCCTTAAAGTGTGATCAGCTTAACATGGAAAAATCATGGAAAATGTCATAAAAGTTTTCCCATTTTGGGTGCTATGCTGTGCTATGCTACACAGTGTAGCACAGTGTAGTAGGAAATGACAATCTTTCCTCAAACTACCTTAACATGGGAAACAAAATTTCCCATGCTTTGACCATCAAAAATGCTTGTTGTACTACCACCCTAGGAAATGAATGACATACCATGATAGAACATCTTCAAAGTGAGTCAAAATTTAGGCCAAACAAGGTGCTACGCTACACAGCATAGCACAGCGTAGTAGGGTTAGAATGCACGAAGGTCCTTCATCAAGCTGTTCTAGCAAAAGAATTGTACTTAGCCATGCTCCAACCTCCAAGACTGCCTGTTCCACTTCACCCTTAGGTCTCAATCAAGGTTTTCTAGCAAAGCATTGCCAGTTCTAGCTCAAATTCATGCCAAATTGAGTGCTACACTGTGCTACGCTACATAGGGTAGCACAACGTAGCAAAGACAGAAAGCCCAAAAGTGTCCCAACGATGAAATCAGTAGGTCCTAGGACCTTTCAACATGAAAAGTAAGCTTTCCAATTGTCGAAGTTTCTTTCCTGACCAAGTTTTAGAATGATAATTGTAGTTATCTAGACAAAATTCATGCAAAAGAGGAGTGTTAAGCTGCGCTATGCTACCTAGCATAGCATAGTGCAGCAAGAAAAGTGTATACACTACGTCACTACGTAGGGTAGCGTAGATAGGGTAACACTCATGTAGAAGCCTCAGAACATCTCCAATACCTCTAGGACTTGATTAGAAATGGTCATTTCTACTCCAACATCTCCTCAATAGATAAGATCAATGGTTCTCTTTGCTTTACACCCCCTGTTGATTCCCAAAGTTGTCCCTACACTTGACCCTACTCGCAAGATTAGGGAAGATGTAGTCCTGGATCATAGGCTCCAACTTGCATTTGATATCAATATTTTTATAAAAACATGGTAATTCCCTAGATTCTGGCACATGCAATTTGAACAGTATGGTCATAGCTCAACAAGTTTCATTTCCAGCCTCATCCAACTCAACGTAGCACCACACATCAGCGTAGCACATTCACATTTGCACCCTATGGGAGCAAGGAAACATGGTGTCCAAACCACATCTTTCTCTTGCTCTTGGCCTTATAAATACACTAGCAAAAAATGTTTAAGCAGTTGGCTTTTTGATTGGGATTTCTTGCAATTGGCTTCTAGAGATTGGCATTTTGGCAACTGGCTTCCTGACAATTAGCTTTGGTGAGGAGATTGGTGAACAAGAGGTTGGCAAACAAAAATTCCCACTAGTAACACTTCCCAGATCTCTTTTAGCCCATCAAGCACTAAATCAACAGTTCCTGTTAGCAGGCCATTAACAGCAGTCAAGGAGCTATGACCATATCATTCTGTTGTTAGCTATGCCTATCCAACACTACACATCAATTGTACACCTTCTTCAGCTAAACAAAGATCAAATCTCCTAATTTTTGGGTAGTACATTCTCTTACTTAAGCTCATTTCCTTTTACTATAGCATATATTTTGCATCATTGTGCATCAGTTCACATTTATTTCTTAGTTACATACTCTCCTATTCTTTTCTTGTTTTGTATGCTACGGTTTTCTTCATTTTGATCTCCATGCATAACATTTTAAAACCATTGTTCACAAAAGGTTACTATACACTATGTAAGTCCCTGTATGATCAACCAGACCATTGAGGACACCCTGTTTCCATTTTTTCTAGCATGACCCTCACAAGAATCTAGGGTTAGGTTGTATGCCTAGTAACCTCTCGGTGTTCTAGCCACCGATGTTTTCAAATGTAATAGTTTTTTTGCACTAGAAGGAGGGCTTTCTCTATGTCCTTACTATGTGTCATGGGTAATCCTGCATGTTGTATGTACCCCTCACTAGTGACCTGCTAGCATAGATGTGACACCCTTGTGGTTGTCTATGCACCGAGTGGTGCAAATTGGTCACTATGATAGTTCCTCTAGAACCCTATAGGTTAAGAGCCCAGAATAGTATACCATGTTACGTCACCTATGCCTAGTGTAGCATGGTGTCCCTATCAATGTAGCAAGTTTAAAATTGTCTATTGTGTTACACTACCAATGTTTTGTGTGGCGTAGTGACCCCGCTAGCATAGCAACTTTCGAATAGTTTATTGTGTTATGCTGACTATCTACTGTGTTATGCTAGAACATCTACTTAGTCAACTGCATTACACTACCTACATTTTGTGTAACATAGGAACTCTGACAATGCTGCGGTCCTTTAACTCTCTACTTCGTTATGCTTCCTATCTACTGCATTATGCTACCTATGTTTTGTGTAGTGTAGAGACCTTGTTGGTGTAGCAATTCCTACATTGTCCACTATACTTTGCTACATATACACTATGTTATGCTACCTGCATTTTGTTCAGCATAGCAACCCTATCAGTAGTGCTTCCACTATGCTATGCTATCTATTGCATGACACTGTCCACTACAATACACTATCTACTGCTTTATGCTGCCATTTAGCATGAAAACATGTTGTTTTCCAACTATTTCTTACATGTATCTCTTCCTCTTACACCTCTCTCATGTAGAAAAGATGAATCTAACAATCACTTTGGTTTTCACCTCAAACTTGGAGGTATCCTACACTCTCCAACATATGAAAGGTCCTGAGTGGCCACCCAACCTAGTGCTAGTATAGCAGTAGTCCCTTAGACTACAACACTAATCACCTGAACGTCTACCCCAAGACAAAGAGAGTTACAATTTTTTGTGTCCAAACATTCAAGTGAATATACCATTGGACCGTCATGAATTTGAAGAAAAATGTAACTTTGAGTTCATCCATTGGAATGGGAGGGAGTTCATACCTACTCCTGATGCCACTATTCCACTGATCAAAATGTATGAATGGATGCTAAACAAACTTATAAAATTAAGTAGGTCAAGAGAACAGGACACAACCTCCCACTATGATGAACCCTTTCAAGATGGTCAAGAGGAGTTATACTCCCATTCATATGGTGGTGGTCCTATCTATGCCAAAACTATTCCTTCCATCTCTGTTACACATTCACACTAGTCACAATTTCCCACCTCTATTGCTATTGCTGTGACACGGCCGTAACCTAGATCCTCTTTGGTGATAGGTAGTCATCAAACATTGTCAACATATCAACAAGTGCACCCTTCAACCTCATTCCTTAATATTCATCCTTCCCAGTCTATTTTGACTCCACACCAAACATCTATAATACCCACACTAGCATACGTGCATACTATGCCTACCTCACAGCCACATGTAAGTTTTGTTCCTATCCTCCCCCTCTATACACATTCCACCATCAGTAGTAGGCCCAACCATGGCTACATGATGGGCCACAACAACCTCTTTTCCCACAACCCAACTGTCTCATATATATCAATATGCACAACTGCAAACATACCAAGTTCCACATGCAACACAACTGAAAGTGGGGTTGTGGGCCACTTCAACCATTGGACAAATGACCACATCCACAGTGCCACCAAAGGTAGCCACTTCAATGGCACCACTTGCTAGGTTTTGGGCCTCTCAAATGACACTGCTAGTAGGGGTTGTTCAAACAGCACCCCCAATAGGTCTAGCAACAGCACCAATAGTGCCACCGATGATGGATGCTTTGATAGCACCACTACCCCTTGTGACATCCCTAGGTCTGGACCAAGATTTCTGGCTCATCCAAACTCTTACTGATGAAATTAAATAGCTTAAAGCTTCTAGCTCAGAAATAGTCCAAGTCATGAACTTTTATCAGGATGATCAAATTAGTCCAACTATTCTTGCACTAACATTACGTCCTGGGGTACAACTGCACTAGTTCACAAAATACAATGGAGAGGGTGACCCAAATTCCCATATGGTTACATTCAAGTCTAAATCCCTACTACTATAGCCATGGCCTAATTTCATCATCTGTGTATTTGCCATGTTCTTGAATGGTAAAGCCTTAGATTGGAACCGCACGCTTCCTCATGCCTCAATCTCAACATTGGAAGAACTATTAAGCTAGTTTATGACTCACTTTAAGTATAAATTAAAGCTGAAAGTCACTTTGGATCAACTTATGAGTGTTAACTAAGAGCCACTAGAATCTATGGAAAAGTTCATACAATGATGGAGCACTACTCTAAATGAAATTCATGAACCGATCACCGAGGCCCATTTACTAGCCATTTTCAAAGGTGTGGTAAATGATTTCATTAAATCCAAGCTATACTACTTGGCTCTGCATTCCCTTATCCAACCATTCACTCAAACCAAGGGTATCCAAGATATAGTGGAAGCTAGTAGGGATCTAGCCTATGTAGCATATAAAAACACACACACAAACAAGGAAAAAGAGAGAGGCAAAGCTATAACAACCACAGTAGTTGTTGTAGCCCATGAAACCAACAAGGGTAAATAGATGGACAAAGCATCTAAAAATCATGCCACAACTAACAAAGTACCCAGCCCTAGTAGCACTAGCCAACCTTCAACCTTAGCAACTATAGCCCAAACTTTGGCAAGGCCAAATTTTGACCGCAAGGACCATTCAAAATATACTCCCTTACGAATCAAGCCATCTGAGCTTCTAAACAACTGTTGGGAGCTAGGCACATTCAACATAAATGGATTTTAGAGGAGGCTCTTAAAAAACATCAAAGGCATTGTGAAGTCCTTCGTAACCCCTCTATGGTTACGCCTAACTACCCACCAGTACCTAGGAACTTTAGACTAGACGACTTCTGCGATTATCATCAAGTGTGTGGGCATGACATTGACTATTTCTTGGTACTAAAAGATGATATTCAATAAATGATCTATCAAGGTAAGTTGGTCCTTGATGAGAGTAGTCCTGTTCGACCTAAAAACCAATCAATGAACATTTCTAAAGACCCATTGAATACTAAAAATATGGGTTATACTATTAATGCTATTGGTGTGGATGATAATATGGTGTCACAACATGAGACATTTGTGGTTTGTGTACCTCCCTGAAATGCTAGGGCATCAACAACAACCACTTTGCAGACACCGTTTCTCATTAAAGTCCCTCCTCAGACATTAGCCACACCTTTTGTGCTTAAGACTAAACCACTTACCACAACAACAACTCAGGCACCTTTCATGATTAATGTGCCCAAGCATATAACTTCGATTGCAACCCAAGGTCCAACGATAGGAACTACCTCACAATGTTTCCACCCAAGGAAACATGAAGAGTAGCTAGCAGATAAGTTGAATAGAGAACATACCACATTGGGCCCCCCTAAGCCCACTCCTCTATCAACTATGCCCATGAATTCATCATCAAAGGCTACAAGTAGCACACAAAACTTGCACTCTAAGAAAACAAACCTTGTCATTCAATCTAAACCCACTACATGAGAAATTTGCCTTTTAGGATGCATAGAAGAAGCAAAGATGAGCAAACCACTAGATAATGGACAAGATTCCCTAGATGTGCTTTCACAAGTTAAACAAGATTTAAAGCAAAAGAATACAACATTAAACTTGTATGACTTAATCATGACCTCTATAGTGCATCATCAGGCCTTAGTTTGCATGTTAGCATCTATTCCTATTAACAAAAACATGCTAGCTAAGGAGAAAGCTATCCACGCGGTTATGCTTCCCCTTATAGATGAAGAACCATGGCTAGACATATCCATGAAAGATGACCCTTAAAATGGTCAAGTGACTACCACACCCATGTTTATCATGATTTGGATGGGTCAATACAAAATTCGTAGAGGACACATTAATGATGGGGCTTCCACTAATGTAATCTCGTTTCACATTATTGACAAGTTGGGCTTAGTGGATCAAATCAAGCCCACAGTAACTTCCTATTTGAAATCATTTAATGGAGCACATGTCATAGTCAAACGAACTATTAACATCAACTTTGTGGCAAGAGACTAGTTTCCCACTAGTGAAAAATCCATTATGATGGAGGAAATTCTTGGGTTTAACTTGATCTTGGGGAAATCATGGTTAGCCCAATTAAGAGCTGTCTCTTCACCCTTACACAAAGAAACCCACCTACCCTACATAGGTAGAGAGGTGGTGATCTTTGGTGATGAAACAACCCCCTAGGCTATAAATAATATAGACATAGAACAAGGGATAGAGATAGAAATCTCTAAAAACCCATCACACATTCATAATGAACCACCATGTTCAACAGATGAGCTACCCTAAACTACCAACTTAGACCAGAAAACCACTTGGGCCGAGTTACATTTCCAAAAAGTAGACAATAACACAGATGAATATCACCATAAAGCTTCCTAGCCATATGCTTGGCCTAACCCACAATGGGTTAGGAAACAATTGCGTAATTAGAGTCTACCTCTAATTCATAGCCATGAATGCCTAGTCTTAATACTCTCATTTTTTTAGTCTTGATTTTGCATTATGTTCATTGTTTGCATCATGACCATTTTCTACATTAATTATCTTAGCAACAGCTCAAAATGACCTTAAACTATTGCATAGCCTAGAATGGCCTTAAGCTATCTCCACAGCCTGCTAAGGCCTAAAACTAGCAACCAACCCTCGAAAATTACATTGCGATGGACAAAAATGGCCTTAAGCTCTTGCATGGCCTGAAATGGCCTTAAACTATTGCAATGGCCCAAAATGACCTTAAACTATTGCATGGCTCGAAATGGCCTTCAACCATTGCAAGGCTCGAAATGGCCTTAAACTAGCAATGGCTTGAAATGGCCTTAAACTAAAATAAGGGGCCCAAGAACATTAATAAAATATTAACCAAAGGAAATGAAATAATTGTTTCACTTTTTACTCTTCATTAAATTTGAGTCCAAAAAATAAGGGTTATGAAAAAATACTAAAATAGAGAAAAACAAAAATAATTTTTTTTTCCATCATGCTACAAGTCTTCGCTAGTATTTTCATCTCTTGCTCCACTAAGTCCTGCATCTTCATTTGGATCCTACATAAAATAAAAACAAAATAATGAATCGAACTATACTAAGGCTCTCATGAAATAGACTATGATACAATAAAGAGTATCTAACTTGAGATAGGCCCACATCCATCTCAAGGGGTATCTTATCCATGCCGGCCACTAAATGCTATAGAATCTCCTCCTCAGTTAAGTTGGCCCAATCTTCTTCCCCCAGATCAACACTTACTATAACTTTCCCCTTCTCCATAGCCGCCCATTTGGGTGGACCTGAAGAAAAGGTGGCAATAGTGGTCTCCCCAGAAGGTAAGGTCATCTCTCTTTTAGGAGACTCACTAATCAGTACCTATTGCATAAATTTTTCATAGGCCTTGGTAGCACCGATCACATCAAGAAATAGTTTATGGGTATGGAAATCAATGGAAGCATCGCGATATTTATGATGGTAGGTAGTACATTCCACCTTGTACATGTTCTTATGATTTTTTTGTGCTTGCCCCCATTCATACACCTTGGCACTGTAGTGTTTCCAATCTTTGCTTTTCTAGGCCAGTAGATCCATCTACAAGAATTGTTAAATTAGTTCATGGGTGGCCTCATTTCTACCTCGTACGACTAACCAATATCTTGCATAATCAATCATGGCCATATGCCAACTGCCGTCAGAAGTGTCAAGGGCCAATAAGAATTCATTTCTTGACCATAGATCTTTCAACTTGACCACTTGGCTAGCTTTGTCCTTCTCCAGCTTCAGGACATGCTTCCAGAGGTCTTCATTCACGCACCTACACTCCCACAAGGATCATGCTGATTATAGCACACATTTGCTTATTTCCTCGTATACATCACAAGGCATCTCAGTCACCTTTGGTGGGAGTTTAGACACCACATCAACTTCAACCACCTGCCTAGGATCCCACTCAAGTTGGGAATCTAGGATATCAAACATGAGAAAGTGTCAGTCATGAGAAAACATCAAAATAACAAATATAATAATGCCAAAGGTAGGTGCCACACAACTAAACACACCTATTTTGGGATCAATCTACCTTAAGCAATTCAAAATGTCATCAACCACAAAGCATGTTAGCATGGAAAAGAGGAGGAAAAAAAGCTAAGAAATAACATAAATGACAGCGCAAATCTCCTACCCAGCAAACCCTCAAGGATGAGAGTTGGGGGATTGCCCATCAACACACTCTCAAGAAAATGGTCAAAATCACCTATGTCAAAATGTAGCCCTTGTCCCTCAAGTTGAATCAATAGTGTGGCAACATCTTCAACTGTCATATGCCCCTCAGGTGCTAGGGCATGCTCTACAAAAGGATCATTGGCCATGGGGGCCTCTTCCTTTGTAGCAGGGGCCTCCTCCTTTGCAACTGGGGCCTCTTCTTCTTCTATAGTAGGGACCCCTACCTCAGGGGCCAAAGCTTCCTCTACTTCATGTATTAAACACATTTAAAGTAAGCATGTTGTTCTAACAAAAAGTGGGAGGGGTAACTAATGAGAAAATTAAACATTCTTACGAACAAATGCAAGCTACACTTTACAGACCTTGATCTGCAACTTTCTGAATCTTTCTTCACTAGTGCATGGAGGCTCTTCCATGGGATGAGATTTCTTGCACCGTAAATTTGATTTTATCATTTCAGAAATAAGATGCCCCCCACCCCCCCCCCCCCCCCCCCCCCCCCCCCCCTAGCATGTTGCTTGTGTTATTGGGAGATGCCTCTCTAATGCTGTCTGGTACATGAAAGGGTTGTCCCACCTGATCCTACATTGTTATCGAAAGAGACTCCCCAATAGCTTTGAGGGGTCTTGGGATTGAGTGGTATCAAATACTTGGTATATCTATGATTTGGATATTTGGGTGTGATCCTGCACCACCCAGATGCCATTTTTCTAGACCACCAAGAATTCCACAAACCATTGTAGTCAAGCTATGAAGAAGGTGAAGTGTACATTGAAACATGCATCAAGATTCTCACAAAGATAAACCATTTCAACTTGCAAGCCTTTAGAAATGTGCTTGGCCCAATTATAGTGAGTCCCTTCTTTGATAACATCCCTCATGATCCAAGGCTATTTTACTCCAAGAATTTTCCCTTGGGAGAATAGCTTGGGGAAAGCACGAGACTAGAACATAGGGTAAACCTTATGGGCTACCTCTAACTTGACCTTATGCATGTATATCCCCTTTTGGTCTTTGCTTGTTCCTAGCCATTCTTCTATATTCCCTTGATGATTTACATCCTTGCTAGTCTTATCCCCTATAGGTATACCATCAGAGGGAACAATGAAAAGATATGCAAAAAGGCTGTCAATAATCTCAAACACCACCCACACATTGTGAACCTATGTGTGGAAGCGATAAACCTTTTCTGAAAAAGAATCAACGAGGGAGAGCATTTCCATAGCCCGGATGCTTGGATTTACTACTAAAAATAAATCCATAAGCCTAGTGTCATAAAAATTATGAACAAGGGTGGCTAGGACCCCATTGCATAACCGTCGTTGAGTCTCATCCACTTCCCTATATTTGAAGAAGAGGTTAGTTTCGTCTCATCCAGAGGTGATTATTGTAACCTCTTGGGATTCACCTGCTACTACAATAATCAATGAAAAAATTAACAATAAGCAAAAAAAAAATCAATCACTTGAACACGTGATAACAAGTGCATAATCTAACACATCGGGTGTGAATGGCGTGGAAAATGATGGGATTTCCACTAGAACATCCTCCATGGTAAGTGCTTGGTGAGACACCCACTCACCATCCAACCATCCAATTTCCTTGCATTTCACATAGAACTTAGCATAGTTGGTTGGGTAGGTTCTAAAATAGGCCCCATGCTATTCTATGACACTGGTGCGCATGTTCCTGGTAGAAGAGAAATCTTGTAAGGCTATTTGGGCCAATGCCAATGTCCCCTCATGATCGTGAAGACCATCCTTGTCAATTACAAACCTGGTAACATATAGAATACAATAAGCATTTCAACTATGCAAGAAAAGAGGTACAACATGTCTAAAACATCTTCATAGGACTCACCCACTAGCACAGTAGACAATCCCAGGCAGATTCTGGAAGAAAGTGCCCATGTGATGGGTGATGAACAATGTGTTGTATTTATGATAGCATTTAAATTTGGGCATAGACCAAATCCAACAAAAATGTCTCAAACCTCTCAGGTCCAGTCCCTTCTCCTTTAATAGACCCATTAGCCATAAACTTCAAGATGCCTCAGTTTGCCCTAGGCAATAGCATTTCAACAAGAATAGTAGTTGTCTCGGTCGACAAGTGTGACCACACTATCACATTTAAGTGGTGAAGGAGGAACTCTAGGAACTCCCGCACACCTTCCTGAAACCAGATCACCTAGTCTATTACACATGCTTGAGGAGGAGGGATGTTGGACATAGGGGCATGTAGATAGCACAAAACCCCTACTAGCTCAATCACGATCAAGATGGATTTCAACATGACCCTACATGGCATAGCACAAAGCATTTGTATAGTGTTCAAGTGATGGTTACAAAATAGCATAGCATAAATCATAGTGTACAAATTTTCCCAAGTATGAAGTAGTATGTCTTTGGCATGATGAAATAAAGCCAAACATTTGTCAAGTATAAGTTCCACTTTTATGACCTATTCTGTGTAGCGTAGCAGTTGCATGCAACGTAGCAGAGTGTTACATGTAGCGTAGCATAGTAGGTACACCCTGCGCAGTGTAGTGGCTATGTTATGGATAGCGTAGCATAGCAAGTACACCCTATGCAGTGTAGTGGCTATGTTACACATAGTGTAGCATGACAGGCACCAAAAATGTAACACAACCCATTAGTCATGATGACAAAAATGACATAGCATGAAAAGGAACATACATCATTCCCATTTCCCCAGCCCTATCCCACTACATGAAATTGTAGAGCCAGTTTGCACAAATGGATCATTGAAGGTAAAGTGTATAGTCTGGAAAATTTTCTATCTCCTAGGCTAACAAGCTTGCTACACTCTCTAGCTTTCCCAACTTGACATATGACCCAATTGATGGTCTACCCAGGAACCATGCTAGGAGCTATCAAAGGTGTATAGGATGGACTAAATAGTTTGGCAAGTTTTCTAACAGTGGGACCTACTATGCTGCACATCATAGTAAGCCATGTGGTGACTAATCAAATGAAAAAGATGCAGTTGGTAGATATTCAGTTCTCAAAGGTATCTGCACCACTTCATCCTTGAAGTGTGATTAGCTTAACATGGAAAAAACATGGCAAATGTCACAAAATTTGTCCCATTTTTGGTGTTACATTGTGCTATGCTACATAGCGTAGCATAATGTAGAAGGACATGACAATCTTTTCTCAAACTGCCTTGACATGAAAAAAAAATTGCCCCTAGTTTGATCATCAAAAATGCTTGTTCTACTACCATCCCAGGACATGACTGACATCCCATGATAGAATGTTTGCAAAGTGAGTTAAAATTCAAGACAATCTAGGTGCTATAATGTGCTACGCTACACAATGTAGCACAACATAGTAGGGTCAGAATGCATGAAGGTCCTTCATCAAATTGTTCTAGCAAACAAATTACACTTGGCCACACTTTGAGCTCCAAGACTACCTATCCCACTTTGCCCTCAGGTCTCAATTAAAGTCTCCTGGAAAAGCATTCTAGGTTTTGGCTCAAATTCATGCTAGACTAACCACTATGGTGTGCTATGCTACATAATGTAGCATAGCATAGCAAAGACACAAATCCCAAAAGTGTTCGAACGATGAAATCAGCAGGTCCCATGACCTTTCAACATGAAAAGCAAGGTTTCCAATTACTAAAGTTGTTTGCTTAACCAAGTTTCAAAATGATATTTGCATTTATCTCAAAAAAATTAATGCAAAAGAGAAGTGCTATGCGACGCTACACTATCCAACGTAGCACAGCGTAGCAAGTAAAGTGTATCCACAACATCGATATGCTGGGCAGCGTAGATAGCATAACACTCATATAGAATTATTAGAACATATCTAGTAGCTCCAGAACTTGGTTGGAAATGGTCCTTTCTTCTCCAACATCTCCTGAATAGAAATGATTAGCAGTTTACTTTACTTTGCACCCTCCTATTGATTTCCAAAGTTGTCCCTACGCTTGACCCTACGTGTAGGAAGAGGGAAGATGTAGTCTTGAATCGTAGGCTTCACCTTGCATTTGATATTAGACATTTTGTAGAAACATGGTAGTTCCCTAGATTCTAGCACATTTAGTTTGAATGGTATGATTATGGCTCAGCAAGTTTCATTTCCAGCCTCATCCCACTCAGCGTAGCACTGCAATCTAGCACCACACATCAGCATAGCACATCCATGTTTGTATCCTATGGGACCTAGAACACATGGCATCCAAAAGACATCTTTCTCCTACTCTTGGCCTTATAAATACCCTAGAAAAAAATTTTTTAAGGGGTTGGATTTTTGATCAGGCTTTCTTGCAATTGGCTTCTAGAGATTGGGATTTTGGCAATTGGCTTTCTAGCAATTAGCTTTGATAAGGAGATTCATGAATAATAGTTGGAAAATAGCAATCCATAGTAGTACCACTTCCTATATCTCTCTTAGCCTATTAAGCACTAGTTCATCAGTTCCTGTTAGCAGGCCATTGGTAGTAGTCCAAGAGCTATGACCATATTGTTTCGCTGTTAGCTATGCCTATCCAACACTACACATCAGTTGTACATATTCTTCAACTAAATAAAGATCAAATCCCCCAATTTTGGGGTAGTTCATTCTCTCACTTAAGCTCATTTAATTTTACTATAGCATATATTTTACATCATTGTGCATTGTTTCACATTTATTGCTTAGTTACATACTCTCCTATGATTATAGTGTTCTGTATGCTATGGATTTCTTCATTTCGATCTCCACATGTAACATTTTAAAATCATTGTTCACAAAAGATTATTGTACACTATGTAAGTCCCTGTCTGATTGACCAGACCATTTAGGGCATCCCATTTCCATTTTCTCTAGCATAGCCCTCACACAGATTCAAGGTTAGGATATATTCCCGATAACCTCTCGGTGTTCTAGCCATCGACATTTTCAAATGTAACATTTATGTTCTTACTTGGTTTTATGTCTATT
This sequence comes from Gnetum montanum, assembly GCA_015680685.1. Taxonomy (NCBI): domain Eukaryota; kingdom Viridiplantae; phylum Streptophyta; class Gnetopsida; order Gnetales; family Gnetaceae; genus Gnetum; species Gnetum montanum. The sequence goes on from MNCI01020044.1 coordinate 1,733,674, forward strand.
CCTCCTTACATGTTGGTTACTATAGGCCACATAGGTTGGGTCATTACTTACCTCATCTACCTCCTCAATGTTCTTGGTTTGTGAGAAGGCTTGGCTTAGTAACCAAGGTTCTAGGGAGTAAATCTTTGAGTTGAGAAAGTCATTTACTACTTCCTTGTAGATGCTCTAGAGGTTAGTTTCAACAATAGGCTCTATAATCTCACTAATTGCTAACTTCCATCTTTGAATAAATCTTTTGACTAGTTCAAGTGGCCCTTGCTTCACCTTCATTAGTTGATCCAATGTGGCATCTAACTTCAAGTTGTATCTAAAATGATTGACAAATTGGTCTATCAAGTTTTTAAGGGAAGAGATAAAACCCCTAGGTAAGTTTTGATACAAGTCTAGAGTTTTACCCTTGAGGGACATGGGGAAAATCCTTAGTATCATATTTTCCCAAGCTTGTAAAAAGAGGCACTCAAACTAAAAGATAACCAAGTGTGCATTAGGATCCCCTTTACCGTTATATTTGGTGAAGTTTGTTATGGGCATACCTAAAGGCAAGGTTTTTTGAAACATAGTCAAGCATATAGGATCATCCTAGTAAAAGCCTAGAACCTTGATTGGCTAGGTTATACTCACCTTTAGTTTCTATAGCTCTTCGGTAAGGTCTTGGATCATTTGAAAGGCTTAATACAAGCCTTGGGATATGCCCATGGGCTATGGTGCTTATATGAATGACTGAGAGATTAATTAAGAGGCTTATGGACTCATGATGGGTTGTGGTATGGAAAGGAGAGGCTATGTTACAATGGTTATGTGTGTGCTAAATACTGAAAATATGTTTGAGTTGGAACGTGTGAATGGGATGAAAGAAGTATGAGGGGCTTGTGTCCCTTGGGTTCCTAATGAGGATCTTGTTCACATGACAAAGGGATAAAGTGAGAGAGACATCACTAGGACTAGGTGAATGGAGTGAGGTTTCATTGTAAAGAGCATTGATGAGAATAGAAAGTAGACTCAAATACAAGATTTGTCTAGCATGTGGTGATGCTAGGTGTGGACCCAAGTATGGTATGATAGATAGAAGGAGAGTTGGGCTGAGGGACTTGTCTTATCAATGGGGTGAGAGATGTGGAGTTGGGTTCAGTTTTTTGGAAAGCTAAAGATTGAAAAAGACTTTCCATAAAGGTATCTAGATCTTATTCAGCATCAAAATCATCTTCCTCTTCTTGATGATCATTTGAATTAATTCCTTGACTAAATTCATCAACCTATATGAGTTTTATGAGAATTTGTACATAAAATTCTATGAGGGGATTTGGTCATAAGTGGATGAAATGTATTATTTTCCATCCTAGTATATGATTTTTAATTGATGCTTAGAGTTAGAATTGGAGCATGGTATTAAGAGTCTAGCTTGTTTCTTGGCATAAAGGAGGTTGTCAAAATTTGTGTTGATAATCACAAAATCTATGTTTTTTCCCCTTTGTCTAAGTGATTACCTTCATTCTATGACTATGAGGTCTTTTGGATCATAAACATGAACTACATCTTCGTTGGATGCCATATTTGTCAAGTTAAGGAGAAAGATGCTTGATCAATTGAAAGACATGATGAAAATGTAGTTTTAGCTTTTTTACCATTTGTAGTAAAATTGTATTAAGTAGGATAATCCATTAATGTAGTTGATTAAAAATGGAAAAGTAGTGGGAAACTACTATTGAGTGCTGAAAATAGGAAAAAGTGATTTATTCAATAAATAGAATTAGATTTTCCCAGTGAAATTAGGTTTTTCCAATGGAATGGAAAATCCCAACCAAATATACTGGGTGATGGGAGTAGAAAATTTGGTTTATTCTTTGGGATCTTCTAGCAGATGGAATTGGGTTTTTTCCAGAATTGGATTTCTAGGTAAACTACATTGGTCCCTAGAAATCTAGCAATTGTTGTGAAAATACAATGAAAACCAACTACATTGGTTTACAGGATTTCAATAAAACATGTTTATAGATTTGAGAACTTAAAAATGTGATAGTTGATAATGGGTTTTGGGCCAATAATTTGATTGGAGGCCCTCCTTCTAGTGCCTAAAAATTATTGGTGTTAGAAATTTTGGTTGTTGGCATGAAAACTAAAAGATCTAAAACCTAGAATAGTTTTAACCCGTAATTCCAAGAGCCTCTATAAAATGGACTTCAAGGTACCTTGGATAGTCTAATAGATCACCTAGGGACTTATAGAATGTAAAGGGAAATGGTAGTAAAGACATAAATGTAGACATAGATGAAATTAGGAATGAAAATAAAAAAAGAAAAACATAAACATAAATAGAAATGTAAATGGCTTTGAAAACAGAAATGAAAATAAAGTTGAAAAAAATGAAGGTTTCAAAAATACACAAAAAAATGAAAACATAAACTAAAACTTGCACAACATGAGCAATACTTCATTTAAATAAAAGTAAAGAATAAGGTTCACAAAGTATAGATTTTGTGCCAAGGGCACCAGAAGTTGCTTATAGTAGCTTCAAGTCTATTGGAGAAGGTATGTTGTATTGTACTACAATTCCACGATCCAGTTTCTTTCTAGCTCTAGTTTCTAGCAACTTTCTATTGATATCCATGAGGGTTTTCAATGTCATTATGGAAATGGATTTTCACTTTTTAGTGCAATGGTCACTACGTGATAGTCTCTTTGCCTAGTGTAGTGCTAGTTTCTACTACCAAAAAGTGAAAGCAAGGTTGCAATGAGTTTTGTGGCTTGTCAAAATGCTAAAATTATCATTACAAGTGTAAAGTTCAAAACTGCTACTAAGGGTTGGAAAAATGCCAAAGTTCTGAGAATACAAATGTGTTGAAAATGCTAAGAAGTTGAAACCTAAAACTGGTGTTCATGTTGGGTATTTATAGGATTGCTATGGCTATTTTTCAGCCTATACACCACTACCATGATTGCTAACAGAGTGTTATCATCATATACTTTTAGCATAGTTATCATTTATAGTAAGTCTATTATGGACTATAGCCACATAACTCATCCATTTACTATAAATAGTAAAGGGACTTTTGTGACTACACTAGCATCATTCTTACTGTGTTGGATTTGGTGGACTATGTTGAGGTTGTTCAAAATGCCAAAAAGTGGTGGAAAATGTGCAAAAAGGTAGGAACTAAAAAAATGATGGAGACCATTGGAAAGTCCATTTCACCACTTGAGTCCTTTCTTTATTTTTTTTTGAAGCTATTCATTTGATTGGTTTCAAGCTATATTAGTCACTTACTTGTAAACAAAAGGAAAATAATGCAAAAAGAAAAGATGTCAATGTTAGATGTAATCAAGGTCCTGTGAAGCTTTTCATGTTGCCATGTACGGGTTTGATGATGTTTCAAGTAAGCTAAGGTTCTAGTGAGGAACTTGATTTTAAGGTTTTCCCCTTACTATTATGGTTCAACCAAAGAACTCTTTGTGATGTCTCTACTTTGAAGGTTATGAGTAGTTAGTCTATTACATGACATTAAGGATAGATAATTAAAGGTTTATAGGCTCTTGTTTTAAGTGTTCAAGGCCATTTGGTCAAAAAACATCACAATAAGGGTCTATTTAAGCTCCAAGGCTACTCAAATTACTTCCTCATCCTTTTAGCTTAAGTTTGCATGTCAACATAAGCACATAAAGAATCATCTACATGATAAAATTGTCAACTAAGGTTAAAATAATGCAAAAAGGTTGTAATAAAAAAGTGAAATGAGACAAAGTAGGGACAAAACATGGTGAAACAAGGCTAGACAAGATCAAAACAAGGTCACAATAAGGTGAAGTAAGTTAAAACTAGGAAGAACAAGGTAAAACAAGATCACAACGAGGTAACATAGTGCTAAACAAGGTTAAAACATGGTCAAAACAAGGTGAAATGAAAGAAAAATAAGGTAAAATAAGATTAAAATAATATTATTTATTTATTTTTTGATTAAATTAAATAAAAATCTAATGAAAATAAGTTATATGTTACCGAAATATATAAAAATATAGTGAAAACTAGCTATAATTGTTAAAATAAATAATAAAGCTAACAAACATTATTAAAATAATTTAAAATATCTTAAAAATGAAAAGATCTTATGAAAGAAGTTATAAACTACCAAACTAGTATTTTGTTTTGTTGCCAAAATAATTAGGAAAAAGTTAAAATTAGCATTACTAATGTTATGAATTGATGTACATGTATCACATGTCATCATGCATATGATGTGTCATCATGCTCATAGATGTGTTTCACCTAGACATGAATGCATAAACATGTTGATGATGATAGATTGTGACTAGCATACAATTGCATCTTCTTGCACATTGTACATTGCAAGGACATGATACTAGCATCCATCCATAGTCCCACTATAAGAGAGTGAGTTGTTCTAGTAGTTAATAATTGTTGAGAGTTTTTAGTTACTAGAAGGGTAGATGGTCATCCATTAGCATGATCTACGAAAACTGTGACTTCCTACACCTAGCAATCTCATGTTGTCCCAAGTGGAAGCCATTGGAGGCTTTTAGAAGGGATCAATTGCTTGGAGTTTTTAGCATTTAAAATGTAAATGGTCATCTAATGGGCTAAATATTAACCAAAAGGTAATCTGATCTTATGAAAGGAATAATATTTTGGAGTTTGAAGCTTTCAAAATATAGAAAAGTGGACTAGGAGGACGTGCAACTAGCACCCACTCATAGTCCCCATCAGAAGGCATTGAAACCTTTCATTAGGGAATAATTTCTTGCATTTTGAGGCTTCTAAAAGGTAGAGGATCATCTAGAACGCTGAAGACCATTTGGAAGACATTAAGACCTTCTTGAAGAAAGTAGTTGGTTGGAGTTTGTAGCTTCCAAAATGCACAAGGTCATTTGGTACCAAGGTATTTGTAAAGTGCACAAGGGTACTACTAGAACCCACCTATAGACACATCAAAATATAGTGAGATGTTCAAGTAGTTAATAATTTCTTGGAGTTTGGAGCTACTTGAAGGGAAAATGACAATTAAAAATCAAGGTTTATGAACATTGTAACTCCCTAAACCTAGTAGCCTCATGCATTGCCAAGCAAAAGGCATCGAAACCTAGAAAGGGTGTAATTGCTTAGAGTTTCTAACCTTCAAAATATAGAGGATAATTCAATAGCTTGAATTTTAATTGAAAGGAACTCATACCTTATGAAAGTAATAATTGATTTGAATTTGAAGCTTTCGAAAGGTAGAAAAGTGGACTATGAGGATGTGTGAATAACACTCACTCACAATCCCCATTGGAAGGCATCAAGAAATTATGGTAGGAAATAATTGCTTGCATTTCAAGGCTTTCGAAAGGTAGACGATCATAAAAAAGGCTAAAGACCATTTGAAAGGCATTTAGACCTTCCAGAAGAAAGTAATTTCTTGGAGTTTCTATCTTCTGGAAGTCACAGTGTCATTTGGTAGCAAGGTATTTATAAAGTGCATAGGGTGCTACCAGCATTCACCCATAGCTCCTCAAGAAAATAATGAGGCCTTTTAGTAGTTAATAATTTCATAGAGTTAGAGGCTACTAGAATGAAAAATTTCCATCTGGAAGTAAGATCCATGAAAATTTCAACTCCCTACACTTAGGAGCCTCATGCAGTCCCAAAAAGAAGGAATTAGAACCTTCTAGAAGAGAGCAATTGCTTGGAGTTTCTAGCCTCTATAATGAAGAGGGTCATCTAATAGGTTGATGATTAATCAAAAGGCACTAAAAATTTCTAAAATAAATATTTTCTTGACATTTGAATCTTTTGTAACGTAGAAAAGTGGACTACAAGGATGTGCAACTAGCACTCACCCATAGTCCCCACTAGAAGGCATCAAGACCTTCCAGTAGGAAACAATTCCTTTCATTTTAAGTATTTTAGAAGGTATAGGATCATCTAGAAGGTTGAAGACCATCTAAAGGGCATTCAAGTCTTCCAAAAGGGAGTAATTTCTTAGATTTTTTGGCTTACAAAAGACATAGGTTCATCCAATAGCAAGGTATTCATAAAGCATGTGAGGGTGCTACTAGCACTCACCCACAATACCACTAGAAGATAGTAAGACATTTAGATAGTTAATAATTTCTTAGATTTTTGGGTTACTAAAAGGATAGACAGCCATCCAGAAGTAATATCTATAAAAACTATGACTCCCTATGCCTATTAACCTCACACAATCTCAACTACAAGGCATCAAAACCTTTTAGAAGAATGTAATTGCTTAGAGCTTCTAGCCTCTGAAATGGAGAGGGTCATCTAGTAGGCTAAAGATCAACTAGAAGGAACTTAGACCTTTTAGAAGGAATAATTACTTAAAGTTTGAAGCTTTTAGAATGTAGAAAAGTAGACTGTGACGATGTGCAACTAGCACCCATCCATAGTCCCCACTAGAAGACATCGAGGCCTTCTAGTAGAAAATAATTACTTGCATTTTAAAGCTTCTAGAAGGTAGAGGTTCACATGGAAGGTTAAGACCATTTAGAAGGAATTAAGACCTTCTCAAAATTAGTAATTTCTCAAAGTTTCTAGCTTCCAAAAGGCATAGGGTCATCTAGTAGCAAGGTATTTGTAATGTGTGCAGGGATGTTACTAGCATCCACCCATAGTTCCACCAGAAGACAATGAGACCATTAGATAGTTAATAATTCATTATATTTTTGGGCAACCAGAATTGTAGAAAGCCATATGAAAACAAGGTCTAGAAACACTAACTCCTTAAGCCTACTAGCCTCTTGTAGTTCATCTACTAAAGTCTTTCGAAAGGTATCATGTGTTTTGGTGGGCTTAAATTTTAAACATTTTTGTCCTTCTAGATGGTCAGAATATCTTCTAGTTAGAATTGCGTGTGACTACTATTTGTAGTCCTTTGCAACCTTTTACATATACTATGAACTGCATTATTTAATGTAGATCATAATGTATGTGTGACACGCATAAGTTCATATTGTGTAGTATGAGGTGAAAAAAATGACCATAAGCAATTTAACTCTTCATTATTCATTCTATGCATTTCATGAGGACATTGCAAACATTGCAAGGGGGTGAAGAACATTACTTGAGTAATCACATTACCTTTGAAGGCCAATGTTGCTGATGATATTTCATTCCAAATCCAAATGTCAAGGGATTGAAGATGCACCTTCACTAAATAAATTGCATGCTTTGTATTATTGATAGAACAATGTTTTCTACTAATGAGGTATACTAATTTCTCTCATTTTAGTCATATTATATTAAGTTATCAAACATGAAAAGTTTTATGATTTTTAATGTCATACTTCAGTTTCCAACTCATCAAATGTAATTATCATCTAATGATTATTCATAAGCTTTTGATTTAAATATGAAGTTTACAAGAAAAATGTTGGTATCCCAAGATGTTATTGTGTCTTAGTTGTTAAATTTTAGTCTTTTCTACTATAAGTTAGGTGTTTTCTCCATATGATTATTACCTATGAATAGTATGAGATACTACTAATTGTAGCAACTCACAATACATTACTGGAAGATCTAGGGGATTTCAAATTTGCATGAGACTTTTACTTTGCTTGTCTCGCAATCATCACATTGCATTACAATGTTTCTCATGGTGCCTTGCAACATGTCAAGTAAACTTTGATTCTCATAGGGACATGTGGCTTGCATGATTATATGCAAGTCACATTAGGTTGTAACATTATAAGTTAAAAAATTTAAAAGAACTACAAAAAATTTACCAATTTACCAACTCATTCTTTGAATTTCTTTAGCACCATGGATGAAGCAAAGCATGGGAAGGGAGTGGAGACCATTACATTAGTATTCACATGGTGATTAAAGGCCAATATTCCTATGTTAAATATATTGTATGCTGGGCAAGAATTTTAGAATAGCATTTGCTAATACAGTACATTGCTTGTCCTTATTTCAATCATCATTCATTTATTTAGTGATTAATATGTTATCTCAAATATAGGTTTGTTGCATATGTACTGTGTAGAAGTTTTGATGAATGCAAGGAAGATGAGAGCATGTAGGTTTCTATGTGATGAAGCATGTTTTTGTACATCCCAATGTCAGGTATCTGACATCAGAGCCTAGGACACAATGTCAGATATCTGATGTCATGGGGTATGCACCATCCTATAAATATAGCACTTGGGTAGATGGTTTGGGGATTATTTTCAATAGAGTTTCTTTAATTTTTCATAGTCTTGTTAATAGAGTAGCTGAATTCTTGTAGTTTTAATCTATAATCTTAGAGAATAGTTAGTGAGTGCCCATAGAGTGAATCTAAGTCTTATTTGACTAGAAATGTACCTAGACATATTCCATGAGTGGCAATAAAATCAAGATTGATTCTTATTCATTACAACACTTTGAATTAGATTAGATTTAATTTCCATGCAATTTCCTTTTTTTGTACTTAGTTAATATTTACATTTTCATGCATGTTGATTAATTAATCAAATAATTACAATTGCTTCGAGCATGAATATGACTCTTGGTAATCCCAACAATGCTTAACGTTTGGTAACCTAGTAGCGTTAAATGTGTTCAAGATGTGCACAGGAAGTTGAATTGGATAGTTATGTTAGGGTAGTCAATTATTAATTAACAATTAGCTTAGTTGAATTTATTATAAATTAATTTTCAACCCAGTATTAATCATAGAACAATAAAGTATAAAATAATAAAAATCATATGTGTCACTCTAAACTAAACCCTACATGACAAAGCTACCAGTAGTTCATGTGGGAAGAAAACAAACTACGATCAAGGCATAGCAATTTAGATGCCACAACTAGTCCCATCAATGGAATTTGATTGGATAATGTGTGAACACTTGTGATTTTTATGGTTGGGCATAGGGGTACCTCGTTACTCATCATTGGCACTATTGCTAGGGATGGTGCTAGTTATCTAGATTATTTATATCACAAATGATCATTGTAAAAGTATTAATGATTTATTTTTAGAAAACATTAATATTTTAAGTCATAGAAACTATTATCCAAAACCTGGTCTTCTTCATAGAGGATCCATAATTCATCATATGATGAGAACACTCATAGGAGAAATGATAGGATATATACTAAAGAAAATTGGAGTGAAAAAACATGACTACACTCAAAGACTACATTCAACTAGTGTAGAAAATCCTAGAGGAGATGGATTAAGTCCTAGATCAAGAAGGGATTCAAGGCCTAGGACCTTCTCTAAACATAAACAAGATAAATCAATGGACCATGGGAAGAAATATAGAAGCCATGAAAATTTTTCTAGCTTATCATCTTCCTCATCCTCTTCAACATCTAGTTCTAACGAAGATGAACATAGGTATAGAGATAAATCTTTACTAAGAGATCAAGATGAAGATAGAAATTGAACCCAAAGATGAAATCAAAGACATCACAATGAGCATATACAAGATCATCACAATCAAACGAATAGAATTAAAGTTTTCATCACAACATGTCTAATGATAATGAACCCTTGTTGGTAACTAAGAGCCTAACACACATCACAAAGGTAGTTAAGATACCTCAAAGGCATCATAGGAATAATCACTTACATAGGCTTGATATAAACAATATTCCTAAATTTGTGTGAGTCTATGACTTATATCCACAACATCATATACAAGCCTTCCATGATCTCTATTCCTTGTACAACATTGAGAATGAATGGAAAAAGCTTAAGCTCTTTCCTAGGATACTAATCGATGAAGCTGGAAGTTGGTATAGATCATTGGAACCATGTTCCATTCACCAATGGTCAACAATGCTGGAATTTTTCAATGAAAATTATGAAACCTATGCAAGAGTATCCAACCTAAGAAAAGAAATCCAAGGGTGGAAGCAAGAAAATCATGAACCCTTGGAAGTGGCCTTGGAAAGATACTATTCTCTACTACATAGATGCCCAAGCCATGGTTTCTATGAGGAAAGAAAACTTTTTGATATCATAGATGGGATTTGTAATGAAACAAGGGAGACCCTTAGGATGTATGCTCTAGGTCAATTATATGAGCTACAAACCTATTAGATCGAAGAGTTAATCAAGTGTGTGGCAAAAGAAGAAGGAGAGTTATGTAGATGAGAGAATGTGGAGGAAAATAACTGTGATCCAACTCTACAAAAGAAAATCATCCATATCTATGGTAAGGAAAATGAATTAGCCTTTGATGAGATGATTTTACAACCAACCTTTTCAATACAAAATTTTATCAATGAACTTGACGGAAAGAAAGGCAAGATGTTGGAAGGGATGAATGAGAAAGGTAAAACTTACATAGAAACCATAGAAGAGAGGATGACATAAAACAAATCAACTGATCACAAAAAAAGAAGGAAAAATAACCAGGAAATAGCTAGGAATACTTATTAATAAATAGGAAATTATTAAAGAAAGTGACACTATAGGCTAAACCATAAACGAAGATAATGGATGTGACATTTGCATATATGACCATCCAAAGGGCCATTGCCTAATCTTGTTGCATCTACATAAGAGTTGGGTAGGGGCATTAAATCCAACATTTGTATAGAAGTACATGCCCAGGATATTTTCTCTTCCACACAGTAATTTTAGAAAACACCAAAACCAACCATATTATCCTAGAGGGACTTATTACCAACCTCAACTATAGTGGCAACAACCATAGTCATGGGGGAGGCCACCACCAAAGTAGCCCTATCCTTCCTACAAACTAATCCCACATGGATATTATGTTCAACACCATATTTCACCAACTAGTTGTACTTCCTCTACATCAAATCACTACTACCACTCTCCCAAATATCACTATCTCGCAACATCTTATACGAGATCACACATTCACACCTCTTATTGTGCATCATATGCTCAATATTCTCATACTCACATCCAACAACATAGGAAGGTTCAACATCACAAGATGAATAAGAGAATGGCACTGGTGCTACAAATATACACATAAATGATAACACTAGTAGATGTCAACCACATCATCAAAAGCATCCCTTCTGGAGGAAAGGTTATAAGCTAAGGCAATACACTCATAGACCTACTACATCATTTGAACTAGCACATGGCCAATCTGATGCAACAACCTTCCTTACAAAAATAATGTCTCCTAATCATATAAAAAATCCAACAACCATCACCACCCCAACATAAGACATAAATGATAAATGTATGATTGTGGAGAGACAGAAGAATCCATGCATAACCAATAATCATAAAGGATAAAATTATGGGCTAAAAGTTCAAAATATTAACACAACCCCTATACTGGCCCATGATAAAGTTCAAGAGAAAGTGTGTGAGTAAAAGCTAGTCCATGTAGTAGCCACTAAATGAGAAGACACCCAGTAGCTTGACAATGAGAATATAAAATTTTTCCAAAGATGAATGGAAGTAATTGATTTGCTTATCAGTTCTAGAATTTTTTATTCTTCATATGTTTTTCATTTTATAATATTTTTCTTTTCTTTATATTTTTCTCTTTTCTTGAGTCATTCTCTTATGTTTTATGAATTTATTTTTATGTTTTTGTTAATAATATTACCAAGTCATGATGCAAATGTTAATGCTATGTGTTGGGTTTTTGTGCTATGCTATTAAGATGATTGTGTAAGTAATTGTGTAAAGTAGACAACCTCATCCATCCCTCCAATTATCTAAATAAAAGTTATTTTTCATGAAAATAATTTGGTTCTTATTTTATGCAACTAAAATTCATTAATGATCATTATACCTTGAAGAAAGAGGGAACAACCAAATGGAAATGGAAAAGGGTGTGATCTTAAGGGGACTTGTTGGGTTCTCTTCTTCACTTTATTCATGTTGTTTATGAATCCTCTTAGAATGTATCATCACTCATGTATCAACTAATAAAAGGAAAGATCTATCTTTTCATTGTGAGTTTCCCATAAAAAAAAAGAAAAAAAGAAGAAAAAAAAAGTAAAAAATAAAAATAAAAACAATAATGGGAATTCAAAGCACATCCATTAGATGTAATAATAGGGTAAAAACACTAGTTATGATTCTTACCCATGCCTAATGATGCTCCTCTAACTAAAGCCCTACCTTCCTTCTCTTTTCTTCTCTTTTTAGAGTGATGATTATTCTTTGACATGGTTGTGGAGTCATGGTGGTTGGCAGGATGTAACACATCAATGCAAGGTTACTATTCATGGTATGGACTTGGTTTAAACTTGGAAGGATAGGTATGTTGATAATTTTAAATACACATTTTACAAAAATATATTGTGGACATGGTGAGGTACCTTACATCCCAATCTCTACAATCCCTTCTCATTCCATTATTGACCTCACTATTGCATACAATTATGAGCCTTTTTGATTATGTGTAGTATAGTGAAACATCCCAATCATGGTAGTTTTGTGTTGTTCGGAACAAAGGCATGGTCTACATTTAACTTCTTAGCTGTCCATGAACATCTATAGAAGTGTTTATGCAAGGGCATTATGGCTGGAGCCTACTTTGGGGAGGATCCACTTGCATAAATTTTGTTGATCATGGCTTTGAACTAACCTTCACATCTTCCAAAAAATCAATGACAATTTCTCTAAATTTATGCATGATTTTGGGACTACTTCTCATTTGTTTTATTAATCTTACCTACTTTTCTATGTCCATATCCCTTAATATTTATTGGCCATCTTCTGAATTAGACCTTTATTTTCAATTACTCAAAAACCTATGTGCTTCCATAGTTATGCTTATTAGTCATGGGGGCTATGGATGCTAGCTTTAAAATTTTTGAAATTTTTCCAACATCCTATTTTTGAACATCATGGTACCTAATAGTATTTGATTAGAATAATGTGAATAGCATGATGATTTTAGTTACCTCATAGCCTTGGGCATAGTAGGCTATAATCACCTTGTGCTTCAATGAAATGTAAGGGATCTAAAAAGGGTTAATTATTAAGGAAAATATACCAAAACTAATGTTGATCCTTTTGTGACTATAGGTGATGCTAAAAGAAATGCCTATGGAGAAGGTCTTTTACTAGGCATGACAACAAAGACAATAGAGGGGCAATGGAGGATATGCCCATGGAAAAATTGTAGCACATACAAGATAGTACCTCAAGCATCACATGTTTGTAAGATCCATGGGATAATAAGAAGAAATTTTAGTTCATCCTTCAAGAATTTGTTACATAACCAGAGAAGCATTAACATAACAATCAAACTTAAAAGTCTACCACCACTAGTGATAAAAACAAGAAATATCTTCAATGGATTCTTGAAGGATTCTACAAATTTTGTAATCTTCAATATTTGTCCAATATTTTTGTCACTATATCATTTTGTATGCATCCACTCAAATAAAATTTTGTAATTCAGCACTCAAAGTTAGTCAGTAGTTTGCATAATAGTCAATAATCCCATACATTCCCAATATTTTGTAAGGAACTTATTCCCTTTTTTTTTGTAACTCAAGGACAAGTTTTCATTCAATCATGGGGGTATGATGAAGCATGTTATTAGACACTTCAACATTGGGTATCTGATGTGAAAGACTACGACATGATGTCATACATCCAATGTCATGGGGTATACACCAGCCTCTAAATAAAGCTCTTGGGCACATGATTTGGGAATTAGTTTCAATAGAGTTTCATTAGTTCTTCATAGTCTTGTTAATAAAGTAGCTAACTTCTTGTAGTTTTATTCCATAATCTTAGAGAATAGTTAGTGAGTACCGACATAGTGGATTTGAGTCAGTTGTACAAAGTCTTATTTAACTGGCAATGTACCTAGACATATTCTATGAGTGACAATAAGATCAAGATTGATTCTTATTCATTGCAACACTTTGACTTAGATTAGATTTACTTTCCATGAAATTTTATTTTTATGTACTTAGTTAATATTTACATTTTCATGCATGTAAATTAATTAAGCACATAAGTACAATGACTTCAAGCATGTGTATGACTCTTGGTAATCCTAGTAATGCTTAACATTTGGTAATCTAACAATGTTATTTGTGTTCAAGATATGCATGGGAAGTTAGATTAGATACTTATTTTAGGGTAGTTGATTATTAATTAGCAATTAGATTAGTTTAATTGATTATAAATTTGGTTTCAACCTATTATTAATCATAGAATAATAAAATAAAAAATAATAGAAATCATATGCCTCACTCTAGACTAAATCATACATGACAAAGCTACCACTAGTCCAACTGGGAAGATAATGAATTACAATTAAGGCATAGTGATCTAGATGCCACAACTAGTCCCATCCATGTAATTTGATTAGATTGCATGTGAACACTTGTGATTCATATAGTTGGGTGTAGGTGTACCTTACCACTCATCACTAGGAAACTACATGGCAATAAGAAATACAAAATTCCCTACTAAGGCATTTCTCAAAAGATGATATTTTATGGTCTTATTACTATGAAGAATCTTTTTCTTGGATATATAGGAAAAGAGTAGATGATTTTTATTAAGGAAAAATAGAAAAATGAAATCTTTCATTTCAAAGATTCATATAGAACTAAGACTTGAACATTATATGCTCCTATCAGATCTGCCAATGGCACAATAGGGAAATTGAATGATTGTTTGATGTGTTCTACAACTACTTCTACTACTCCAACTGCATCCTAGTATTGCATGACCACTGTATCTAAAAGGTTATTGTCGATCAGCTGTTGTTCATTTATGTCGTGTTATCTAGGCTCTTCGAGCTTAACCTCTGAGCCTTGGTCTGTGTCTATGTACTATGAGATGATGGGTGTTGTAGCCTCCCCATGTATGATGATTTTGCCACCTTTGTAAGGCAAGTGAATTTCTTTGTGTATAGGGGAGGAGACTGCTTTTAGTTGGGCTAACCAGGGCCTTCCCAAGATTAGGTTAAACCCTAGCATTTCATCGATTACCACAAAGTCAGCAGATGTGGGGAATTGATTCCCTGCTATGAAGTCTAAAGTCACAGTGCCTTTGACTATCACGTGAGACTCGCTGAATGATTTCAAGCATGTGGTGGTAGTTGGTCTGATTAGCTCTATGAGCTTGAGTTGTTCAACAATGAGATATGGCACTACATTTGTGGCAGCTCCATCATCTACATGGACCCTATGTATCTTGAATTGGTTTACTCGTATTTTTATGAACATAGAGGCTATTGTTATCCCTCCTGTTTTCTTATCCACCTTGATGTTATCGTTGTGGAAACTTAATGGCTTGGAAGTTGACTATTGAGGTGAGTACATTACCACATGAATTGAAGGTTCATTTGGAGGAAAGTCCTTGCTTACTGGGATAGATGTTAACATGCGCACCAAAGCTTCACGATGTGTTTGAGATGTTAAAACTAGATCATATAAGCTTAGTGAAGTATTCTTTTGTTTGAGTGCCTACATGACCTACATTAGGGCTGTTGCTAGGACTCTACTATTGGGCGTATGTTTGTCAACAGTGACTTGGTCCATTGGGCCCAACAGTTTTATTTGATGCATCATTGGTTTATCAATTTTTTTTGGAATTGTTGATTCAGGCGTATCAGGTTTTCCGAATGATTCACCCTCATAGCCTGTGTTTGGTTGGTCGTTAGGTTGTGTCATGGGTACTGTGTTTAACGGTGTGGGTTTAGGAGGTCCTAAGGCTAGCCGTTGATGCTCCTTCTCCAAGCATTCACGTGTAAGCCTATCTGCTAAGCGTTCCCGTGTGTGGAATGGGGGTGTAGTTGGTTTCAGAGCCTAAGGTTGTTTTGGGATTCGTACTACGGATGGAGTTGGGCAGGGTTGTGGTTGGACGGTGGCAAGAGGTTGAGTGCTAGGCTGGCTAGGCACCTTGATGACATAAGGGCTAGGTTTATTGTGTATTTGTGAAATGGAATATTGGCGATCACTAGGACGTTCGGGTGTCCTAACGACGTATGGAGTTGGCCTAGCTAGAGGTTGTACCTCCGCTATTGCAACCGCAGGTGGTACTTGGACTACGTAGGGAGTGGGCCGAATATGAACTATTGATATGTTTACGGTGGTAGTAGCGGGAGGTACGTGCACCACGTATGATTTTTCACATGTCGGGGTGTTAGAAGCTACTACGGCAAGGGGTATTCTGACGATATAAGGCTTTTGCAGTGAAAATGACGACTGAGGAACCGATGTTTGTACAGTGGGTGGAATACACACCAAAAATGGTTTATTAGGCATTTACTGATCATGGTCAGAGTAGACGGTGTTAATGCTAGGTGTTTCAGCTTCGTTATCAAGGTAGATCGTGCTAATGACGTATGGTGCCTCTTTGGTATTTAGAGGATTCTTGTACACACCCATGGTCTGGTTTTGCAGTTGAACCAGGTTGGCTTCATCAAAGGTGATCTAACCTCCATCGATCATTTGTTGGATGTCTTGTTTTAGGGTGAAACAATAGTCTGTGCCATGCCCATTACGTTGGTGATAGTCGCAGAAACAATCCATTCTAAAACTTTTCGGTACTGGAGGCTCATTCGACATTGCTAAGCTTAGGTTCTGAACCAGTTGATAGAACTGATCATGTCTTTGGATAGTAGCAGGGGATAACTATTTATGTTTCATTAATCAAGCCTTCAGGAGTTGGTCAAATAGTTGTGATGGCTTCATAGGCAACGACATGTATTGGAAGGGTTCTTTCCTCTCAAAGTTTCTCGTATGATTCAGTGTTGGGTTCTACGATGAGGACGATTCTGGTGTAGTCGCGATAGTAGGTTTGGCATAATTAGTAGGGGCAATAGGCAGTTTTCTTTGTTTTCCTACATTTTCTTGTTGCGTTTCCGCTACTACCGCTATAGTTCTTTTAGCCTTTTCTTTATCTTTCTTACTGTGTTGATTCTTAAAGGCTAAATACGCAGGATCATGGCTATTTTGGGTCGCTTCCTCTATGTTTTTAATCTATACAAAGGCTTGATTGAGATTACGGGCATTGAGATAATATAACTTGGATTTGAAAAAGTCATTAATAGCCCCCTTTAGAATGGTGAGGAGATACGTCTCTAGGATTGGCTCATGGAGCTCATTGAGAGCAGCACTCCACCTTTGGATGAACTTTTGTATGGGTTCTAGAGGTGCTTGTTTGACTTGTATAAGGCTATCAAGTGTTGCTTCAGGTTTCAAGTTATACTTGAACCTGGTATTGAATTGATGTAACAGCTCCTCTACAGAAAATATCGAGTTTCTTGGCAAGGCCCAATACCAATCAAGTGCTCTCCCTACGAGGGACATAGGGAACACTCACAAAATAGCATGTGGCCACGCCTGAAGTAATACACATTCTACACTAAATGTTATAAGGTGAGCATTGGGGTCTGTCTCCCCATTGTATTTAGTTAGCGTAGGCAATGATACACCCTTGGGTAATGTTAGGGGTGGAACCGAAGAGCTGATTGGGTCATCGTGATAAAAATCGACTACCTTCAACTCTCTGTCGATGGCTGTCTTGAGGTGCTTAACCTCGTCGGTTAGTTCCTGCATTAGTTTTTTAGAATCAGCCCAGTCTTGAGCGCTAGGTGAGATAGCAGCTTGGGGATGTGGTACCGTATATAGATTAGATTGTTGGACAGTGGGTTGGAAGGTGGAAAATTATGTAGTTGGAGGCTGTACTTGCGGGATATTTATAGAGAGTGGTACTAGGGACGGCAGATTGTAGGCAAGGAGTTGTTGTTGTTGTGGTTGTCCTTGAGAGATGTTGGCTAGTGGAATTGTGTGAGGTGGTATGTTATAGTGAGGGGGTTGATGTGATTGAGCACCAACCGTCGCCCATTGTCTACTCATGTTTTGTGTAGGAATCCCCTGAATTTGTTGGGTCGTAGTGGTGAAAGGGGCTCCGTGAGTTTCGATTCGGGGGATATAATGAGCAGACTTAGAAGCTGGTATCACATGTGGCATCCCAATCACTCGAGGCGGGAAGATTTCTCCTACATTATTTTGAGGGGGTTGTACTTGCGAGGATGAGGGTACGGTTGCAACGGGGAGAATAGCAAGCAGAAGTGTATTGAGTTGCGGCTCAGTTGTAGGAGGAATATGAACAAATGCGGATGATTCTGGTTGGGGTATTTGTGCTTGGGTGAATCTAAACGGTTGAAGGTACGTAATTTCCCCTATGGTTGGATTGAACAATGGGTTGACATAGGTTTGTGGGCTAAGGGTGTGGTACGAATCTTCATGTTCGGATTGTGCAGCGAACTCATCCTCCTCTTCTAGTTGAGGATTTACTACAGGCTGATCTAGAGACTAGCTATTTTGCAAGAGGAGTTGTGTGATGAGCTCAGAGTAAGGCTCTGGAAGAGGGATGATATCGTATGGGGAAGGAATGAACTCTTGTCCTCCCCTATAGAAAAGTTTGTATTGCCTCTTAACTTCCATTTCGGCCTAGTCCATAGCTAAGCCGACTTGTATTTTCATGCATATGAAGTTGTACTAGTCTTGAGTTATAATGTTAGATGATGGATTTCTCCCTTGCAATCTAAGAGACTAAAGGGGCCCCACTGTGGATTGTACCCCGAGCTGTTGAATGGCCATAGTGCCGACAAGGTCTGTGACCTGGGTGGTTCTAGCAGTGGAGTTTGCAGTGTTCATGATGAACAGTTGAGAATATGGTACAGTGAAAGGGTATGAAACTAGCATAATAGTACATCAGTGGCATAGAAAAGGTCTACAGTGTAGAGCGTAGAAAGAGTTAACTTAGAGCGTAGAAAGAGTCAGTGTAGAGAACGCAGCGTAGACACAGCAGCGTAGAGCATACAACGTAAACTGAACAGCAGTGTAGATGAGTCTATAGCGTAGAGTGTGTAGTGTATACGCTAAGCAGCGTAGACAACGTCAACGTACAGTGTAAATAGGGTTTACAGCATATAGAGGATAGCGTATACTAACGGCGTAGATGCTAGGAATTTTGCAGATAGAGTTGGCTTAAGCTCAACAGCGTAGACGCTCAACAGCGTAGACGCTGGGAGGTTTGCAAATAGTAAGTTTTAGACTCAGCAGTGTAGACTCTGGGAGGTTTGTAGATAGTAAGTTTTAGACTCAGCAGCGTAGACACTGGGAGGTTTGCAGACAGGGTCAGTGTATACTCGACAGCGTAGATGCTGGAAGTTCTGAAGCACAGTAAGTTTTAGGTAGTTTTTGGCCCTCCTTCTAGCGCCAATTGTTGTATTGTCCGAAATCGTCGATCTCCAGCTGGAAGGAAACAGAAACTGGGGGATCACGAGACATGCACAGAAGACCCTACCTTCACTTGAGGACAAGCTAGAATTAACGAAGGCAGAGTACCTTGAGTGGTTTGCACGTGGATCAGGCAAGGATTTCCCCAAACATACACTAAGGTGCTATACGCCAGGTTATATGTAAACAGCGTAACTGATGTAAAACGAGGTGTCAATGCCGTAACTGATGTAAACGGAGTGTAAATGTACAAGAGCGTAAATAGAAAACATGCAACAATAAATGGAAAATTGTAACAGATTTGAGGAAGAAAATGCATCAATATTATTGCAAAGTGGGAGTTACAATGCACCAGTCTAACATAGTTGTGGCTTTCACATAAGGTGGACGAATAGCCCCGGTGGACGCAGGGATGACTATGTGCTGGTTCAAACTATAGGCACAACGTAGAAGCTGTATGCCCAGCGTACAAGGTTGAGGTCTAGCGTACATGGTTCTCTGCCCTAGTTCTTAGCATCTCTGTTTTCTCTCTGGTTTGTCCCAAAAATTGCCCTGTTCTAATGAAAAATTGGGGTTTTTATATAGGTTTAGACATTAGACTCGGGTTGGGTGACACGTGGCACATTGACCGGGTGCAAAAGAATGAAATGTTACAAGTGTACAATGTGCTACCTCTACTGAGCGTATACGTTGGGCATATATGCTGTATCTAGTGGGCATAGGCTTTGGGCGTATACGCTAGGTGTATACGCTGGAAATGCAGGACGTACATGCTGGGTGTATACGCTAGGCGTATACACTGAGAATGTATACTTTGTCTGCTAGGCATATATGCTGGGTGCATACGCTATGTCTGTTGGGCATATACACTGGCCGTATACATTGATGGTTGCTAGGCATATACGCTGGGCGTATACGCTGATGGTTGCTATGTTCATGTGAATTGCTGCCTTGTACCAAATCTTGTTCTGCAGTGTTGTTTCCATGTCATCTTCAGGGATTGAATTGCTTGTACCAACTCTTTCAAAGTGTGTTGTATTATCCCCCCCCCCTTTGTGATCCCTTTTATTTTTACACCTAAAGCCTTTTTATAGGGTTCAAAGGTAGTTACATACCTTAAAATATCTTAGCTAACTTCTTTCCCAAGTAAGGAAGTTACAACTTACCCAACTAGTTAGGAGATATTTCTCACCAATTTAGTTGGGAAGTTATGTAGTTAGGAAGTTATACATAAAGTTAGAAGGAATTTATGCTAACATTTATATTTGTAAATATTACAAATATTTTATGGGTAATAACTTATACAATAATGTTTGAAAAATAAATTGAAGACCTCAATATTATGAGAGCTTTATTCAGTTGGAATAATTAAATTAATGGTAAGTCTTCAGCTAGGCACTTGGAATAATTAAATTAATGGTAAGTCTTCAATGATGGATCAAACTACAACTTTGATTTATCGAAATTATCAAAAATATCTCCTACCTCTGTTAATTCGGTTGTACACCTGTCTTAGTGCATCAGCGTCGGGCACTGCTGCTGTTTTGGTGTTCAGTTGCTGAAGAGAAGAGGAGGAATATTTTCCTTGGAAAAATGGTGTGCTGAACATGCAGTTCTGGAAGAACAAGCCAGGATTCCTTTGGTTCCAGTAGCCAATGACAAATGTGATTTAGGGTTTCAGCTGTTGTGGATCTGCACGCTGAAGGAACGCAAAGCATTAGCTAAAGACGGCAAAGGATATGGTAAGTTGAGAAATGGCCTTGCAACTGCCAAAAAATCCTCTATGCAGTGTGCACCTTGTGGGCCTTGCAGAGAACGTCTGGGAAGGTGTTGAAGGCATGCAAATCCAGGGAAAGCTGAAGCACTGCATATTAGTGGGAAAAATTTGAAACTGATGGTGTCGCTGCTCAAATCCAAGAACTACCACTGCGAAGCTTTGATGAGCGACAATGACCATAAGAGCTCCTCCTCCTCCATTAGAAAATCTCCTATGGATCTACTATTGGATGGTTCACCCACTCATCCACTGCCACATAGGTGTCTGAGATAGTGTTGCAAAATAAAACGTATACTCCACAAAGGATAAAGAGTTAATGCAACCAAAAATTAGGCAACAAGAGCCAAGAAATAAACCAATGGCTTTAGTTGAACTTAGGAGAAATCAAACACATAGCAATGGAAGAAGCAAAGTCACTGTAGCCAAGATAATCAATTCATAGCATGAAGATTGGAAAGCATTTTTACCTGGTAAGATAACTAGTCACATTTCTGAGATTTTCTTCTGTGTAATCCGCCTTGCCCACATATCCTTATTCAAATCTTCCTCTCCAAAATACAGCATAAAGCTTCCGGCTAATGTAGCAATTTTAGAAGAATGAGGATGATCAGTCCTAGGTTGCAACTTGAATGCTGATCTTTGTAAACATTTCTTTGCCACAGAAACAACAACAGAGGGTAATGAGTAGTATAAATCCATAAAAGATGAACCAGGGAGCACCAACAGCAAACAGAGGAACCCTGTAAACCCAATAGAGGCCCAAAAATGGTGATTGGTGAGGTTCCATCTGCCAGTGTAGGTATCAAATCGATTCAGAGGATTCAGAGGTTCCATCTGCCAGGAAAAAATTGAGCAAAGTCTTTTAGCATCCATGAACAGATCCTCTGAAACTAGATAATTTTGGGTGGAAATCTTATAAACCAACATTTATACCCAAAATTCTACGTATATTTTTCTTATAATTCTACTATATATAGGAATGGTACTTCTATATATTTTTTCTTAAATAACAAAAATGGTATTGTTAACTTATTCCTTTCCTCTCAAACTGAAATTTTAGCCAATTCTCCAAAAATTCTTAAACAATTTAATCTTACCAACCTGCTCCATGAAATGGCCAAATTTGCCAATAGTATGACTTCTAGGATTACCATGTATACATTACTTGAGAAATATTAGATACTCTACTGGGTTACCACGTAGTTACACTTAAATGTTCATGATTTCGTCGTACTCATTCCACGTTCAACAACAAGAATGGTAAATGACAATAAAGAAAATATTAACAAAAAGGACAATGATAAATAATTAACAATTAACAATTGAAGTAATTAAAAGCTAAGTGAATGCTTCAATGATGAAGTAATCTCGATCTTTATTTTTGATCATTTGCATGTCCAAGTATGTCACACTCAAACAATGGTTCCATACAATTACAATCATCACATTGTGGGCATGCACTTGGAAAAGAACTAAAATTAACTGAAAACTGAGAAAAAGACTCTACCCATAGACTTACCAACTCCCCCCTTTCCCATGTGCTTGAATGTTGTATTTATAGGCCTATATAGGAATCATGATATCATGTATTTGATATTGTTATCCTGACTATGATATCGAGTACCTGATATTGAGGATCCAATATCAGGGCTTGGCAAACCATGATTCATCACCCAAGTAGAATAGCCTAAACTTGTATTCCAAGGGCCTATGAGAAACAAGATCCAAGGTTCCCTAGATGATTTGATTAATCACTCTAGGACATAGAAAATGTATACAAAAATGAAAATGCTAATATACTTGTAGATTTAAAGAAAATAAACAAAAAAAATAAACTTGCACTATGGATGAACTGAAAAAATTTATTAAAATAGAAAAATGATCAAATTTTAGAGTTTAAAAAAGTACAAATTATGTGCGTAAATGCATAAGAAGCTTGTTTGGAAAAAGCTTGAAGCCTATTGGAGTTGGTAGGTTGTGTTATGTAGATGAACTTCATGATCCAGGTACTTCCCAACCCCAATCATTAAGAACTTCTTGCTAGTTTCCATTCAAATTTGTAACTCTAGTTATAGGTGGTGTTCCACTCTTGATGTAATTGGATTACATTAGGAGTCTCCAATGTCCAACGTAGATTTCAACATGCTTTCAAAAGTGCTCAAGGTTACAAAAAAAGCCTATAGATTGCACAAATGTTCATTGGAGATTGTTGAAATTACAAAACCTCAATAATGTGCTTACATTAAGCTTTTATAGGTCTTAGGTTGCTAATTTTAGGTTGTAAATATTTTCCATGAGCATTGATAGACTAACAATAATTGTAGGTGTAGCAGGCTATTATCCTAATGTAGTTGATCATTTATGGCAATTTTTGATACACCAGATCCTTCAAAACCCATTTGCATACTAAAAAAAGTAAACATACTTTTGTGACTATGTTGACTTCACCTAAACTATAGTATCCTCAAAGGACACATTGGCATTATTGAAATCTAGCAAAAATGTGGTGGCTACATTGGCCATGTGAAGATTATTGGAAATCCATGATGACTACATTGGTCATGCTACCACCATTGGAAAATTGTCATGATTACATTGGGCATTGCTAGGAAAATGAAAAAACAAACAACCCCAACATTGGCCTTGCACTTCTCACATTTGGTTTTGTGGCAACTACACTATGAATTATTGGAAAATGGAAAATCCTACTCCACCAACATTGGGTGTAGGTGGTTCCAATGTAGTTGAGTCTGTAAAACCACAAAAAACCCATGAAAATGCCAAATTTAGAATTTCCCAAGGCAATTTTAGCCTTCCTAAGCCCAAATATAGACATGACATTATGTTTTTCACTTGGAAAGTGAGGCAATAGCAACTTATGAGGCATTAAAAGTTAAAGTACGTAATATTATAGCTTAAGGATCAAAAATCTTAAATTTATAATAAAATTGTACCTCAAGTTAGATGGTGAATATTACAGGTTACAACATGCATTTGCTAGGTGATATTTCATTTGCCTCTCTTTGTTGATGTTTAGAGAATTAGCCTAAAAGACATCAACAAAGAATAAAAACCACAACTATGAGCCCATCACCAACATTTCCTAATTTAGTTAATCCTATAGTATTCAACCATGCTAAAGAGTGCTTGTGATAATGGGATAAGGTTATGATGAGGTTGTAAAATTTCTAGGTTATATTTGTTGTAAATAGAAATGGTCATGAGGGTTAATAATGAGTTTCATATGTTAACATCATTGCTATAATATGGCAATGACATGTTGCACAATCAATTAAGACTTTTCTATTCATGCTTTAAAGGGTTGGCCACTCAGTAATTTTTTTGAGGAACCAACACTTCACTCCAAGGTTTCTTTGATTGTTAGGATCCTTTATTTTCATGTTTGAAGCCATTGGTTTGTCTTTTGGCCTTTTTTGGACATTTCTCTTCTTCAAAATTTTCTTTTCCCATCTTTTTTAGGGGATGAAACCTTCATCTTGTTTCATTGCCAAGGCCCAATTTGATTTAGTTTTTCCATTGAATGAGATGTGTTACATTCAACATAGTTAATGGTGGAGCATGATGAAGAAGCTGTTAAATGACCATCATGCATGTGTTAAACAAGGGTTAAATTTGTTATTTAAGGTACGTAAGGTCATAATCAAGCTATAGGTTTGCGCTCAAGGAAAGGCCATAGAGGTGAAGTGGAATAAGTACTCTTGGCATGATAGGAGTTCTTATTCCTAAATCTTACTCATTGAGGTCACATGGTGACTTACTTCTATAAAAAATGTAGCCAAAATTTTGCAAGACAACATCAATTTCTTTGCATGGTCATATAGTGACATGCTAGGTCTGGATCTGTGGCTGATTTAGCATAACATCATCCTAGACCCACACTTGAAGGCAGTCAAGTATAAGGCTCACAAAGTTAAGCCAGAAATTGCACTAGCCATAAGGGATGAAATCACCAACCTATACTAAGTAGGTTTCATCGGCACAGTCGACTATTCAGCGTGGGTATCCAACATCGTTGTGGTTTCAAAGAAAACGAGGGGAATATGGATCTGTATAGACTTACAGGACTTGAACAAGGTAATGATCAAAGATAACATCCCACTCCTGAGCATCGATCAACTCATTGACACCATGGCTGGTCATGCTCTGCTATCCTTCATGGATGGTTTCTCCGGATACAACCAAATCTACATTAACCCAGTGCACTAGTTATCAACAATCTTCATGACCCCATGGGGGACCTTCTGCTATACCATGATGCCTTTCGGGCTCAAGAATGCTGGAGCGACCTACCAACGAGTCATGACTTACACTTTTAGTGATTACATCCTAGAAACACTAAATAACTAAGTGGATGATATAGAAGTCAAGTCCAAGAAGGCGGCTGATCACCAATGCAATCTAGGGGGAGTCCTCAAATTCTTCCAAATGTAACATCCTAAGAAATGCATATTCAGGTTAAAAAATGGATGCATGTTAGGGTTCGTAGTATCAGAGGCTGGAATACGGGTGGACTTTGACAAAGTCAAGGTCATTTTCAACCTAGCGACTCCCACAAACCTTAAGGAGCTATGCATTTTACAAGGTAGACTGCAATTCATTTGAAGGTTTATAGCAAGGTTGATTGACAAGTTACACCCCATGCAACATCTTCTAAAGAAAGGGATTAACTTCGAATGGATGACCCAGTGTCAACAAGTGTTCAACAACCTGAAGAAGGAACTCTCACACCTCCCGACAATGCATCCACCACAAAGGGATAAATCCTTCTTTGTCTACCTCACCACCTCCAACACATCTATCGCAGCACTGCTATGTTAGAAACAAGATGACAGTTCTGAGATATCGGTGTATTATCTGAGTCATGTGCTAATAGCACACAAGGAAAAGTACAATGAAATAGAGAGGAATTGCCTAGCCTTAGTGTTCGCACTAGATAAGTGGTGGAATTACCTATTCCATAGTACAACCAACATCATCTCCAAGAGAAATATACTCCAGGCTATCACTAACAACTTATACAAAAGTAGCAGGATAGCCCGATGGAAAGAAATAACTACAAAGTTTGATCTACACTATGTAAGTTAATCATTGACACAGGGTCAAGCCATAGCGATCCAACTCATGGGCTTGCCAGTCAATGACCAGGTGACCATAGATCCCAAATTCCTAAATGAATATGTTAGCAATATCAACATTGTCCCATCGCATTTCGAAGCCACCTTACATTTCGATGGTGCCTCAACCACATGAGGAGGTAGTGCCTCTACCATAATCACATTCCCATCTAAGCAAATACATCCATCCACTTATTTACTTGTGTTCCCTTACACCAACAACGTGGCAGAATATGAGGGGCTACTCAAAGGCCTCTTAACTTCCTGAGCACTACGCATACAACACTTGGCAGTCTGGGGAGATTCACAACTAGTTGTGAATCAAATTACTGAGGTCTATGCCTACAAAGATGCACACCTGCAACCATACTGCAATCTTGCAAAAATCTTGCTTAAGCAATTCGTAACCATAGATGTGCAACATGTGCCACGCAACGACAACACCATGGAAGACCCCTTAGCTACCCTCACATTAAACATTCCATCACATTCCCTAGCGAACCTGCTAACCTTGATCATAGAATGCATAGAGCCTATCACTCAGGTTGAACATATGGCTTCTATCAGTGCTGCGGATACCTAGGAGTGGTATGCCAACATTAAAAATTATCTACAGCACGGTGAACTCCCAGGAGGATTGACATCCACCCAGAGAGATGCAATCAATAAGCATGCCTGGTAATACATGCTCGTGGCCCTGTGTCAACATTCCTACGATGGGATATTGCTAGAATTTGTGGGTGGTGAGCAAGTGTAGAAGGTAGTTAATGAAGTGCATGAGGGATTGTGCGGTGGGCACATAGCATCCAGGGCTATGGCTGCCAAGATCAGACACCTAGGGTACTACTGGCCGCACATGGAACGTGACTGCCTGTCAAAATTCAAGACATGTGACAAGTGCCAGAGATACGCAAATATCATGCATGTCTCGCCTACAGACCTACATCTAATGAAAATCACGTGGCCCTTCCAACAATGGGGATTAGACCTCATAGGGCCTATCATGCCTAAGTCCTCCACAAGGAATACCTTCATTATCACTGCCACCAAGTAGTTTACCAAGTGGGTGGAGGCTACTCCCCTAAGGAAAACGATGTCTCAGCAAATCTACGATTTCATCCACGACAACATCGTAACAAGGTTTGGGCTCACAATGACTATTGTGACCAACAATGGGCCACAGTTCAGCGGTATGGAAACCTGAACCTTCTATAGCAGTCTAGGCATTAAAAAATCATTTTCTTCCCCTTATTATCCATAGGCGAATGGGTAGGTAGAGGCTACAAATAAGTCCATCATCCACTTGCTGAAGCATATGCTGAAAAATGGCAAGAGATGGTGGCATGAGAAAATCTTCTACGTCCTCTAGGCCTACAGAACGATGTGCAAAACTACAACAAGTAATACCCCTTATAGTCTTGTTTATGGATCTGAAGCTATATTGCCTCTTGAGTTGTAGGTACCATCACTATAAATGATCCTTACGGATGTCATGAGTGAAGCCAAGAATAACGAGTTGCGAACCATTGACCTCGACTTAGTGGAGAAGGAGCATGTGTAGACGCTAAGATGCATTGATCACTAATAGAGCAATAAGCAGTAGAAGCACTGTGCACACCTGCATCGACGACCAATGCAGAAGGGAGACCTCATCCTCAAGGCCACCTGTGAGCACGTGAACAAATTTTCAGCCAACTGGGAAGGTCCTTACATGGTCACCAAATCCTTAAGAAACGGAGCCTTTAAGCTAGCGGACATGAATGACAACGAGTTCGCTAACCCGATGAATCACTCATATCTCAAGTCGTACTACGTCTAAAGCACAATGCCAACTACAACGGAAACCGTTTGCTATGACAATAAACTAGCAATCGCACCAAGCAGCATCCACAATGATGATAAATTAGTGACATCAAGCAACATCTGCTACGATGTTAAACTAGCAGCAACCATCTGCTACAATGATAAACTGGCATGTACGGTCAGCTGGGACCTTAAACTAGCACACGGTTTACCAAGACCTTCAACTAGGTTTGCGTTGCATCCCCAACATGCACCAGCACCAGATACACATCGAACAAGTGGGCATGATGCTAACGTGTGGGTGGTACATTGAAGCTCTACGACATAGTTTATGAAACACCGAGGATGTAGTCTAGAACATATGCGGTGCCACCATCCTTGGCATCATGCTAACCCTCCGAAGATGCCATATGGCATCATACTAGCCCTCCGAACCTACCGTCGCCATGACCCATCACCTTGACGGTGGTTCTTGGGCTAGCTCCCACATCTGGAGTTCTAGTAGTATTGTGGCCTAGCCACAATATTGTTACTCCAGCTCCCTACCAATGCCTGGGCTTACGTGACGTTAGCTATGTGGTAGCTAATCCCATAGCTGAACTACGAATGGAAGCCCCTAGAAGGAATTCCAGAGCATCTGCACTCACAGCACCTCTTAGCGCCTCGAAGACCAGCTCCCCCACACCAATGCTGTCAAGGCCATTACTAGCCTCCTTGCTTTGGACATCATACACTAGAAACAATGTTGAACAACTTCAACAATGCCAATAGCCAGCAAGACCTTTGCCCCTGCGGGCACGGCTCGCCACAGCAACAAGTGCCACAGCATCATGAAGCAAGTGCCTCGACAAGCCTAGCTACTTGAGAGTGCAAGTTCCATGATGTTTGTAATGCAACTCGCCATATGGAGAGCATTTGTAGGAAGGTCAAAACCCTTCACGGATGTAACTCAACTCATCCTATGAAGGAAAGACCTACCCTACGAGAGGTTGAAGAATAGTGCCAGCCAAAGATGAAAATGCAAACGAATGCCTCTGAGCACTCCGAGGAGGGACTCTACTCAACATCATCTTTCCTCTCTGCCCTAACCTCTGCAAAAAAAATGTAACACTCTCAAGTGTAGCTAAGCGACATCTCAACACTCACCGAGTGACAACCTTAGCATTTTGCCTGCTGCGCTGTTTTGTATTCTTTGTTGGCGTCTATCGAACCTATTCTCCAGACGTCGAAAAGAGGGTTCAATGAAACACCCTAAAAGATGCAGGGCCATTCTTGCTTCACCAGGCCTTGCAACTCGCATAGCAACATGGTAGTTCTTTGAGAGGAGAACATTCTGAGTTCAGGCCAGCTAGTTCGACAAATTTTCTACTTTAGGTGAAAACAAGCTCTACGGGTCATCCTGTGTATCCATCCAAGTAGATTGTTGAGGCAACAACCTACTCAGAAATGGTGCACGGAGTTGGTAGTAGCATTCTGGATTCACGAAATAGTTCAGCAAGTTTTCTAAGTCACGAAGTCTGCTACACTACACTACGCCTCGCTATGTAGCATAGCAAGCTTCAGAAGATGATTGCAGGATGGAATGCTATTCTACGCTCTCCCATGTGATGTAGCGTAACATGGCAATAGTTTCACGTGATGTAGCATAACATGGAAATAGTTTCACGGCCAGTCCCCACACCCAATTTTAAATTCCTTCAACAATGTTCCTTTCTGTCAAGAAGCGATAGACCATGTCTGCTGCTACACTACATCAAGCTACAATGCGCAGCAAGGTGTAGCAATCCTACGGAAGAGACAGAAGGTAGCTCAAAGGGCAGGATCAGCATGTTTGCAAGTCTCGCGGAAGCAAAGTTTGCAAATTGACAAGGTTTTCATGACTAAGGGCAGTTTCTACGCTACGCTACGTAGCATAGCGTAGCGTAGCAAGCATGAAACACACATGTAGTAGAACATATGACAAGGTGCTACGCTATGCCAAGCATGCTACACTACAAAGCACAGCAAGGCATGCAGGTGGTTGTGCGACATCAATGCATTTCACCTAATTGGACCATTGGCACACATCTCTAGGAACTGACAACATAATTACAATGTGGCAGGTTTACAGTTATGGCATAACAGGTTCACATTACAATGGTCTTGCAGGTCCAATGGTCATACGTGGCATGTGTGGTGCCAGCAAGTCAACATGGGCCCGAGGCATGTGGCATCCAAACCACCACCTTCACGTGCACTTTAGCCCTATAAATACCCCAATGAGTAGTGCTCAAGGAGGTTGGACTATCTTTGGCTATTGGGAATTTTCTAGAAAATGGCATTCAAAAGGTTAGAAAATTTTTTCAAGAAACAACATTCGGAAAGTAAGGAATTCTCCCCAATTCCTTAACTTTTCATCTCCCTAGCATTCACTCTGGCATTCAAGCTTTCTTTCATGTGCATTGTAACATCAAGCATTGTAAGCTTTCTATTTGAAACTGCAAATAGTTAGCACTTTTAGTTGGCATACTGTCCTATTCCCTTTCTACCACCTTGGTAGAATCCCTGTATTGTCAGCGCCCAAGGCTGCACCCAAGCATGCAACCTATCTCTCTCTACATATCTCGGTTACTCTTGGGATTTCTGCACTCCACCACACTATGTAACCAATTGTATCCACCCTGATAGAGAAAACCTGCAACTTCGGAGTGATGCATTTTTCTAACCGTAGTCTACATTGTTTCCTGCTTACTATTGCATTTTTTACACTATTTTCTTCTTCTACCTCATTTACTTTCAAGCATTACTTCGTATTTTTGTTCCTTTTTCAAAAATATATGTTACAAAAGGCTATATATACACTGATTAAGTTCTTTTCTGATCGACTAGACTGTTCAGGGTGCCCCATATCCGCACACACCCAGCATGGCCCTCCCGCAGGTACAGGGTTGAAACTATCGCGCT
Source organism: Gnetum montanum (assembly GCA_015680685.1). NCBI lineage: Eukaryota > Viridiplantae > Streptophyta > Gnetopsida > Gnetales > Gnetaceae > Gnetum > Gnetum montanum. The sequence goes on from MNCI01020044.1 coordinate 1,764,505, forward strand.
CGTCGACCCCTCGGTGTTTTCCAGCTGCTGACGTTTTCGGTCGCTACATTATCTATGACTATGATCATAGGTATGCTAAAATATTCTACGATATTATCCAATATAAATCTACAAACTTGTTGAAATTTCTTTTTCCCAAGGGGAATAGCCTTAACCCACTTTGTAAAGTATCCGATTGTAATGAGGATGAATCTATGCCCTATGGAAGACTTAAGAATTATAGGCCCAATGATATCCAACCCCCATCATAGAAATGGAAAAGTTATCTGAGTAGTGTGTAACTCAATTGGAGATAGATGTATTAGGTTTCTATGCCATTGCCAATTGTCACAAGTCTAAATCTTTTGTTGGCAATCATTTTTCATATAAGACAAGTAATACCCAAGTTTCCTAATTTTACTAGCCATGGCTCTAGGTCCTATATGTCCTATATATATACCCTCATGAACTTGTGTAGGCTTTGTGGGTTTTGGTTTTTCCTAGGCACACTAACAGTATTGCATCATAGGACCATCGGCATAATGTGTTATCACCTACAATGCCATACTATTTTGATCTTTTATGTACAACATCCTTTTGAGAAGTAGTCAAGACTTGTGGAGATTTACCGTGCATTAGGTAAAACATGATATTGTCATACCATTCCTTTGAGGACCTTTTGGTGTGTTTTTTTGTGCTTAAAACATTAAGTAAATTACAAAAAAAAATTGTTTCCATGGTTGTATAGTTATTGTGTTTGTATGACTAGATACATGAGAAATCCAAATGAAATAAATAGGAAAAGGAATGAACTATCCTAGAGCTCAAACGAGGAGGTCATTCACATGTCTTTAAATGAATAATCAAAGAATGTAGAGAAGGACCTAATATTATACAAGCAAAGAGGAAATCATTAAAGAATATGGAAGATAAAGGTTGTGGACAAGGAATGATGCATTCATCATGGAAGGAAAAGTGACGAAAGACATCTATGGAAAGTAGTAGACATCTTGGAAGATTTGGAATGAAATGAGAGAAAATTTAGGAAGATGTCTTCCAAAATAACAAGACATCTTTCCCGAACCAGAGATGTCCTTCATGAGGCAAAGATGTCTTTATAGAATGTAGACCAAATACAGAAAGATGTCTTTCATTAAGCAAAGACATCTTCCAAGATGGAGACTTCATAAAAACATCTTTCAAGAATCAAAGATGTTTTTTCAAAATTGAAGGAAAATTTAGATAGACATCTTAGGCATGGAAAAGAAATCTCCTATGATCAGTAATGACCATTAGCTAGTTTTTGCATGAGTTCTGAGAAGGATACAACAATATGGTAGCTATAAGAAGATTTGATGTGCATTGGAAAAAGTGCAAGCCTTATTGCATTCATTCTCCAATCATTTGTAATCATTGAATTCTCTATTTCTCTTCAGTATATTATCATTTTGGGATTATAAATTGTGTTGTACCTAATTATTCAAGATCATAAAATTAAGTTGCAATTTTTTCTTATAATTCTTGTTCTTATTGTCCTACGGGGTTGAGTTCCTTGAGCTTGTTAGGATCCTATGAGATTGAGTTATTAGTGCTATAGTACAACACTCCAATGTGAAGCTTAAGATTGTAAAGGTTGTGGAAGCCTTAATACCACATTTTCAAGCATGAAGGGATGTTGTAGGGTTATGTGATTGGTGCTATGGTACAACACTCCGAAGTACGAATTGACAAGTGTATAGGGTGTGGACCCTTCAATCATATTTTGAGAGCAACAAAGTTTATAGGTGTGCTTGTGATCTACCATCCATCTGTGGACTACACAAGATTGGAAACCATGTTAAATTTGGTGTGTGTGCATTGTTTGTTTAATATGTTAATTGGGGAACTTATTCATCCCCCCCTTTCTAAGCTCAATGATCCACAAGTGGTATTAGATCCTAGTACTCTTTATTTCATCATTAAATTTAATATTGAATAATGGAGAGGACTTCTTACACAAATCCACCCATGTTTGATAGATTTTACTTCACCTATTAGAAATCTTGAATGCAATGGTTCTTTGAATCTATGGAGTTTGAAGTCTAGGAGTCAATCATGGAAGGTTATGCTTCACCTATTAATGACACCTTCAACAACATCAATCCTTGCAACAAATATTCTCAAGAGGAAAAGGATAAGTTAATTTGCGATTTAAAAACAAAATATTGTTTATATTATTCATTGAATAAATATGAATTCAATAGGATAGTAGGATGTAAAGTGGTCAAAGAAATTTGGCAAACCTTAGAAGCTACTTATGAATGAACCTCTATTCTTAAGAAATTGAAATTGTTAGTTCTAAAAAGTGAATCTGATAAACTCAAAATGTGAGAAGGTGAGACAATTAAGGATTATTTTTCTAGAGCTAATGATCTTGTTGTAGCCATTAGAGGAATAGGAAAATACTTGCCTGAAATTCATGTCATCATCAAAATGATTAGAACTCTATAATCAAAGTTTAGATCTATGGTCACAGCCATAAAGGAAATCAAAAATTTCTCAACTCTAAGATTTGAGAAACTTCAAAGTGCTCTGATTTCCTATGAAATGAATCTTATAACTAAAGGAGTGATTTAAGAAAAACCTATTTCTCTAAAGGTGGCCTCCAAGGAGAAGAATGTTAATGAGCATGATGAGGGCAATGAAGATAAGATTGTTCTTCTCTCAAGAAGATTACAACAATTTATTATAAGAAGAAACAAAGGGACGCATCATTAACATCAAAGACCAAATTTCTTCAAAGCTAGAGAAAGAAGTAGAAATTTTTTAAATTCTTCTAATCTAGATTTTTCTTCCATAGAGTGTTGGGTTTGTGGAAGAAGAGGCCATATGACCTTCAAATGTCCTAGTGATCCAAACGATAGCAAAGTTTAGCAAAGAATAGATCCAAAGATGAGGAGTCAAAAAAGACCAACTTTTATACAAGCTGGGATGATGGTGAGCAAAGTGAAGAAGAAACATGAAATTCTCCTAAAGATTCTCATCTCATCTACATGGTGCTTACTGGTGAATCATCCTCACATATGGCTGAACAACATGGTAAGTGTGATGAGAGGTATAGTTAATTTAAAGAAGAAATTTTTCTCTTACATCATTTTATTACGAAGGCAAAGAAACTAGTGCATTATAAGTTAAATGTTATTCATGCTAAAATGAAAGAAGAGATCTTAGAGAAAAACTAAGATTCAACAACTAACCTCTTATAACAAGGATTGTAGAAAAATTCAAGATGAGGAAATTCCTGAAAATTAGCCAAAAAATTAAGAGAAAGCAACACTTGAAGCTTCAATCTTAGGGTCAAGCATAGTAAGGTTTGATAATCTTGATCATAAGAATGAGACTATTTTTATATCTAAAAATTTTGGTTTTATGCAAACTCCTAATTATGATTTTCAAAATAATATTAATTCTTGATCTTGTCAAAGAGGCTTTGGTAGGGAAATTGTGTAGGTAGCAATAAGTGAGAAGGAAGAAAAAAAAAGTACTAAATATAATGAAAGGAGTGATAAAGGGTTCTATCACAAGGGACATGAAAAAATAGAGACATCATATGCAGGATCTAATGAAAGAGAACCTAAGGATAAGTATGTACTTCATGATAGGGGACCTCATCTCAAAATCCATTAATCTTCTCAATTTATCAGCAAGCAAGATAAGTCAAGGTAAGCCTCTAAATCTTTACTTGCTAGTTAATAGGATATTTTCCAAAATGATCTATGTCCAGATCATATATGGTGGAATAAGTATCTAAAGCATTTCTTATTTTGATTAATTGGTTTTGTGAAGACTTATAATAGCACTTGTAATAATTTCCCTTAGTTTGATTTCTTATCTTGATTAATTTGAAATTCTTATAATGCTATATTTCTATGCTCATACTCTTTGGAATGATTTTTTCCATTTATAATATGAGACAAATATCTATCAATATTTCAAGTTAAAGATCTAGATCTCAACCAATTAAGCATAATGTTAATCTATAGTTCTAATATGTTTGTAATTTTTTCACATTGATCTTAAGAGACCAAGATAAGTAGCACATATGTATGGGAAACCTACATTTCAATCATCTTGATGGCCATCAATGTAGGAGGAGTCCATGGAGACTTCAGCCAAAATGCATAATAAGCAAGAAACAAACGTCAAGAGGTATTGATTTGGGATGGCAGAGTCTCGAATGGTTGTGTATTAATACTTTAATAGATACTTAATGATATATTAATAGTTAGTTCCTTATCAGAATCTATCATTTGTAAATGATTGTGATTGTTGTATTGACTTGTTATAAAATCAAACATGCATGACTTTCATATTATTTTGATAAATTATTTTGGTTCAACCTATAATTACATGATGCCATCTATTAGATCAGTTTGCTATTATCTTTGGTCTTTAGCATTCATCTTTATTGGTCCTCATGAATTTTGAATTCATAGCCCACCTATCCAATGTTCAATTATAAGCTTAAGCATGAAGTATCTATTTTTATATAGCAATTAGTTGATATTATGAGCAAGGCCATGATCATTTTTATGTATGTGTTCTTTTGATTGAGTTATCCATTGAATAATTTGCTTTGAAATGTAGATTTTGGGAACATGGCATGGTTGGTTTCAAATTGTAGATTACTATATGCTCATCCATACTAATTTTGAAGATAGATTACATGCTCCTCAACATTCACACTTCACTTCAAGCTTAAATATTGGTTGAAAAAATTGGATTACTTCTTGATATATGTGTGGAAACAGTTGCAATATTCTTGCTTTCCTATTTGTGTGATACTTGATGGAATAGTTGTTTCTACATGCTCTATATTTGATATTTTGTATTTAGTGACTATTTTTATGTGATCATATTTACATTAGAAGAAAATTTCAAGAAGTGTATGAATGTATATTTATCAAAATTTTTTATTTTTGATCAATGGTTTTGGATGTTACATTGCCTTGAACAAACATCAGAGTATGCATGTCTGACTCATAGCGTTGACCTTTAAAATTGAATGTTGATGGTTCTTATTGAATTATATATAGCTCCTTATTCTGACCTCAAAAGAGGAGTTCTCAATTTTCAAAATTACACCTTAAGTGGAGGATGCCATATATTCCTCACTATATTTTGAGCAATAACATGATTACTCTATGGAATGTATTTATTTGACATCAATGTTTTTCTATTATGACATTGTATGTCTATATTTACCTCATAATGAAGATATGCCCATTTGCTAATGTTGTATGAAAATGAAGATTATCTAAATTCTAAGAACCTTTTACTATTAATGACTTATTTTTTTAGAGATAGGTTTCTTAATTTTCAAGACTTTGCCTCACTTCAAGACTAAATTTCACTTGGAAGGTTTTTTTTGCTGTTGCCAATTTTGGGGCACCTATGCATGGACCTGATAACTACATACTCCATATATCTTTCTAGGGTTGTGAGTGATACTTGAATCTTCATGTTATGTGGATATTATTGTTCTTTTCTATCCATGTTTTTGCACCTTATCCTTTTTTTTTGTAGTTCAAAAAGGGGTAGAGTAGTATTGTTATAATTGTATGATGACTAACCCATTTTCTTAAGTTTTGAACATCACCAAAATGGGGGATATTCTGGACATTTTGGTGTGTTTTGGTGTGCACAAAATGTTAAGTAAAATGGAGACAAAATTTTTTTGCATGGTTGTATGGTCATTTTTTTGTAGGACTATGTACATGAGAAACCAAGATGAGCTAAATAGAACAAGAAACAAACTATCCAAGAGCTCAAAGGAGGACATCACCCCCATGTCCTCAAATAGATAATCAAAGAATGTGATCAAGGAACTAACATAGTACAAGAAAAAAGGACACCATTAAATCATATGTACAATCAAGGTTATCGAGAAGAAATGATGCATTCATCATGCAAGAAAAATTGGAGAAAGCCATCTTTGGAAAGTGGTAGACATCTTGGTAGATTTGTAGTGAATTCAAAGAAAATTTAGAAAGACATCTTTAGAAATAGCAAGATGTCTTTCCCTAGTAAAAGACATCTTTCATGAGGCAAATACATCTTTATAGAATGTATAATAAATATAAAAAGTCATCTTCCATTGAGAAAAAACATCTTCTAGAATGGAGACTTCAAAAAGATGTCTTTTAGGAAACAAAGATGTCTTTCTAGAATTGAAGGAAAATTTAGAGAGATGTCTTAGGAGTAGGAAAGATGTATCCCATGATCATTAATAACCATTAGCTACTCATTACATGAGTTTCAATAAGGATTTAACAACATAGTAGCTATAAGAAGGCTTGATGTGTATTGGAAAAAGTTCAAGCCTTATTGTACTCATTGTACAATCATTTGTAATCATTGAATTCTTTGTTGTTCTTCATTGTGTTATCATTTTATGATTATAAATTGTGTTGTACCTAATTGTACAATGATAAAAAAATTGAGTTGTGATATTTTAATCAAAAAATTGAGTTGCAATATTTCCTTATAATTCTTATTCTTTTTGCCCTACGAGATTGAGTTCCTTGAGCTTTTTAGGATCCTGCAGGATTAAGTTGATGGTGATGTAGTACAACACTCTTGTGAGGAGCTCAAGATTGTAAAGGTTGCAGCACATTTCCAAGATTGATGAAAATTTGCAAGATTAAGTGATTGGTGTTGTAGTAAAACACTCCAGAGTAGGGCTTGAAAACTATATAGGGAGTGGACCCTTAAATCACATCTTGAGAGCAACAAAGTTCAAAGGTATGTTTGCAATCTAACCTCTATGTGTTGACTACCAAAGTTGGGGGACCATGTTAAATTTGGTTTGTGTACTTTTCTTCTTTAATGTTTTAATTAGGGAACTTATTCATTCCCATTCCTTCTACGTTTAATGATGCACATCCTTTGGAGAAGCAGTGTTGATAGAGACTATAGATTCACCTTTAGTATTATATGTAATGGGAACAGTACAGTTCACATTCAAGGTAGATAACTTACTAAACACATCAAGCATCACACTTAGGGCTAAGGTCACAATGGCATTGGCTACCATGTTCTTAGTTTGGGGTACATGTTGGACACTAATGTATATAAATTTTTGTATCAATTTCTTTCCTAGGTCATAGTAAGGTTGCAAATATTTTTCTTTGCATGCATAAACCTTGTTTACTTGGTTAATTACAAGTTGTAAATCACCTTTGATAATTAGGTGTTTGATTCCTAGGTCACAAGCTACCATCATTACCTTGATCAATCCTTCATACTTTGCCACATTGTTGGTACATGGGAATTCAAAATGATAAGTGAAGGGCTAGATTTCACTAGATGAGAGTGTTATCATGTGAGAAGCATTTGCCCCATGGGTCGTTCAAGCTCTATCAAAGTGCATAATCACCTCATAGCCCTCAAGTACTTCACTAATAATGCTAACATCTTCATCATTGAATTTAGTTTTTATGGCCATATGATCTTCTACTAGTGAAATAATAAGTTGTATGGATTTAGCCTTACCTTTTGTTAAGGCTTGAAAAACATAATGAAGATCAAACTTGGATGTTATGGCATTTCAATGGGCAATACAACTATTTTTATAAATATTGAACATTATGGCTCTAAGTATGTTATCTTTGGAAATGATATTGACTTAGGTTCTAAAGAGGTAGTGCTGCTACTTCTTCAATGAGAAGAAAAGGGCTAGACAATACTTTTTCACTTCGGTGTACTAGGTTTCATAGGTAATCAATGCATGGCTTAAGTAGTATACAACTAACTCCACTTTATCATCTCATTTTTGACAGAGTAGAGAGATAATAGACATGTTTGAGATAATAAGGTAGATGTAAAAAGGTTTATATTTTTGTAGTAAATAAATTGTAGGTAGTTATGCCAACTCTTGCTTAATATTTTCAAAGGCTTCTTTGCATGAACCATCCACTCATAGTAAACTCTTTTCTTGAGCAATTGTTGCATGGATTGTAACTTATCGGTAACCCTGGAAATAAACCTATGGATAATTGCAAATCTACCTTATAGTCCTTGAAGAGTTTTAAGATTATTTGGGACTTCCATGTTGGATATGACCTTAACCTTGTTAGGATCAACATGTATTCTCTCTCTTTGGATACTACAAAGACAAGAATCTTACTAGTTTTGATACCAAAGATACACTTCTTGAGGTTAAGCCAAAGCTCATATTTGAGTCATCATTTCAACATAAGGTCAAGGTCACCTGCATGGTTTTTGATCACTTTGGACTTAATAGCTATATCATCTACATAATCATTGTGAAATCCTAGCATATAATCACTAAAGATGTATGTCATTACTCTTTGGAAGGTTGCTCTAGCATTCTTTAGGCTAGAGGGAAAATGTAAAAAAAGGTACCCCAAGGGGTTATGAAGGTCATACTAATTTGATGTTTTGGATTAATCCTAATTTGGTTGTATTCCTATAACCCATCCATGAAGGACAGAAAGGCATGTCCAGCCATGGTATTAATAAGTTGGTCAACATTAGACAAAGGAAAATCATCTTGGATGGTTGTCTTATTTAGGTCTTATAAATCAATATAGATATGTATACTCTCATTTTTCTCAAGGACTACCACTATGTTGAACACCCATTCTATGTAATCAACATCTCTAATGAAACTAGCTTGGTATAATTTATGAGCTCATCATGAATTAACAAGGCTAAATCTAGCCTAATCTTATGAACATTTTTCTTAATTAGTATAATACTAGGATCAAGTATGATGTTATGTTGTAATAGACTTGCATTAGGACCTAGCATATCTTCATACCACTAGGCGAAGGTCTTTATGTTGTCCTAGAGGACCTTGGTGATGTCCTCGGCCCACTAATGTTCTAGTGAGGAACTTAATTTCAAAGTTTTCTCCTTACCACTATGTGTTCCGATAGGAACCTCAACTAGAGAGTCTTTAGTAATGTCACTAGCCTCAAGGTCAAGGGTTTTGACTAGGTATTCAAGCAATTCTAGAGGTTTCTTTATTGAGGCTATGTGGTTAAAAAAATTCTCATTCTTAAGATCTAGGAAATTAAGGTTAATAAATCATTCAACATCACCATGATGTCCACCTAGTTTCAATAGTAAATTGAATTGCTTCCAAGTGTCCAAACATCAATCCTACATATCAATCATAAGGACATTTAGTGGCACTTGTGTAAAATTAGAAAATAATGTCAAAATGATATAAAATATTCTAGAAAATATGCATGGATTAGTCAAAACATGATATTTCATGATCAAAGAAGGTGCAAACAAGGTTAATAAAGGCTATAAAAGCTAGGTAAAGAGAAATAATATGAAACAAAGGCTAGATAAGGTCAAATAAAGGCTAAATAAAACTTGGTGTAATTTGGCCAAGTGATGCTTCAATGATAAAAAATTAAGCCAAATGACATCATAAGGCTGAAGAATAAAGGTTAAGAATGCATAACAAGGCTAAATAAAGCTAAAAAATAGTGAAACAAGGATAAACCAATCAAGATAGGAAACCCAAGGTAAAACATGCTCAATATTGATCAACTAGGGCTAGATTTGGCCATTTTTAGATCTTAGCAAGCCATAGTAGAGGTCTAGAAGATTGACATGTGAGTTTGGACATATGATGAGATCATTTGAAAGTTGTTTGAAGTAAAAAATAAGATCTTTTCTTGTGACTACTCTTGGCTCACCTATGGACTACATTAACTAGTGTAGTGAAAATAGGCCCCAACATAGTTAGCATTAATATATGAATTTTGAGGTTTATTATGGCTAGTTCTGAATCCCTGATGGTTTGTATGACTATTGTAGTAGACTAGGGTTGAAGATTGGTGCATTTTGACTTCGTTTTCATCCCCTAGAAGTTGGAAAAGATGCAAATAATGGTGACCACACTAAGACTACACTCACCAATGTAGTCTAGGCTTTCTCTAGCATAGATGCATGTGAGAAATGGGTTTATGAGATTTCATGGGTGAAATTAGTATTTTGTCAACTTCCTAGGACAACACATGGTTTTGGAAGGACTAAATTGGACATTTGGTGGGTGAAATAGGTTTCTAAAAGTGATTTTTGATACCGTTTCTCACTAGAATATGTTCGCCATTATAGTTCATTATGGTCCCTATGCAGATCAATTGAATTAGATGTTTTTGTCATTAAAATAAGTTGGAAGTATAGCTAGGTTCAAGCATGATTCTAGGATTTTAAGCCAATTTTTGGATTATTCAAAGTGCTATTGTGCTAGTGAAACTTGCCCAACATCATGACTACACTAGGGCTACACATACCAGTGTAGTCCAGGCCTATCTTAGCATAGTTGGGGTAATTTTTGGACATTTCATGATTAAAAAATATTAAACTATGTCTATCTTCAAGGTTTCAAGGTTTTTGGACTTCTTGAATTAAATTTTATGTCATTTTAAGTTGTGTAGTATAAGTCAAACCATTCTAGGATTATGTCTACACTAGCTAGCATGCTCTAGGATTTCCATAGTGTAGTACCATGTGAATCTTTAATTTTGATAGAGTTTTAGGATTGATTGACTAAGATTCTTGCTTCTTGATTTACTACTCTAGGGCAAGGACTATGTTGAAACTATGCTAGACAACATAGTCTTGTCTTGCTCTAGAATAGTCACATACAAATCTTAGATCTAGGTGATTTTCCATGATCAATCAACCAAACTCATGGATTCCCAAGATTATTGGTGTTCCTCACGAGGGTTTTGGCCTAGGATAGTTGATTTTGAAGGTTGTTTATGCATTGAAATGACCATTTTCCATTTGTACTACATTGGCCAATGTAGTTAACCTTGGACCCAATGTATATGAGAAAAACCTAACATTTCTAGTATAAAAAGAAGGTGGAATTATAGCTAGGTATGGCCAAACAATGTTTTGGATTTTCAAGTTAGGTTTTGGTCTATTTGGAGTGTCAAAATAGTAATAAAATCAATCTAGGACCATGACTATGCTAGCACTATGTTGGCTAGCATAGTCTAGGCCTCCTCCAGCATAGTCATAAGATGAATCCTACCTTTTAGTAAAATTTCATGGTTGACCAACTAGGATTTTTAGTTTTTGGATAACTAGTATTTGAAACTAGGGTTTTAGGCCTAAGATGGTTAGTTTTTATGGTTTTTTAGATATCAAAATGGTCATACACCATTGAATACATTAGCAAACAGAGTTCCAATGTAGATGTGAGGTGCATGATGATTTTTGACCATTTTTGCTTTAGGTGGTAGGGTTTAGTGGCCTCTAAAGTCTTGAGTAGGGTTTGCAGTTGAGATGATATTTCAAAAAGTTAATTACACATATTGGTAATCTATTTTAGTATTTTTTAAGTGGGACTACACTAGTATTATGTTGGCTAGCATAGTCCCAAGTTTCCTTAATGTAGTCCAAAGGTGGAAATAGGGTTTAACCCTCTTTTGCCATACAATTTTCCCATGCAAGGTCACTAGAGGTTTCAAAGGAGTTTTAAGGTTAAGATATGTTAAGTTGAAGGTTATATTTGGTTTTTAATGATTCATCTGCTTCAAAATACTCTAGGATTACACTAGCCAACATAGTGTTGGCCATTTCTAATGTACTTTGAATGTGGGAGTAGGAAAGTTTCCATTTTTTCTTGGTTTTCTTAGGTTTTAGGCTTATTGGAGATTTTGGAATTGAAAGTGTGTTATTTTGGAAGTTTTTTATTTTTGGTTTTTATTCCTTGCTTAACTATGCTTGGACTATGCAAGATAGTATATTTGAGGTCTTCACCAAGGTAGTCAATGAATGAAAATTGATTTTGGATGTTTTTTGACTACTTTTATGAAATTTTGGAGCTATTGTAGGTTTCAGTTATGGTTTGGTGCATGGTGTAACAATTTTGGAGTCAATTAGGAGTTTAGTTAATGAAAAAATACATAATTCCACTTGGAACTATGCTAACTAGCATAGTTAGGATGTTGGTCAATGTAGTTACCCAAAATGGTAAGTCTTAATGTGAGTTTTGGCCTTCCGTAGTGTTCAATTTCCATTAGTGGTAATAGATGGTTTTTCATTTTGAACATAAGATTTCATGACATGTATGGATGGTTGTGATGTAGGTTTTGATTGTATTTGGAATTTGGAATCGACTTCAAGGCTTTTGGATACTTAAACCCTAGTGTATTCATCATGGAGAAGATGCAAAACCCAAATGTTTTAGGATTTCCATTGGCTTGTTGTAGAGGCATCTAGTGGGAATCATCTTAAGTTTCAGTTTATTCATGAATTAATTTTCCACTAATCTAGGGTAGTCCCACTTTCTAATTGAAATCATTAAGTTTAGTAGGACTTGGATGAACATTTTGGGAAAACCAAGGTTTTGAAGGTAGGCACATAAGTTTGGGAGTGATTTCGAAATTACAATTTTGACAAATCATAATCTTCTCATCACTTCTAAGTTTTAGCATATAGGACTAGATCTTTGATCCTATTCTTGCCTCTACCTATACCTAGTTTCAACATTGTTGTAGCCATCCCACATCTAGGAGTAGGCATAGCTATCAAAGGATTACCATAGGATCAAGGATTTTGTCTGTTTTTTCATTATTCATTAGCATGTCCAAGAGGAAGGCTACAACCAACAAGAATATAGCCTTTAAGAAGGTTGATGCATCTCCATAAGGTCTTTCACACCTCCCTTGGCCATTGATCAATGAATGCTCTACTACCATGACTCCTAGGTACACAAATCCTATCCATTTCATGTAAAATTGCATTGGAATCCTAGGAGTTTTTGGTTGTGTGGGATTTTTTCTTGGTTATAATTGAACCTTGTAAAATTTTTATGTTAGATCTAGGTTATGTTTATGGGTTTTCAGTGCTGATCTGGTTGTGTGATTGGTGTATATTGAGTTAAAAATTTATTTCAATCTTTTCTATGAATTTTTCAATAGTATTGGGAAATATTTTATTGTATGCAAAAATTTTTATGGAAATGGAGTTATAGTAATATGTTTAATGGTTGAACTAGTTTTTAAACCCCTGAATTTTGACATATGGTTGATTTTCTACAAAATTTTCCGTAAGCTAGTACATAGTGGGTTTTTATTTTTTGGCCATTTTTTCATGTCAAAATAATTAATAATTTTCTAGTTTTCATGTTTTTCATTATTATTTTTTCATTTATCAATTCTAACAGCTATCGAATCTTTGAATTCTAATACATGGTTAATTTTGATGAATTTTTTAGTGAACTCACGCAAAGTGGGATTTTGGCTTTCATAGTTTTGTTCATGTTAATTTTGCATTTTTTTGCAAAAGTGACTAATAGTTTTTTTTTTCTAGTTTTAGAATTTTAGTTTATCCTTTAAAAATTTCAATGGTTGTGGAATCATTGAATTTGGATGTATGGTTAATTTTTGATGAATTTTTCATATATTAGTGTAAAGTGAGGTTTTTGGTTTTCACAATTTTACCCTTGCGAAGATGGATAATTTTTGCACTTTGAATGATTTCTCTAGCCAACATCCTAGGTTCCTAGGAATGGTTTGAGGTGTTAGGGATGATTTGAATTTTTTTTTGGTTAACTTAAAATTTTTTTGATATTTTTAGTCAATGTATTACCATACCAATTTTTCTTAGTTTTGTGTTATTGTGAAATTTTTGCTGAATTTTGTTAAGGTCTTAGATTGTGTTTCAAATTTTTTCATAGCTTAGAAATTTAGCTTAAATGTCCAATTTTGTTAAATTTTATGCCCGCACACCCATAGACTTAGAAAAACGTTTTTAGTACTAACCTATCATTTTCATCTCAACATAGACACTCCTATACAATTGGAATTTTGGTTATGAGAAACTACAAACCTTCTTGTATATACATGAAACATTGGTATTGTTGCAACTAGAGAAATTGATCGGTAGAAGAATCAATAGATTTGGTTTAGTAGCCTCAACCTTGAGCACCTAGGGCCTCTAAAATATTGGAATCCAAGTTACCCTAGCTAGTGTGGTAGATTAACTAGGGACTTACGAAATGCAAAAAAACATTATGTAAATAATAATGAAAAAATCATAGATCTATGAAATGGAACAAAAAATCTAGGTTGCACACAAAAATGAACCTTTAAATCTTTATTAAAATAGTATAGGAAGGGTTCCAGAAATGTGTACAATAAATGCTTGTAAAAGAAAAGGGTGTTCACCAGTGTAGGAGTTCAAAGTCCATTAAAGATAATGTAATCCACTCCATGATCCAAGTGCTAAGCCACTTTTTATGCTTTCAAAAATCCTTTTCTATAACCTTAGATCTACAAATTAGCTCACTACTGAAAAGTGAGAAAAGCAGAGAATCTAGCTATGAAAGTACTCCATGCTAGGGGTTCGGAATCCCAAAAATGCAATGTTGACATCATATATCCAAAAGTATTAGGGTAAAAAAGTCATATTGCTTCCACTATGGGTTCAAGAAAATGCAAACATGGGAGATTGCAAGAGATCTTAAGTCCTTGAAAATGCCCAAGTGTGGAATTGTGAAAAATTGTGGAACTACAAAAGTGTGTGTATTGTTGAACCTATAAATGGTGTTTAAGGATGGTTTCTATAGGTTCTAGGCCATGAATGGTGCTACAAAATGGCTATAATTTGGTTGCAAATTTCTACCTTATGCAAGTGATATGGATGCCAAAATTTGGAGGGTTACTATACATAGTAAGTGCCTTCCCCCATGGCCATTCTATTTACTATAAATAGTAATGAGAGCACAACTTCTACATTGAAGATAGATCTTTCACCCTAAGCCTTCTACCATCTTTGCTAGAGCGGTTGATCAAATGTTGGAGTGCATGGAATGTTAAAATCTAGCTTTTATGGCTTCCATGTTGGGGGCATGTAGTTTCCAACCAAGGGAGGAAAGTTTCCAAGCTAAGGGGAAATCGCCCACTCCTCCACATTAGGGGTAGGTGAGATTTACCCCTTGCAAGTGAATCTAGCATAGAAATATGTATAAACCTCATAAAATCCATCAAATTTCCATTTTTGCATTCCAAAAGCCAATTTTAATCCCCCTCCTCCCCTTCCATGCCCCACAAAATCCCAAATAGAGGCACTAGGTAAATTTTGTCACTTGTGGAATGAGGATTTGACGACTTATGAGGTATTTTTCAGTCCCAAAACTATGGAATATGTGAGATTTCCCCTCATGAATTACAATCTTTACATTTATAATAAATTTTTAACTTAATTTTGATAGGGTGAAAACTACATTACAAGAATTGGCTATAACATGCAAAATTTTGTAGTATTTCAATGGTCCATTTTAGTTGGTGCCTAGAGGATTGACACAAGAGGAATTGACAAAGAATACAAAATAACACTACATACTATAACTCTATAATGCATATAGGCCACATGAGATGATAAAACCAAGCTATCCAAGTTACCAAAGTTGTTAGTTTAAGGCTGTGGTAGGACATGGTAGCAATTTAAGGCACTAGTAAGCCATGTTGCTAGTTTATGGTAATAGTGGACCATTGAAAGTAGGCTCAAATAATGATGAAAATCAACTACATGTATTATAACTTTAGATAAGAATGATTAACTAGATTGTCTAGCTCATTCCCATCCATGTTAGCAATCCTAAACATACCATTCCTGTAGGCTTTGGTAACAAGGAAGGACCCTTCCTAGTTGGATGAGAATTTGTCTACATCCTTTGAGATGGCTTTGATGACTAGGTCATCCTCCTTGATATTACTCATGGCTAAGTTATGGTGATGCTACTGCTTCTACCTCTCCTGATAGAGTTTGATGTTAGTAAGCACTTGTATATGTTGCTCCTCCATCAAATCTAGTCCTGTTGTCCACAAATCCTTATTCTACTCATTTTTGATGAAGTTGGTGAAGGCTACTTAGAGTGAAGGCACCTACAATTCAAGAGGTAAAATAGCTTTAGAACCATAAATCAAACCGTAAGGGGTCATATTAGTTATTATGTGATAGGTTGTTCTGTATGCCCATAGTTCATGGACAAGATGTTCGTGCCATGTGCAGTTACTATTATTAAGCATATTTTTGAGTAAGTTAATGATGGCCTTATTTATTTCTTCTACTTATCCATTATATTGAGGGTAATATGATGATGAGAAAGAATGCTTAATCCCTAGGTCATGAGAGAAATATTTTGTTTCCTAGCTACTAAATTGTGGTCCATTGTTTGTAACTATGGTCATGGGTATGGAAAAATGAGCTACAATGTTATTTAGGATGTATTTGCATACTTTCGTGGATGTAATATTCCTTAGGGGGATATCCTCAACCCACTTTGTAAAGTATTAGGCTACGGTGATGATGAAGCTATTCCATCCAAAAGACTTAGGCATTATGGATTCAATGATATCTATCCCCCATTGTTGAAATTCCCATGTTATTTAAATGGGTATGCAACTTAGTTGATGGTACATTTATAAGCTTGCTATATCATTAGCATGTATCACACTACTTAACCTTCTACATGCAGTCATTTTTCATATGGGACCAATAGTTGCCTAACCATCTAATGTTAGTGGTCATAGCTCTCAATCCTATATGTCCTTTACAAACACCCTCATGAACCTCATCTATGATTTATTTGGCTTTGGTTTTACATAATAACTTTAGGAGTATGTCATCATAGGATCATTGACTTAATGTGTTATCACCTACAATGACATACTGCTTTGATCACTTGCATACAACATCCTTCTGAGTAGTAGTCAGGCCTTGCAAGGATTAAACATGCATAAGGTAGAATTTGATATCATCATACCACTCCTTGGAAGGAGAAGCATGAAAGAATATCACAAAGATATCCCTAGTGTTCTGTGTGATGGGAATAACAGAGTTCATGGTTAACATTGGCAACTTACTAGACACATCTGACGTCACATTGAGACCTAACATTATAGTCACATCAACTATGGCATTCTCATTGCAGGGTATGCATTGGATATGAATGCTTGTGAATTGTTATAATAATTACTTTTCTATATCACAATATGGTTGCAAGTGTTTGGCTTTACACATATAGACTTTGGTCACTTGGTTGACCACAAGTTTTAAATCACCTTTGATTGTCAAGCATCTAATTTCTAGGTCATGAGATACTTTCATCCCTTTGATGAAATCCTCATACTCACTATGTTGTTGGTACATGGAAATTGAAAAAAAAAATATGTGAAGTGCTAGATTTCACTAGATGGGAATGTTATGATGGAAGAAACATTGGCTCCATGCGTAGTTAAAGCTCTACCAAAGTGCATGGCCACCTCATAACCCTCGAGCACTTAGCTAACTATGGTAATATGCTCATCATGGAATTAAAGATCTACAATTTCTTAATCATCAATAGGTCAAACTATGAGTTTTAAAACTATAGCTTGACCTTTCATCAAGGATCGAGAGATGTAATAAAGATCAAACTATGTGGTTATGAAAATCCATTAGTCTATATGGATACTTTTGTAGATGTTGATCATTATGAATCTGAGTATGTTATCCTTGTAAATGACATTGACTTGCCTTCTAAAGAGTTAGTGTCTCCAATTCTTTAATGAGAAGACTAGTGCTAAATAATATTTCTCGACTTTAGTATATCAAGCCTTGTGGGCAACTAATGCATAGCTAAGGTAGTATATAGACATGTCTACTCCATCATAATGTTTTTAAAAGAGTAGAGAGGTGATGGAGGGGTCAGAGATTGTAAGGTAAATGTAGAATGATTTACCTTTTTATAGAGGATAGACTATTGGTAGTTGTGCCAACCATTAAGGTTTTTAAATTCCTCTCGGCATTAAGCCATCAACTCATAGTGAACTCCTTTCTTAAGCAAGTGCTACATGGACTATAACTTATCTATATGCCTAGTGATAAACCTATGAATAAACTATAATCTTCCATATAATCCCTAAAGCTCCTTAAGGTTGGTAGGCATTGCTAATTTGGATATGGCCTTAATCTTATTGTGATTAACATGTATCCTTGCTTTAGATACTACAGAGCCAGGCATCTTATTAGTCTTAATATCAAAGATACATTTCTCAGGATTGATCCTAAGCTCATACTTGAGACATTTTTTAAGCACAAGATCTAGGTCATTAGTCATTTTGGAGTTAACGACTATATCCTCTATGTAATTGTTAAGCAAACCTAACATGTAATGACTAAGGATATAGGTCATGGCTCTCTAGTAGGTTTCTCCTGCATTCTTAATACCAAAGGACATCATGGTACAACAAAAGGTACCTCAAGGAGTCATGAATGTCATGCTAAGTTGGTGCTCTGATTTAATCCTAATCTGGTTATATCTTGAGCATCTATCCATAAAGGACAACAAGGCATGCCTAGTTGTAGTATTGATAAATTGATCAATACTAGGTAAAGGGAATTCATCTTTGACACTCACTTTATTTAGATCTCAAAAATTAATACAAATATAGATACTTCCATTTTTATTAGTGACTACTACTATGTTGAACATGCATTCTATGTAGTTGATAGACCTATTGAAACCATCTTGGTAGAGCTTTGAGATTTCATTAGAAACTGTTGGCGACCATTTGGGACGCGACCGCCAACGAGTGTCCTTGAACAGGATTTAGGTGCCTGTTGGTCTCTGGAAACACCAAGGCCCAGATACCTCCAAATAAACTCAGTAGTTAATGTGAGTATGTGT